>BMAV01014817.1:0-58834 GCA_019973955.1 Trichonephila inaurata madagascariensis
ATCTACTTCTCCCCAAAATTGGGGTTTTTATTAAAAAATTGTCTTTTAATTTCGCCACTGGATGTGAAATCATGAACATTTCTTCTTCGATAGTTGAAAACCCTTCTGGGGTTTTTTTAAAGGTCTCTAACTCATTCGTAACTTGCTATCAAGTTGTCCTCAAAAAAATATTTTTTTAAAAAACTTTTCCAACATGCAAAATGATATTCAATAGTTTTATAAAAAACTTCCACATTTGTTCTTCAGTTTTGAAAGTTTGTACACATTTATCCGCATTTTCAAACATTTCTGGTTTTTTGCTTTTTTCCCCATAATTCTAATTTTCTACAAAAGCATTAATTTTATCACTCGTGTCAAACATATGTACATTGGACCCTTTGAAGTTGAAGATTGAATATATTTAATTTCTCAAAATAGCAAAAAACCCAACTTCTGAAAAAAACCATCACGAAAATTTCTCACTTGGAAAATTTTCCTCTTCAAAAAAATGGGAATTTCATTTCTTAATTCATAAACACGTTGCAAAAATTTCCCCGGTGATCCTTTCCTTCCTAAAAACAATGATGAATCACTCCCCCATGTTTTTTGCAAAGCCCAGGGTTTTGGGGGCTCATTTTTATTAATTTACTACACAGTCACAATTGTGTTAGCACAATATTCAGACCAGGACTCATTTCTTTGGAAGCCAGAGCCTCTGGGGATCATGCAATTTCCGTACAGGGGAAATTTTTTTGAACAAGTGCTTGATATTTTTAAATTTTCCCCTGCAAAACGAAACGCCATCGGTGCATTTTCCCACAAAATTTTTTTCCCTTTTATTTGCCTCGTTTATAAAATTCAAAATATCAAATAATGCTATTGCTGTTACTTTAAGTTTTTGGTTTGCAAAAGTAGTTTTCTACTGCAACATCCCAAAAATCGAACATACGCAATGAAATGAACATTTTTTTCTATCTTTTGCCTCGTCAAGCTGAATTGGCTTTATCCCCCTTACCCAAAACTGTTGTTCTCTCTTCACGATATCATCAATTGACGGGAAACAGTATCATTTGATAGGGGGATGGACTGAAACTCTGGCAAAATTGTTAAACATAGTTTCTACAATCTCAATTGCTGCAGGAAAAATAAGCTCTTCGGCAATAGTGTGGGGCTTTTTACATCTGGCTTTTTTATATGTATTTTGTAAAGTAAAAAAACTTTTCATTCACTGACAAAGTTTTTAAAATTTTTTTGTTTTCTTTGATTTTAATTTTGATTGAAAAAACTCTCTTTTAATGAAAAGGCTTTTAAAAATTTTTTTTAATTTTAAGGTTTCATAGTCTGCTGCCAATATTTTGAGCAAATAACACACGGGGGGCCTTCTCCATTTCTTCAGTAAGGGAAACCCAAATTCAAGTTTTCTTGAGAATATTTCCTTGATTTAATTTTCGACTATGCTCTTTGTGCATTGGGATCCTTTTTATCGTAGAATGTTCCGACTTACAAATTTATCCATGATTTTTTTTCTTCTGGTAAATATTTTAAACCGGAATTAAAACAAAACAAATTATAAAATGTACATTCAGGATAGAGATTTGGTAGCTATAGATTGGTTGTCGGGTACACATTATTACATGTTTTGCGCAGACGTCGATTTTTGGCCCTGCTCACCAGCGCTCGTGAGAATGACAGATGTGATGTTATAGGGGGAAATTAAGGGGGAAGCGCCAAAACAAAAAAACCCCCCCCTTTTTGGGGGGGGGTTGGGCTTCAAAAAAAAAGGGCGAAAACTCAGCGTCTGGGAGGGATTGCCTTCAAAAAAAGAGAATTTATATGCCTTTTTTTTTTAAAATTCATTATTTTTCCTTTTTAAAAAAATTTTTTTAATGCCTTTCTTAAAATTTCCTTATTTTTCCCTTTCGAGAAAAATTTTTAGTTTCATGTAAAAAAATGACATCCTTTTTAGAATCTTTTTTTTCACGTTTGGGATGGCTTCTGTTCGTTCCCAACGTTAAAAAAAACCCTCTCCCCTTCTACCTTTGAAACTAAAGATAAAACTTCTGCATTCTTCTCGATTGGTGGGGTTCCAGTTTGACTTTTACTTTCTGTGACAACGTTTATATGAAACCAACTGACCCCTCTTTTTTTCTCTTCCCCATCGCTCGTTTGTGAAGGACAAAAGACCCCAATTAAAAAAAGGTCATGAATACAAAGCTGTACTCTCAAGTGTTATTCTCCTGTCGATCTTGACTTAGAACAGGGATGGAAACCAAATGACCTTCGAAAAACATTAAATCCTGCGGGCTGCATGTAAAGATTATATATATTTATATTAGTTTTAAAACCCCCCTTACCATTTATTGGGTTAAAATTTTTTAAAAAATGGAATGAATTATTATTGATTTTTTATTTTCATCTATACATGCATAGATAATTTAATAAAAATTTGCAATGAATTAATGATCTTTTTTCCAAAAACTGTCAGTCTAGGTCTTTGGATTAAATGCAATCACATTAACGTATTCTGATTTTAATTTGTTTTGTATCCCCATTAAAAAAAATTTTTTTTAAAAATAATTTTTCGAATGAAAAAAAATGTTTATAGCTGTGTGGATTACGTGTATTTTACGTGAGAGTTTGTAAAAAAAAATTTAGGGAACTCTCTTGTTTAAATTTAGATTTCAACATCGAATGTGTTGATACGCCCAAAAGTTCTTTCCTCTCCGTTTTACGTTTTTTTCCACAAAGGGAAAAAAGGTGCATTTTCCATTAGAAACTATTTAGGTTTGCTAGAGATTGTGCGCAGTATAAAATATCTCGTGGAATAAAAAGGCAGTAAAACAATAGTATTACAATCTAATAGAAAGTATATATAAAAAAGATAAAATGTGTGTTTTAATATTCTTCATTTTTTTATAAAAAAATTAAAAAGGTGTTGAAAAAATAAAGTTAAATTATTTGCAATGAGTCTATCAAATTATTTGCAGTCGCATTTCATTTTTTTGTGTCTAATTTGTTTTCACACCTTCTTTTTGTCCCCCCATACGTTGAGAAACACATTGTTCTGATTGGTATTAAAATTTTTAGAGCTGTGTGAAAAATCTTTGCCTTTCATTGTTTATAACCTGAAACTAAGGAGCCATTTTACTTAATTTCAGATTTTAACGTCAAATCTTTAAACCCCCAATAAGTTTTTCCTCTTCTTCATTGGCAAAATTTCTCATTTATCTTTTATTATATTTTAAAAGTTAAACCCCTTTTTTTGATAAAATTGATAATAAACTGGGGAATAGGGACCTCTTCCCCAACCCCCCAAAAGTGATTTGTGGCTAGATGGCTATTTAGGTCCCACCAGGCCCCCTTTTTAAAATTCGGTCTTGGCCAATTGGGAAACCAGGCCCTACGGTACAGCAGTCGGCGTCAAAACCGCTATACCGCATAGGTGGCAAAATTTTTAAAAAAAGTATCAAACCTAGATTTTTATAAAAAAGTAATTTAATATAATTCAGTAAAACTGAAAAATTGTTTAATAAAAAAAACGTTTATATTTGTTGCGTTAGTTAGGTAATTATAAAAATTATAAGTAAATTTTGGGTCAAATTTTAAAAAAAATAAAATTTATCAAAAATAAAGCCCATTACTATATTAATTGAAATTGAACTAATATGCAGTTACAATCTATGTTTCGAAAACTTGTTTATACTTGAAAAATTATAAAAATAAAGAAATCTTATAAAATTTTTTCAAACTAACTGACAATTTTTTTAGTTAAATTATTCTTGTAAAATTTTTTGGGGAAATTTTTTTTTACATATTTTTTATATTGTATGCTATATTTTACAGAAAAATGAAAAAGGGAACTAAAAAAAAACCCCGAAAGGGATAACTGAAAAAAATTTTGGGTAACCCTGATCTAGAGTTTCTCAAAAATAAAACAAACAAATAGCAAGACAAAGATACAAACAAAAGATCCATGATATAGAGGGTTTTGATAGATTTTAAAATTTGAGGGTCAGTCTTGTTGGCAGGGTGGGGAAAATCGGTGACGTCCTCGTCTTTTTATCCGTGATGAAGAATAAAATGTATGTGCATACAAAACAATGCATTACGTTTTCCTTTTCTCTTAGAAATTTTCTTTTTTACTCTCTTGATGTCAGAACTTCCTGATGATTTCTATGTTTATGTCTTTAAAAATTTTTTTTTTTGTTTTCGCTTCTTGCCTTCCTCAAAAGAAACTCAAATTTGCTTGATAAGTACAAAAGCAAAAAAAAAACATCACGATTATTTTTAAAAGGGAATGGTAAAGAAAAAGTGTTGGATTACATAGCTATAGTACAAGAGTTTTATTCTATATATTTAAAATTTTCAATCCCAAAAAATCTTTAAGCATTTCGCAGTTAACAAATAATTTTAACAAAAATTAATGATCAAAAAGAGGAAGAAAATCAAATTTCACGGATTTTTCCCAACCTCCTAAATTTCAAACATTAAAATTTGGAAGTTTGTTTGCATTAAATAAGGGGGGGGTTTCCCATGTGTCCTCCACGGTATGTAAAAAAAGTGTTTGTAAAATACTATTTTATTGGTTGATTAGGTATACATTTTATTACAATTTTAAAAAAAACTATATGGCAGCTTTTAATAGTTTGGGCAAAATTTAAGGGGTACCAGAAATTATATACTTTAAAAAAATTAATTTTTCAAATGTAGTTTTTTTTTTAATTTTCTTTATTGAAGATATGAAATTTTTATATGAAGATATAACTAAAACAGAACAAAATAAAAAAAAAAATAAAAAAAAAAAAAAATTCTTTTTATGATTTAATTAAAATTTTTCATGATGCAAATTATTTACATATATATTTACATTACCTAATTAACAGTTTCATTGCGTTAATTTATATAATCACAAAAGACTATTTACAAGGTTTTGCTTTTTCCTGTTTTTCCTGAGTTTCCCAGAATCGAAGCCGGGCCCGTATCGGCATCGATCTAGGATTTGGGACCCAAGTTCTGGCAATAAACAATTAAAATAAAAAGGTTTCCCAATTTTTTAAACTTTTTATCTCCCCAAAAAATCATACCCTTGAATATTTTTCTATTTTACACCCTTTTTGTCCCCCTTTCAAAAGCAATATTTTTTTGTTACTTGTAATTGTCCTTTTCCTGTACTTGGGAAAAGTAATCGTGATTTTTTTTTTTTTGTATCCCGGGCCGAAACTATCAATTTTCCCGAAAAAAAATTTTTTTTGGTCATCATCAGGAGTTCATCAGGGTTTTGTCGGGAAAGCGGGACTTTTCCTCCACAATACCATCGTCAACTAAACCATCGGGTGTGGCAGCTAAATATGGAAATTTTGGATGTATGAAAAGTCCGCAGGGACAATTTTCAAACCCCAAAAGTTTTCTAACTTTTTAAGCCCCCCTTTGGGCCCCCCCAATATTCCATTGCTGAGGACCGGAAATGCGATAAAGCTTTTTTAAATTTTTCCTTCACAACTCTGGGGGGTTTTTTTAAAATACGCCGAAATCCGAAGCGTCCCCGTCGCTTTCGGCGTTCTTCTCTATAAGGATTTCCGGTTTTTTAGTTTTCTTTCGATATCTTTCTTTCCCCGTCGATGGCGAAGGTGGAAAAAAGCCCTTCTTTTTTTGGGAAAAAAATGTTCTCAAAAATCTGGCAACCTCCCATAATTTTTTTTGGATTTTTTTTCAGGAAAAAAATTTTTCCTACCCGCGTCGTGAAGTCTTCCTCTTTTTCAGTATGTCGTTTTTCCCCTTTTTTCTTTCGACTGATTTCACAAAATGTCAGGACTAGTGTTATACTTTTTTTTCACACTAGTATTAAAAATCTGGGAAATTTTGTGAAATCACAGCTCCCCAAAATGGCAAGTTTTTTTTAAACAAAATTTTTCTTTCCAAAAAATTTTCCACGATGGGTTAAATTGCTCAACACAATTTTTGTTTGCTGAAAATAACAAACTCTTGCTGTTATCCCAAAAATTCTCACAACACATTTTTGTAAAGTAGTCCCGATTCTAATAAATCTGGAATCCCGTTTTCGTTTTTGTCATCGTCCAAAAAAAATCCAGACATTTGGTGTGATCGAAAAAAATATGGTATGGAGCATTTAAAATTTTTTTTTTGGAGGATGGAGTAGCTATTAAGATTTTTTTTTTTTTGCAAAACGAATTTCTAAAAATACGTTTTCTCAAACGAAAAATTTTTCCCAAACATTTTCTTAAAAAGTTTGGGCCTGCTTTGCTGTCTTTTACTATATTTTTAATTTTTAGGCAAAATTTCAAATAAGTGTTTTTTCACTCTAATTTTCATCGGTGGGGCCTCGAATCTAATATTGTCTTGATCATTGCTGTCTCCATCTCAATAATTTTGGGATATTTTACTCATCATTAACACTATTCATAAAACCCGAATAAAGTTTGCTTCCATTTAGACTACCTGCCAATTTTTGCTGTTGTCCCATCACCTGTTTGTTTTGGCCCGCTGCAGAACAGACCATCAGTATCGTTTCTGACACCCATGTACATAACTTTTTTGTACGAAATCCCCTTTTAAACCTGAAATCATAAAAAAAAAAATTTTATGGCCAAAAATTTTTTAAAAATATGAGTTAATAAAGAAACGAATGAAAAACAAAATATTCTTTAAAGTTTATCCATACTGGCTTTTTTTTTGTGCGAACTAAATAGTTATTTAGACAATTATCCAAAAAATTTCAACATTGCAACATATAATCTAATATGCAATCTGAAAGGGAATTAAATTTTAAAATAAGATGACTGCGAGAAATCAAAGCATTAAAAATTTTAAATGACAAAAACTAAAAAAACTTAAAAAAATAAACACAAACTTACCCCCCAGAAAAGATAATAATTGTTCCCATATGATCGTTTGGCCCCAACCATCCCCAACAACTGTCAACAAGGAATCCATCGGCCCTTCGCCAGCCTGAACTGCTAAATTCTTCTCTTCCCTAGCTGCACGATACATTTTTTTTCCGCAACTTTCTCCCAACTGGCAATGGTATTGTGTTCTTTCTGATACGTTTTAGGTTTGTGGAGGAATTCTAACGTGGATAAAAAATTCTTAAATTTGCAAAACCTCCCCAATTTTCATAACACCAGATACACGCAGTATTTACCGGCATTTTTCGTTATCCGGTCTTCAGTCCAAACCATTTCTTGAAAGTGGCACATTTCACATTTCATTCTTATGCCAGAATTCAAACCCCTTTCCCCACTTCGGACATTATTTTCATATTTAAAAAGAACACAAAAGGGCTGTGATTGTTCATAGCGGAAATTTTGGGTCGAAATATGAAAAATTCCAATTTTTCCCCTTAATTGTGGTTCTATTAATCTTGAAATTTTAGGTACTAGGAAGGGATGTTTTTGAATTAGTATTTGTACTTACAAGTGCTTCTTAAAGCGCATTCGCTTAAATTCTTTTTAAAAAAAAAAAACTTGTGGCTAAGCATTACGATCTTGAATGAGTAAAACCAAAAAAAAACGAAAGTGCAAAATATATATACTGCTTTCTAGAAAGAAATAAAACAATTCTTCTGCAATGTAGTTTTAAATTATATTCTCGTGAAGGAAACAGAAATAAATAAAAAAAATCAGTAGCAAAATAAATAAATTTTTGAAATTTATATTTTTAGAAGAAAAATGTTAGTAAAATATTTTTTTAAAATTAAAAAAAATTTTTGGTTTTTTTTTAATCAATTTCATGTAAATCTGGATTTCATCTTGGGAAAATTTGAAAAATAAATTCATGAAGGGGTTAAAATATCAATGTGCCCCCGACATTAAAAAAGAAAAAATTTCGAAAGAAATCAAATTCACGTAACGTTTTTAAAAAAATAAGTAAAACAAAAAAAAAAATACTCACTTTTCTCTCCAGTTCGATAAATTCCCCTGTATTCTTTTTCGTTTAGCCGAAAGATATAATTTTTTTTTGGGGCTGTAACGGTAATCCATTTAAAATTTTAAAAACTAAATAAACTGTGCAAAAAAATTTAAAGGTTGATATTCAGGTATCTGAAACTTTTCAAAAAACACGATTCTCAATTTTGGAGGTTTTGTAAAAAAAAGAAATTAAAAAATCATTCACTTTATCCCGAAGATTCAAAATTTTTTTAATAAATATTAATTGTTCATTTTTGTGATTAACAAAAAAATAATTTGTCTAGTATATAAAAAAAAAAAGAAAAAAAATAAAAACAAAAACAACTTATTTTTTAAAAGTATTAGCAGTAACTTTTTTAATTGCAAACTCAAAGAATGGTGCACTTCCAAAAAATGGCGCAAATGTAAAAAAGTTTCTTGAAAACCCCATGGATTCTTAAAAACTAGCCCCATTTGGAAAAAAAAAAAAAACCTGTTACACAATCCCCATGGAAGGTATAAATTTCCATTCATCAATGAAACATGGGGGAAAATTTTATGTATCCTTCCCAAGAAGGTGGAGTTACAAGTTTACTTTCCCCTCTTACCTAATGTGAATTTTACTTTAATTACTCCAAAAAAAAATTAATTTAAAATTTTAAAGTAAACGCGTTTGAAAAGAACTAAAAAATTTTTTCCCGTTTTTTTTTTATCCGATAATTTAAAAAAATTTTTTTTGATCGTTTTTAAAGCACTAGATATGAATTTTCAGATCTTTTTAAAAAATATTTTAAAAAAACTTAGAAATTTTTTTTAAAAAACGAAATAAGGAAAAATTTAATTTTTTCCCTTTTTTTGATGCATTTTATTCCTAATCAAGCAATACCCTAGATGTAAATATAGGGAAAAAACTCCATAGGATTAACATTACGCTCGGGCTTTCGTGATTTGGGGTTTACGGGGCTTAAATGACTTTTTTTAATTTCTACAAAATTTTACTCTCTCATATATATATCTTGTTCAAATTTTCAATCAAAATAAAATACTTTTTATTCATTCATTTAAAATTCAAATACATTTATTTTTTATTTTTTTTTAAAATTTTTAGAAAGTGTGTGGTTTCTTCTTTTTACTATACTATTTTCTTGCACTAATTAAATTTAATTAATAATAAATAGTAAAAAAAAAAAGAACAGTCCCAAAGCCCTATATAGAAAGGGAAAAAGAAAAATTGAAAAGGGAAAAATTCTTTCTATTTTGTACTTTAAAATTTATTCTTTATATGTATTACATATTTGTATTAATTGTAACTATTTAATAAAAAGTAACTAAAATAAATTTTTTTTTTGTTGGCCCAAGTAAGAAATTTACTTAAAAAATTTTTTTTTATATTCTTGTTCTAATGACATTTTACTTCTAGAAATGGATGTGGAGGAAATAAATCTTTTTTTAAATATCATTTTCTCTGTTCCTTTTAAAAAAAAAGGAAAAAATAACATAACATTATAACTATTATTTAAAAATAACTTGCTTAAAATATATATTACTTAAAAGTAACGTATACAAAATTTAATACTCAAAGTGCATTATTATTGCATTCAATACATTATTACTTTTTGGGGGCGCGATGAAAATTATGATTGAAAATTGGGTCGCCAGTAGTGAAAGTTTGAGAAGCACCGGTCTAATCTTTGATGTTGTGGAGATATCACACCATAGTGTTTTCCTGATTATAGTGTTGAGGGTTTAAAGAGTAAAGAGATGAACTTCCCTACACTAATTTTTGCAATTCTTTATCATGCTCTTGCTTCTCCGCTACGGTATCATAGTCGATGGTTAAGACAGATTCAATTCTTGACAATGCATCAGCAACTACATTATCTTTTCCTCGAACATGTTGAATGGTAGTTGGAAATTCGGAAATATCTGTAGCTGTCTTGGGGATGCTTTTTCATTTTCTGCCCAAATGCAAATGTTAGAGGCTTGTGATTAGTATAGAGGAGAACTCGTTGCCTTCTAACAGATGTTTGAAGTGTTTTACTTAAAGGTATATGTTTAAGTTTTATTTTTATCTGAACTAGAATACAATCTGCACACTTGGTGATAAGAGCTAGAATGATTTTATATGAGAAAGAAAGCTATAAATACAAATGAGAGGTACAGGCGCCATCTATTAGCATAAGAACGAAATCCTTTTATCATTAGATGTTAAGTCATTATCTTTTTAACACTTTCTCTTGCTAACTGGATTTTGTCAGAACAGTCCCATTTGATTACACAATTTCAATAGTCTGGACTTGATCAAGGGTTTTGTTAAAATGTCAGAGACGTTTCTCAGTTGATACTTGTTTCACATATATTTTTTAAGACTTTCTCGCGTATAAAGAAGAGCTTTATTTCTATGTACTTTGTCTTTCGATGATATTCAGGGTTGTGTGACAACTTTCCCTCAAGTTCACTATGTCTTGAATCAGTCTGCAAAGCCAAATTATTTCTTTGGCTGCCTCTTACGCTGCTATAACTTCAGCTTCAGCTGTTGAAGCGTCAAATACATTTTGCCTTTGGCTGCAACATGTCGATCGACTTGTTTTGGTACATCCACCAAAATCTGAATCACTATAACAATAAAGCACACCTTTTGTCTCTGTAAGCACGGTATGTTATTCCATATCTAACTGTGAGAGCTATATAGCAGAATACTCTCTTTACACACTCACTATATCTTCTGCAGATGGGTATTTTTTAAAGTGATCTCGAGTTGAGTTGAGTTCGGTGTTTTATGGCGCAATAGCCAGTTTTGGCTATACTGCGCCAAACATTCATAGGTCTGTGGTCTGGACGGAGAAAGGGTGTCACGAACCCGGGGTACCCTAGTGATCCTTCTCTATTTTCGACCCTCTTCTTGTCATAAAATTTCATCTTTTCTTCTTTTCCCGTCTAGACCACAGACCACTAGTTAAAGATGTACATTGTACAAATTTAAATTTTTTCTCATGAGAAAATTTACAATTATCTACTAACATGTTTTCCTTTGCATTCTGCCTTGCGTTACTTTAATTTCTTTTTCGTATATTTATTTCGCTATTTTGACTGTGTTGCTTTATTTGTTTTCTATTAACACCGTTGGTTACCCAACCCGCATGTTTGCCGTGTGCGGCGTCCTGTAAGGAGGAAAATGGTGTCCTGGGAATACCTTTGGCCCACGCTTCGCTGTAGACGGGAGGCAGGAGTGAGCCTGCTCCTGTCAATCGGCTGGTAGTACCTCTCTTCGGTGTCCCCGAAGAGACACTGCTCTAGTGTTAGTGCTGCAGATAAGGGGTGTCGGGTTTACCCGTTGGATCCTCGCCTTGGACTGTAGGATTATATTCTGGGTGTACTCTGGGTAAGCGCCGTGCCTGGTTTTTGGCCAGATGACCTGCACACTGCCTTCCTTGTTGGACTCCGTGTTGGGTGGAGGCACGCCAGGATAAAGTTGTGTTCGCGTTTTTAATGATCCAATGCTGCTGTGCCCGGGTAAAGGCCTTGTATTACCCAATCTTAACATTGATACTGTTTCTCAAAATACCAGATTTCTACTTATTTCTCTACTTAACAATGAAATGTCAAAAAATTCGCCTTTTGCTATCCATAAAGCCCTAATCGGAATAGGTGGTGAACCGAAATCGGTTAAACGATTGCGTTCCGGGGATCTACTAATTGAAACGAATTCCGCTCTACAAACGAAGTCTTTTCTTCTAGAGAAATCCTTTCTAGATTGTCCTGTTTCTGTAATTCCACACAAGTTCTTTAACTCTTGTCGAGGTGTCATTTCTGAACCTGACCTGTTGACCACTACTGATGCGGAAATCCTTGATGGGTTTTCTGGTCAGGGTGTTATTCAGGTCAGAAGAATAACAATTAAAAAAGACACATCAATAATTTCCACCAAACATATAATTTTAACGTTTAACAGCCCCAAACTACCGACAACAATAAAAGCCTGCTACCTTAATTGTAAAATTCGCCCGTACATTCCGAACCCTCTGCACTGTTTTAAGTGTCAGAGGTTCGGACACTCACAAACTTCCTGCCGCGGTCAACTTACTTGCTCTAGATGTGCGTCTGTTGGACATGCTTCCACAGATTGCACTCTGGAGCTTAAATGTATTAACTGCTCGCAAGCTCATTCCGCCGATTTAAAACTCTGCCCAAAGTGGAGAACTGAAAAAGAAATTCAAGTAATCAAAACCAATAAAAATATACCTTATTTAGAAGCACGAAAATTAATAGTTCCACAGTTATCCCAGACTTATGCACAGGCTGTCAAACCCTCAACTGTAACCATGACAACACAAACTGATGAAACCATTACAAGAATAGTATGCCCGCAGTTGAAGTTATTACAAACATTGATACCTGTTCCAAAAGCAACAATGTCTTCCGAAATTCCTACAGTTTCCAAATCATCAACCATAACTCAAGCAAACCTCTTGCCATCCACATCTTCTGTCACTGTTACATCGTCATCGGATTTGATTGATTGATTGAGTTTGGGGTTTTATGGCGCAAGAGCCAATTCTGGCTATACTGCGCCAAACAATTGTTAAAAGATTTAAAGTGTTAAATGGTTAAAAAAGTTTTAAAAAAGAGTCAAGAGTAAAAAAGTAAAATCTCAAAAAATCAGTGAAAAAACAGTTCTGAAATTAAAAAGTAAACAGATCTTGGTGAGGATTTTCCCACCAAGTCTGGCAAATATGAATTCAAAATTTTAATTCCTGTATCTGGTCGGGGTTAATGAACGTGTTGTATATTCTTCTAATTCTTCCTCTTCATAAATTATCTTATCATCATCTTCATAAGAAATTCTCCTGGGCACGCTAGGTGTCGTTTTAATTTTAATTTCTGGCTTTTGTGCTTTCGGTAATTTTTTTCTTTTTCGTGCAAGAGTTTTTGAGTTTTGCTTTGGATAATGCGTTGTTGTGGATGTAGAAGGGGTTAGATTATCGGGGTCGAATGGGGATGCGGATACGATTGACGAAGATGATTCATTAGGGGTAATAATACTATTGGCTGCAGAAAGCATGGCATCGGACACAGGAGTTGGTGGCTGAGGCTCTGACTCTGTAGCTGCTATTGAAGAGGTTGACGGCAAGAGCCGCACTTGGGTTGAAGACGATGTTGTGGTAACAGCAGGAGTGGATTGTGATATATCTGGTTTGGGGGGAGATGAAAGTGGTTGCAATAATTTTAAAGGTGGACATTCTATTTTAGTGATATTTTCATCTGTCTGCGTAGCAGAAGATACCGGTGAAGATTTAGCAGCCTGAGCATATGTCTGAGATATCTGAGGGGGTAGTAATTTTCTAGCTTCTAAATAAGAAATATTTTTGTTTGTTTTGATTTCCTGTATTTGTTTTTCTATTTTCCATTTGGGACATAATTTAGAATCTGCAGAGTGAGGCGATGAACAATTAATACATTTCGGCTCCAGAGTACAATCCGTGGAAGAATGCCCAACGGATGCACATCTAGAGCATGTTAACTGACCGCGGCAAGAGGTTTGGGAGTGACCGAACCTCTGGCACTTAAAACAGCGCAGAGGGTTCGGTATGTATGGCCGTATTTTACAATTGAGGTAGCCAGCTTTTATTGTTGTCGGTAAGTTTGGGCTATTGAAAGTTAAAATTAAGTGTTTAGTTGGAATAAGTGTTGAGTCTTTTTTAATTGTGATTCTTCTGACCTGAATTACACCCTGTTCAGAAAATCCATCAAGGATTTCCGGTTCAGGAGTGGTCAACAGGTCAGGTTCAGAAATGACCCCACGACACGAGTTCAGAGTTTTATGCGGACTTATTATTAAAGGTGAATTAAGAAACGTTTTTGCGAGAAGAAAAGACTTAGTTTGTATAGCAGAGAGTGTTTCTATTAGTAGATCCCCTGACCTTAATCTTTTGACTGATTTAGGTTCACCACCTATTCCAATGAGTGCTTTCTGTATAGCAAAAGGTGATTTAGTAGACATGTCATTATTCGGTAAGGAAAGTAGTAAAAATCTTGCATTAGTCGCAATTTTGTCAATACTTAGGTTGGGTAATACGAGGCCTTTACCCGGGCACAGCAGCTTTGGATCCATAATAACGCGTATACCACTTCGTCCTGGCGTGCCTCCACCCACCACGGAGTCCAACAAGGGAGGCAGTGTGCCGGTCAACTGGCCAAATCCAGGCACGGCGCTTACCCAGAGTACACCCAGAAGATAGTGATACAGTCCAGGGTGAGGATCCAACGGGTAAACCCGACACCCCTTATCTGCAGCACTAACCCTACAGCAGTGTCTCTTCGGGGACACCGAAGAGAGGTACTACCAGCCGATTGACAGGAGCGGGCTCACTCCTGCCACCCGTCTACAGTGAAGCGTGGGCCAAAGGGAACGCAGAGGTATCCCTAGGCCACTAATCTCCTCCATACTGGAGAAGCGTGGGCAAAGGGAACGCAAAGGATCCCCAGAACACCATTTTCCCCCTTACGGGACGCCGCACACGGCAAACATGCGGGTCGGAAAACCAACGTTGTTAGTCGAAAACAAATGAAGTAACATAATCAAAGTAGTAAAATAAATATACGAAAAAGAAACTAAATTAACGCAATATAAAATGTAAACCATAATATGTTAGTAGTAAAACGTAAGTTTTTTCATCAGAAAAAACAATTTGAACAAAGTTTATTTTTTAGTATAGGTCTGTGGTCTAGACGGGAAAAGAAGAAAAGGGAAATTTGAATGGCAAGAAGAAGGGCCGAAAATAGAGAAAGATCACTAGGGTACCCTGGGTTCGTGAAGCCCATGTTTACCAAAGACAGTAAACCCCTTAGGAGGAGGAAAAGATCACTAGGGCACCTCGGGAGCGTGAAACCCGTACTCACCTAAAGAAGGTGAGCCCCCTGAGGGGACATCGTCATCGGAATTTCAACAATCTGTTCCTTTAATAGACACTACTCCTACCACATCTAATAGTTTTTCTACATCCGCTGCATTTTCTTCATCTAATAAAGCACTGTCTTCATCCAACGTATCAATGTTTACACCCTTACCAGCTGAAACATGTCCTGCTGTTGAAACTGAAACCTCTGTATCCAATACCATACCTTCTTCATCCCAGGATGCAAAACAAACTTCAAAACATCGCAAGAAAAGACGTCTGAAGAGAAGCATTACCTCCGAAATAGACATAAAATTAACGCCTCACAAACCTAAAAAAAGCACACCTATACAGGAATCATCAGACGAGGACATGCTTGTATACGATGTTCCAGAAGAGGTGGAATCACCCAAGAAAAATAATTCCTCAAAGGGAATAAAACTACTTTCGGAAGAATGGTGGCAGACTGAATCTTGGAAACATATAGAATACTCTCACACGTTGACTCCAACCCGTAACAAAAAAGTCG
The DNA here is from genome assembly GCA_019973955.1 of Trichonephila inaurata madagascariensis. Taxonomy (NCBI): domain Eukaryota; kingdom Metazoa; phylum Arthropoda; class Arachnida; order Araneae; family Nephilidae; genus Trichonephila; species Trichonephila inaurata. The sequence continues at coordinate 15,309 of BMAV01014817.1, forward strand.
GATTAAAAAAACTTTTAAAACATTTTGCAACATACTTAATTGTATTTTAATACAAAATTTTACATTTCTGTCGTGCATTAATTTTTACTTTATGCCTTTCTTTGTTTTAAATTTATCCGTTATTTTAAGATCTTGCTTGACATATTGGGAGTAATACATCACCACAATGTATTTCCCACTTTTGACTTTTAATAAAATGTAACAATTAAATATGAATTTTTAAAACTTTTTAATGAATTTTCATGCTTAAATATAACATATCTTTAATGTAAACTTTTAACTTTTTTTTAAAAAAAATCTTTTTATGGAAATTAAAACAAATGTTTGGCGCAGTATAGCCGAAATCGGCTCTTGCGCCAATAAAACTAAAAATCACTCACTCTGCCATAAAACGATTCTGCTGAATTATCTTGAACGTAGTTTGAGTGCTTTATTTTTTAAAAAAAATCTGTTTAAATGTGACTCATTATTAGTAATAAATACTCAACGCAAATCAAAATTATTGTGCAATACTTGTAAAAAGAAAGCATCACTCATAACTGCACAGGGAGTGAGTGAGTGAATGTAGGGTTTTATGGCGCAAGAGCCAATTTTGGCTATACTGCGCCAAACATTTGTTAAAACATTAAAACAGATAGAATATGTAAAAGCATTAATAATACAGTTTTAAAAAGATAAAATTTCAAATAACGTATAAAACAGTTATCAAGTAATAAAAGCAAACAAAATTTGGTGTGGAGGTTTTCCCACCACACAAGTCAGACAGTATCTTAAAATAAAAGTATGGATAAAGATCAAACTTTGTTTAGTAAAAAAGTTTGTGTCTTAAACAATCTATGTTAATAAAAATTAGTTGTTTCCTTTCCTAAAACGTGTTGGAGTTATCGCCCTCAAATAAGGCTCAGATTTGTTCCTATAGCATTCTCTCATGACAAATTTATCCTCAGGATTCGTTTCGATTTCATTTGTCGTCATTACACAATCATGTCTTCCTCATCCGTTGTATATTCACGTTTGGAGGATTTTCGAGCTTATGTTGATCCATTTTAATATCTATTACAGTCTTAAGAAGTTCTTTTTTCCTTTTCATCCCGAAGTTTTTTTTTTTGAATTCTTGGCGTTATTGTTGAGCGAAGGGGTTGATTATTAAATTTGGATGAGGAAGCGGACAAGTTTGATGAAGGTTTAAGAGGGGTGAACATATTATTGGTGCTGGAAAGTGCGTTATTAGGTGTAGGAGTAGGCGATTGAAGATCTGAGACTAAATTATTAGAAGTGTCGGGAGAAATATGTGCTTGAGTGGAACGACGATTTCGAAACTGTAGGAATAGATGCAGTTTTTTTTTTGTTTCGAGATGGATGAAGCGGTTGAATAGTTTTAAAGGTGGGCACTTTTATTTTTTTAATATTTTCATCTGTCTGTGTAGAAGAGGATGTTATTGATGATTTAGCAGCCTGGGAATATGTCTGTGATAAAGGTGGGGCTATTAACTTTCGGGCTTCTAAGTAGGTTATATTTTTATTAGTTTTAATTTCTTGTATTTGTTTTTCAGTTTTCCATTTTGGGCAAAGTTTGGAATCGGCGGAATGAGGTTGCAAACAGTTAACGCATTTCAGTTCTAGGGTGCAATCTGCAGAAGGATGTCCTACAGATGCACACCTAGAGCAGGTTAGTTGTCCGCGGCAGGAAGTTTGGGAGTGACCGAACCTCTGGCATTTAAAACAGCGCAGAGGATTCGGTATGTATGGGCGTATTTTACAGTTAAGGTAGCCGGCTTTTATTGTTGTCGGTAGTTTAGGGCTATTAAAAGTTAAAATTATATGTTTTGTCGGAATTATTGATGCATCTTTTTTAATTGTTATTCTTCACCTGGTTAACCCTGTTCAGAAAATCCATAAAGGATTTCCGGTTCAGGAGTGGTCAACAGGTCGGTTCAATTGAACCCGACATGAGTTAAGATTTTTATGAGGACTTATTGTTACTGTTAAATTCAAAACGTTTTTGCAAGAAAAAAGCTTTTGTAAACGAAAGTGTTTCAATCAGTAAATCACCGGATCTTTTTTTAACTGATTTGGTTCACCACCTATTCTATGGGGGGTTTTTGATGCAAAAGGAATTTAAAACCGTTATTTGGAAAAAAAAAAAAAATCTGGTATTCGTAGAATCTGATCAATGTTGTTTGGGCAAAAGGTTTCCCCGGGCACAGCAGGGGACCCCTAACAAGGGTATACCACTTCACCCCGGCCCCCCTTTTCCCCCACCACGGGTCCCGGGGAGGCGGTTGCCGGCCGGAAAACGGCACCCTGGGTACCAAAATTAGTGATACAGTAGGGTGAGGATCAACGGGTAAACCCGACCCCCCTTATCTGCAGCACTAACCCTACGCAGTGCTTTCGGGGACACCGAAGAGGTACTACCAGCCGATTGACGGGGCGGGCTCCCCTGCCCCGTCTACAGTGAAGGTGGGCCAAAGGAACCGGGGTATCCCTAGGCCACTAACCTCCTCCATATGGAGAAGCGTGGGAAAAGGGGGCCCAAGGGACCCCCAAACCCCTTTTCCCCCCCTTAGGACGCCAAGGCAAACATGCGGGTTGAAAAACAACGGTGTTAATCGAAAATAAATAAAGCAACATAAAAAAATTTAAAGGAATATACGAAAAAGGAATTAAATAAAAAAAAAATGAAAAAACCAAAATGTTAGTAATAAAAGATTTTTTTCAATAAAAAAAACAAATTTTGAAAAAGTTCTTTTTTGAAAAATTGGTCTGTTTTAGACGGGAAAAAAAAAAAGGGGAAATTTGAATTGAAAAGGGGGGGCCAAAAAAAGGGAAAAAGATCACTAGGGTATCCTGGGTTCGTGAAGCCATGTTTACCAAAGACAAAACCCCCTTTAGGAAGAGAAAAAATCACTGGGGTCCCTCGGGGCGTAAAACCCCGACTCACCAAAAGAAGGTGAGCCCCTGGGGGCTCACGGGGAATAAAAAAGAAAGCAGTTTTTCCTTTATCTATCAAAGTTGGGTATAAAGGGAAAAGAAAAAAAAGGGCTTGGAATAAATAAAAATTCGCTTAGCAAATCCGGAAATATATAAAAAAGTAGTTATATATTCTATCAACATGCACAATTTGTTTTGAAAATAAGTTCAAAAAAAACCTATCGGGGGATAATGGGGTACACATAAAAGGAAGTGATCAACTTCATAATATTGAAGGTTGAATTTTTCGGGTTTTATGGGGCTTTGTTTTCCCTGTTGTTCAAAACAAAATTTTCTTAAAATTTGGGAAAAAGTAAGGGGTTTTGTTCGAAAAAAAGAGTTTTTTTAGGGGCTGGCAAAATTGGGGTTGGAGAGGTTCGTATTATCAAAATTGCTTTATCGAGGGCGACTGTATATATATAAGTAATCGGCCCAAATCCGAACTAAAAAATATGGTTTTAATATTCAAAAAATTTTTGGGGGCACGATAATTAATTTCCAAAAATTTTTAACCTAAAATTTTGAATTTGTTACTTCCGTTTTCCGGAGAATTGTTTTTTTACCCTATTTTTTTTTTTGTTTATTCCTAACCACTTTTTTTTTTTTTTGTTGATTCCCAAAAAAAACTTTTTTTTTTATTTATTATAATAATGTGAAATAATTTAAACGGGAATTTTTTTTTTTTTTTTTTTTGGTAAATAAAGCACTCAAACTACATCCAAGGTAATTCAGGGGAATCGTTCGTTTTTGAGAGTGAACGCGAGAAATAAAACCTTTATATAAAGATGTAAAGGGAAAAAATAGGAGAGACAGGGATTTAACTTTTTTCTATTTTATTTTTTAAAAAAAAAGTGGGAATGCCACTAAGAATTGCTCCACGTGCCATAGTTGTCGACTCCTGCTATTAAAGTATACCGTAGCTGAGTGTGAACTGTGAATACGCCTTGTGTTCATTTTAGATTCCAAATTTTAAATTAAAATATTATTTTACTAAAGTTGTAGTGATTTACGTTTCCTACCTCTTAGTTCGATAAACCTTAGCAGGCCACTACTTTACACCTCACCTCAGTCATGGAAACTTACCAAGCGAAAGGAACGACATGTCTTCTTTTTAAAAAATACAAGTGCTTAACAATTTCTGAAAAGCAAAAGGTGATAGAATCAGTTGAAGAATGGTGAGAGGAAGGGCGATGTAGCCAAAACGATTTTGAAATCCCATTCAGCTCGCTCTCCACTATTCTGAAGAATAAAGAAAAATCTTAAGTGCATCTTCAAGTAGAGTGAAAAGCAGCGTTAGTAAATGTAATTTTCCGTGCTTGAATAGTGTTTAGATGAGACAGTGTCGAGGACAGGAATATTATTCGATGGGTGGCTCTTTATTGTGGAAGGAAAGGCTATAGAATTCGCCAAAAGAATTAGAATCGGATTTTCGGGTGGCAAAGGGATGGCTTACAAATTTTAAGAAAGGAATGGGATAGTCTTCAAAAAATGTGCTGGGAAAACTCAAAGTGTCGACGTTAACGTTTGTTCTAAGTGGCAGAACTCGCTTTCAGGATCTAATAAAGTGAACCACGTAACATTTTTCAACACGGATGAAACCGGACTCTTTTTCAAGTGTTTACCAGAAAAAAAAACATTTACATTCAAAAAGAAAAATGCATGGAGGAAAGTATAGCAGAGAGGTTAAATATTTTACTGGCTGTAAACATGGACGTCTCAGATAAGATTACTCCTCTAGTCATAGGAAAATCTACAAAACCTCGGTGTTTCAGGGCATAAGCTGTTCCCTGCAAATACCGTTCAAACAAGAAGGCATGGATGACCACCGAACTCTTTAATGAATGGTTAGTCTCACTGAACTCGGATATGAAAAGAGAGAGAAACGACATATTCTATTATTTTTTAGACAACTGTACTGTGCACAATAACGTGCCACCTTTATCAAATGTGAAACTTCAATTTTCCTTCGAACTCAACCTCGAAACTTCCAGCCACTCGACCAGGGCATCATACATAATTTTAAAACTTTTATCGGCAGAAGTCGTTAAAAAGTTTTGGACATTAACATCGAAATCAGCAAATACGCTATTTCTATTTTACCAGCTTTGATCATGATTGAAAAGGCTTGGAGAGCTGTTTCTCCTTTGACAATTCACAGCTGTTTTAAAAAGTCAGGCTTCCCCTCGCCGAATCTGGTTGATGTGGACGATACACTCACTGAATTTAATGCTGAACCATCCCTTTGGGAAGCTCTTCCAGAACAATATTTGACGTTTGACGACTAATTGTTGGTTGACTTGTTTTATTGTTGTATGGGGAGCTCTATCTGACGCTAATTGTGGCTTTGACCTCGATAATACAGAAAGTGATGAAACGATTCGGAGGTTGACTCGGTAACTCTGTTAAAGCTAAAAGAGTCACTAAACAAACTACACCAACTTTTCCTTCAAAAATCACATGTTGATGCAGACATTTTACCAGCTTCATTTGTTCTAGAAAAATCTTTTTGACAAAGTTAGATTAAATGCCTTAAAACAAAAAAAGGCAACAGATATTTTCACAAAAAAGTTAATTATATATATAATATGTATATTCTTTTTTAATAGTTGTTTCAAGACATAAGTGTATTCTTTTAATATATGACTTTTAACACTTCTGTTTTTTTATACTGTATAAAATGTACTTTAAAAAATTATGTACAATTGTTGCTTTATTACATAGTTTTAAATTTAAATGTGTTGTTAGAAAAAACTTCTCTTCGTGTATTTTGAGAGTTTTTCCTACCCTCTGATAATTCGAAGTTTTCATTGGCCCTCCAACTGGAATTATCGAGGAAGTCGGCTTTAATGATGATGACAATAGCAATATATATATATATATATATTATATATATATAATATATAATAATACTCATATATATATATATATATATATATATATATATATACCATATATATACACTGAGGTGGTACAAAACTTAAAAGCTTAACAGGGGTAGGTTTATTGCCACTTAACTTCACGAAAAATCATCCGAGAACATGAAATTCTGTGAAATGAGGGAGAGTATTATGTAAAGTAAGGATGGCGGAATGCATCGGAACTGAAAAAGGAATACAACGCATACGGTATGGAATCAAACAAAAACAAGCTTTATTGAACGCATAGTATCATGACTCATGATTGTCTATCCAGCTTTAGGAAGAACAACAATCAGATGTTCCTTAATATGGTATATGCCCTCCTTACTACAATGGTTGCTTTACCGTCTCCGCATACTCAGAACCAGCTGGTGCAACATTTCTTGAGGTAGGTGCTTATTTCCTCAAATCGCTTATCTGTTGTTGGTTTGTACTCCGGATGATGTGAGCGTGTGGCAATACGTCTCCCCCAAGCATCCCTGTCGTGATGGGATTTAAATCTGGGAGCACGCTGGCCAATCCATTCGGTGAAATATCTTCACTTTTCCAGCAGCTCCTCAGCAGCAAGAATGCGATGTGGCGAAGTGCATTGTCATCCACTTTAAGATGAGATCTGGGCAATGGCACCTCGGAAAGATGCAGATGGGGAAGAAATTACCTCCTCACAATGGCGATCCCCGATTTACCAGACCTCTGTCGAAAATGGGAAGCTCAGTTCCGCCGTTCAGCATAATGCCAGCGAACAAGAACTTTAGGATCACCGTAACGATGTCTTTCAGCGGTGTTACTGGGATAAACCGGGTCCCGATCTCTCTCCAAATCAAAACGCGTTGAGAATCGCTTCTGGTACTGAACAAACTCTCATCCGTAAAAGAACGACTACATTGATCCAGTTGTCAGTTTTTGTGCTCTCTGTCCCACTGTAAGAAGCAGTGGCTAATATCTTTGAACGGGAGGCAGCGTTCAGGACGGCAATTGAACAGGCCCCTTTGGCCAAGAAGGCGTCTGGCTACAGTAAGCCGCTACACTTGTCGGCCTGTTGCTGTGCAGTTTCTGAGCAATGGCGCTTGCTGACTGCTGTCAAACTTTTTTCGCCTGCAGGATGATATCGGTCATCCCCTGCGATTCATCGTCTCGGGCAGCCACACCAACCTTTCTAACAGCTGTACCTTGGTTTGGAACGCTTTCCAAGCGCGCGAAACGGCACGCTTTTGTTTGATTCCGAACTCTGCAGCTACACTGGTGACAATGCGCCCCTCCTCCAGCTTTCCGATCATTCTTCACGTGTGAAGTCATCCAGGTGTTTGTACAGCATATTTCACGAACGGCTACTGGCTTGCAGAGAATATGGTAGTGCACGTCTCCGTCCTTTAATTCATTCTACGGTTGAGCAGCGCGCCGACATCACACGCATTTGCGTACGCTCACATCGCTTCTGATGTTTTGTTCTGATATTTTCATACGCACTTGACGTATATATATATATATATATATATATATATATATATATATATATATATATATATAAATATATATATATATATATATTTATATATATATATAAACATATATATATATATATATTTATATATATATATATAAACTACTATATATATATATATATACCATTTTATATATATATATAAATATATATATATATATTTTATATATAAATATATATATATATATATATATATATATAGGTATATAGCATATAATAATAATATGTATGTATAAGGCTCTAATAATAATAATATGTAACTATACATATCTTTCAATAACAAACTGTAATAACCATATATATATTTATATATAAAATATATGTATATGTATATAAATAATATGTAATATATATATATATATGTAATATATATATATATATAAAACAATATATATATATATTTATATATATATATATATTTATATATAAAATATATATATATATATTTATATATATATTTATATATATATATATATATATATAAAAATATATATATATATATTTACTTCTTTCTATATATATATATAAAATATATATATATAAAAAATATATATATATATATTTATATATATATGAAATATATATATATATATATATATATATATATATAAATATATATATATATATATAAATATATATATATATATATATTTAATAATATGTAATAACAAAATATAACAACAATAATAATATATTTTAATAATAATAATATGTATATAAAAAATAATAATAATAATAATAATATGTAATAATAATAATATGTATATAAATATATATATTTATATATATATATATATATATATAAACATATATTTATATATATATATATATATATATATATATATATATATATATATATATATATATATATTTATATATATATATATATATATATATATATATTTATATATATATATATATATAAATATATATATTTATATATATATATATATATATACTCATATATATATATATATATATATATATATATATATTTTATATAAAAAATATATATATATTTATATAAAAGCTATATATATACTACCACCATATATATATATAACTTATATAAATATATATTTTATATATATATAAATATATATATATATATATAAATATATATATATATATATATAAATATATATATACTCAACATATACATACGCATATATATATATATATATATATATATATATATACTCTGCTATTCATTCTTTTCTGCTTAGAGGATTTAGAAGCATTAGAAAGTATTGAAGAAGAAGGTCAGTTTTAAATTTCCTGAAGGCCGGAACAACGATTTAGATAGAACTGGATGAAGATGATTTCCGTCGTCGATACCGATTTTATAAAGGCTCCATCGAGACGCGGCAAAATTACTGCTTTTCAAGTTAGATTCTGCTACTGGCCGAAATCGTAGCGACTTCAGCTGAGAGAGTTCTGGTGGCCGTTCCTTTTTGCGTTTGGTAATCGTCAAATTAATGTTGGTGACTTACGCATAAGTCAGCCATCCACGAGCAGAGTGATTACCGATGTTGCAGGGCTCTTGCAGAATTACGACCACCAATATATCTATTTGCCACTAACTGAAGATGAGAATGCAGGTGAGAGTTTTATTCATGTTCGGTTAATTTATAATTTGTTTACCGTGACAAAATGTCTATATTTACATTTAATGCAAAAGTTTTTGTAAATATATATATTAATTTTTATTTGGTCCTTGAAAAACAAAAAAAAAATATTAATTCATAGCAACATATTGGCGGAATTAAATATGCAAAACTCTTGATTGCTGGCATTTCTCTAATTTCATATTACTTGAAGAGCATGTAAGAAAAAATTTATTGCACACATGGAAAGACATAAATATATAAAAGCACAGAGAATATTACTCAGTGAAATCATACATGCAATGAGAGTGGCCCGTAGCATTCATAAGAAGGTCAAGAAATTGCACCAATACCAAGACAGAAACCGGGCTTCAGCCAAAAACTGTAAAGAGCAATGTATTAGCAAAACAGAATTTATATTTTAAAATGAATTCCTTGCTTTTAAATATGAAACTCAAATCAAATATTTTGAATTACCAGTAAAATAATCTCTGCTTCTAAATTTTGAGTTATTTGATCATTCAATTTTGTTTCCATTATTAATAGTAGGGAAAAAAGCATGACAGAGGCAATGCTTGCATTTTGGTGGAGTGGAGAGCGTTGCTGGCTTGTACACTTATCACCATAAATGGCGATTTCATGTTAGTATGCAGTAAATATTTTTAGTCCCCAATAATACAATGCTTCAAAAAGTACGCTGATAGATTTACACCAGTTATCAAGTCGATATGATAAACTATACTGGTAGATTGGTTTCCGATTAATTGTCATACAGGATTTGGAGAGTACACCATGGGTGTTGCGTTTTCTTTTCTCGTGCTCATCGCATCAGTTCCTGATGTAGTTTTACAATGGCTATCCCTATTGCATCGAAATACTGTAATGTTTGTATGTAATAAGAAAGATAGTTGTATGTAGTTCTTTTGTGTTTGTCAAGTTTAGTCACATCTTTTATGCATTACTTTTGCTCAGATCAGTCAAAAAGAAATTCTACCGAGAATTTGGATTCTAGCGTTTATGGTGCATGGATTTGCTCGCTAATCAAATCTAAACCCTGGAGGAAGCAACGAACATTTAGGTGCCAGCAAAAAGGATTTTTGCATTAAATGCAAACTGTGAGAGTGATCCCAACCTTTCCATATGTAACATAGTTGTGCGGTGGCCATGAAGTACACGACTCTACAGTGTTTGACCACTCTTACCTCAGGGCACATTTAGAAACGGAAGTACCAAGTAGTTACCACCTATTAGGAGATAGTTGCTATCCTCTGCGATCTTACCTGATAACACCTTTTCTTAATCCAGTTAGAACAGATCAAGTGAGGTACTATGTTTTTTTTATATACCTCTATTGCTCTTATTTTTTGTCTTATTTTTATGTCAGAGAAATCATTTTTGTATTCAATATGATTATACATCTAACTAAAATCTTAAAAATAATTCACAGTCTCCAAATATGTGAAGATAGAAACATAATAAAATACACATTAAAAATGTATAGAGGGAATGCTCAACCCGTGGGACAAAATGTGAGCATTTATGCGTCCTAAGGTGGTAGAATTCAAAAATTTATTTTTAAAAAGTGTCTATTTTGGTACTTTTAGTCCAAACATCTTGTTTTAAGTGTTATTTATGCGAATCTATATACATTTCATATAGGTATTGTACTAAACACGCACGAGCAAGAAATGCCGTAGAGACAATATGGTGTATGGAAAAAAAGATTTTCTTGCATTGACACACCATTCCGATGTTCGCTGGGGACTGCACAAACAATTATTGTTGCGACAGCTGTGCTACACAACCTTGCTCACAGTTTAGGTGATTATGAGGATTCCTTTCCACTGCAGCAAGATGATACTTTGATAAACCATAGCCAAGAACATGGTGGAATAGCCAAGAGGAATGCAATTGTTGCAAATTTTTTTTAATTGATTTATTTATGAGGAAATGTTTTGTAAATAATTTTGTTAGTGAAAACATTATTTTTTTAAATAAATACATACTCTTCAGAGAGCCTTTGTTCAAAAGAATCCAAATGAGTGAATTAAATTACAGACACAGCATTTACGTTCATTTATTAGGTTTATTTACAAAAAAAAAAAAAAATGTACATCGAACATTTTTCTAAATCTAAATTAAATTTTTTGTTTAACAGTTTATAATAATTTCAATTTCGCCTTTAAGACCTTCATCTTTAAAATGTGTTCTTTTTTTCGATATGCCATGGTAGTTCTATGCTCTTCTTCCCTAAATTGTGCGATTTGTTTATAATCCCTTTCCATAGTAACTTTTCTTGCATTGGCTGCTTCTACAAGTACTTCTGCTGTTTTAACAGAAGCATTTGGCTTGCGCTTTGATTTTCTGATTTTAGGTGCTTTTGTAAGCGGGGTAGAGCAAAGAGTTTCCCTGGTTTTCTGTGGAATTTCTTGCACTGGTTCCATTGCCACAGTTTCCTATAAACAAAATACAAATATTGATTAATGTCTTAGTTTAAAACAAAAAACAAATCAACAAACAATCAAAATTCATACCACAATTTCAGTTTCGCTTCTACATAGCCAAAATATGTTGCTTTTACTTGCTTAAGTACTGTTCCTGTTTACAATTCATTTGATACATTACAAGTACTACTCAAAATGTTTACACTCAAATTATGTACATTTAAAGAATAATCTGCATCTATATTTATATATTTAGCAGATACTAGTGTATGTTTATTTGTTACTTCATATTCCAAAAAAGTAAATTTAATAATGGCTTTTCATTGTGTACTCAAAAGGTGATGTGCTATTTGCTATATGACATGATATATATTGGTACTTACATCAATGGGATGGTCATCATGAGTAAAAATATTTTCATCCACTTGTACTTCTATAGATTCACCACCTGAAAAACATGTATTTTATATAGGTATAGCTAATAAATATATGATGTTATATAGTCATTCATTGATAGCATAATAAAGTTTTCCTTCCTTATGTAAGCTGGAGTTTTATTTAACAAATTAAAGTTATGAGATTTAAGTATATTTTGGCCACAAACAACAACTGAGGTACATATTTACATGATGAAGTATTTGTATATTGTGGTAAAAGGAATTGGAACTCAAATTTACATATACAACATCACCAGAGATAAGCGGGCTACCATTTTTTTACCAACTACGCTGCTCGGTTGGAACTAAAACTCTTTCTGAAAAATTGTAAATATTTTGTATATGTAAAATTTCTTTTTTGTTTTATATTGTAAAATATTGATAAATGTGTGTGTGTATATGTGTTTTTAGCCGAGCAAATAAATCAGATTAATACCTATAGTATAATTATTTTTGTTAGATAGATTGGAAAAGATTCAGTAATATATGTTCTGTTTTAGATAAATGTGACTTAATAGGATTTCTAAGATTCAATTAACAAGTTTATTCTTCCACAAAAAACTGAATTTTCATTTCTAAGATTTTATAGAAATCATAAATTGAGAATAATTGATAGACGTTAGAAATTACTTAAATTAATGATTATATACATAATAAACATTCTATTTTAAAACTTAAGGGTTACTGGAAAATTTTAAATAAAAAAAATAGATTAGGATATATATACTTGTATACAATCAAAATATAAAATTGAAATTTTAAAATACGAGTTTTTGAATTCTCATTGTATAACATTTTAACAACATTTTCTAATAGTATTACCTGCGAATTCTTTATTTGTACCATGCCCCTTATTAATAGTAAGAATGTTAGCCCTCAAATTATTGATAGCCACTTTTTCGAGGCGGTATCACATCAGAACATTTAAAATGTAAGAGCACAATGTAATAACAAATAATTCGCCATGTGAGAAGCAAAATGATCATTCGATTTTTGTTAAAGTATTTGTACACTTATTATTTTTTAGTGGTTATTTATTCAATTTGTCAGCTGGGAGTTCTCAGACTTTGTTATATTGAATCAATATTTACTTATTATGGTGCACTCAACGTTTCATAATGTGATCATTTTGGTGTAGGTTCTTTTATATAATAAAACTTACACAAATCAAAAAGTGCAAAAAGCGAAAAGTCTATTTAAGAATAAAACGAAAAGGAATTTAAATTAAGACTAAATAAAAAATAATAACAATTGCCCTGATATCCTGAAGATACCTTGATCATACTCGTAATCGCAATCCGAATCTACTTGCGCCCAGCAATGGTTCGATTAGTGCACCGCAACCAGCCGTTCATGTAACGATGTACACAGTAAATTAAAGGGGTTCCTCCAGTTTTAAATATTTCTATTTTGTCAGAGCTTTTTTTTTTTTTTTTTTTTTTTTTGCAGGCTCTTTTCATATTTTAGAAATTTAGAGCGGCTGCTGCGACTTCGTTTACATAAGGCTGGCTGCATTTAAAATCCTCCGTCAAAACTATCCCAGCCTTCTTTTTTTTTCTTGTTAAAAACTGCGTTGGTAATTTTGCAGTTTATTATGTATTTATATTTTTCAACAAGATTTAACAACAATTCCATCTCCTCAACTGAAAAGTTGATTTTCGACATAGCAAAACGAAAAAGTAAATGAAAAACAAGTCAAACAAAAAGCGTGTTAAAACGCTGATCAATTTTTTCGCAAGATATAACATAAAATGTAAGCAATATGTCACGTGATTATCAGTGTCCAATCACAACGACTGTAACATCTTGCCCACGCATAACTCACGCATTCGGTAATCGTCAGTTAGAGAATAAGAAAGGAGAATTATCCGCGAGTTATCGGCGAGCGAGGGTTACCCAATCCGCGAGTTATCTTTTCAATAACTCGCGATTGAGAATACCACCGTTAGTATATGATAACGAGAGTGGATCGGCCCATACGGAATCCACTCTGTAGAGAAGAAATGCACTTTTCTTTCTCTAAAACATACACCAAACGAGCATTTACCATACGTTCGAAGGTCTTGCAGAAGCAGCTCGTCAGAGCAATGGGTCGGAAACTCAGAGGATCTGTTGCCACCTTGCCCGGCTTAAGGATTGGAATAACAATGGCCTATCTCCAGCTGGAGGGACAGTAATGATCCTACCAAACTCTGTTGAACAAATAGAGGATGTTCATTAGGGCAGTATAGTGGGATGCCACCTTTGTGGGAAATCAGTTCGTGAGTGATGTAATTGCGAAGTGCAAAAAAATCGTCGAGGTAGTGAAACGGTAGAAAAACGAACCGGTAGGCCGAATATACTAGGTGAACGCAGCCGCAGAACTCTGAAAAGGGTAGTGAAACAAAATCGCAAGTCCTCGTTGGTGGAAATTTCTCAAAAGTTCATCAGGAATTAGTGTTAGCAGCAGGACTGTCCGTCGAGAATTAAAAAACATGGACTGTGGTCACCGTCATTGGCCTGTGGACATGTGGAAAACTGTTCTTTGGAGTGATGAATCTCGATTTACAGTCTGGCAGTCGGACGGACGCGTCTGGGTTTGGCGGATGCCCGGCGAACGTTTCTTTAGTGACTGCATTGTGCCGATTGTTAGGTGGTGGAAACATAATGGTGAGGGGGGTTTTCTTGCTGTTTGGCCTGGGTCTGTTAGTTCCTGTGATTGGAAACATGAACTCTGAGATGTATGTGGACATTCTGGACAATGCTGCACTCCCAACTCTATGGCAATATTTCGGGGAAGGCCCATTTCTCTTCCAGCAGGATAACTGCTCCATTCACATCGAGGCTTGCACATATGTGGTTGGACGAAATGGGTGTTCAAAAACTAGACTGGCCTTCTCAGAACCCCGATCTAAATCCCATAGAACACCTTTGGGACGAATTACAGCGCAGATTACGTAGCCAGCCAAATCGACCATCTTCACTACAAGCACTCACTTCAGCTGTGATGGACGCCTCGAAGGCAGTTCCTATGGTCACCTATCCAAATTTGGTGGAAAGTCTTCCCAAACATGTGCAGTCTGTCATCCATGCAAAAGGGGGACCAACATCATATTCATATGTGCCTCAGGATGCTCTATGTCCATACCACTGGATGTCCGGATACTTTTGGCCAGATAGTGTACCTCAGAAACTGAAAAGTATAGGATTAAAAAATTATTTGAGAGTAGTGAGACTGATAAAGAGTTTTTACAATGTGTAATTGATGGTGTTTTGGCGGTTGGGTGACGCTAAAATTGAACAAGAAAAAACTTAATTAGTCTGAAAAAACTAAGATTGAAATTTTAAAAATTAAATTAGAACAGTTTAAGAAGGAGCTAGAGTTAACTAATGCTAGATGTAAATTGTCCCCAGTGCAAGATAAAAGTAAAGATATCTAATCTCTCCCTTCTAATATTGAAAACTTAATTAAAACTTTAACAATACCTGTCCCTTCTAATACAGAAGTCTAATTTGTTTTTTCAGTCTTCAGAAAGAGCTTTTGAGACAAAAAATGTGGAAGAGAGATTTAAAGCAGAAATTTTATTCAACATGTTAGGAGAAAAGGTGGGAAATTTAATCATTTATGTAAAGGGGGTCACTTCACGAAAATCGATCGTTCAATTACGATTGAAAAATAAAATACCACTCTTTCTCGTACTGATTTTTTTTTTTTAAAGTGTTTTACGTCTGTCAAATCCCCTTTCAAATCAAAACAAGACACATGCTACTTTTCAGTCTTGTCAAATAACTTAAATTGATTTAAAAAGTTCATTCTGATCGGCAAATCAATTAGGAAAGAAATGAAGCGAATGATTGTAGCTGTTTGCTTACTTCTTGGTAACTCACATGCTGCTTTTATCGTTGAATATAACGAATATTTTTCAGTTTTCATCAGATATAAACTCGCAATATCTGATTAATATGCCTCGGTTTAGAAACAAAACATTTAAAAGCAGAAAATTTGGAGGAAATTGTAAAGATTCTTCAAATTCTGAGGATTTGAATAAAGGAGAACATAACACCCTGCAAGTACGTATATTAAGAATTAATCATCAAAATCAAAATTAGGAAAGTTTAATGATGAGTATGTTTCGTTTTTAGATTCATCTGAAAATTTTTGTGAAATAATTGACATTCCTAGTGTTCATTCTAGTGTCTAGCGACATTTCTAGTGTTGTGAAACAACATGTATAATGCGTAAAATGTAAAAAACATGATATTGACATTAAGTTTGGTCACCAAATTCAGGGTTTGGCTACAGAGTCGTTAATATGTTGACTTTTGTGGTCTTATTCAACCACTTCACAATACCAGGTTTACTAACACTGCAGATAATAAAAAAGATATGAAAATGTATGAAGTGAATATTAGCATATGTTATGAGGTCAGTTGGAAAAGGAGAAGCAGCTGCGAAAGTCTTTTGGGGAGTTATGAATTTGCGACCTCCACCAAAGCGGTTTTAAGAGTCTTTGCACGCATTAAATAATGCGACAGAAAAAGTAGCAAAAGTGTTTATGGCATTAGCTGCTGCCGAAACACCATCATTTAATATTGGTAACCCAAATGTACCTGCGACTATAGATGGTACCTGGCAAAAAAGGGGCCATACTTCTTTAAATGTTGTGGACACTGACAACTGGAGAAGTTGTTGATGCCGAAATATTATCGAGAAAATGCTCGTGTCATTTTAACGACAACTTACATAGTGATGAGTGTTCGGCAAATTACTTTGGAAATAGTGGGGGAATGGAAATAGAAAGTGCACAACGTTATATTACATCTCTCAGGGTTTCAGTTTGGGGTTTTCTGGCGCAAGAGCCAATTCTGGCTATACTGCGCCAAACAATTGTTAAAAAATATTAAAAACGTATTATAATATTTAAAACACAGTAATAAAGTATAAGGTAAAATATTAATTTTATTTTCATGAGATAAAAGCATTTAATTTTTGTGGGGCAAATCCCACCAATTCAAATAAGTTTAAAACACATCAATCGCAGTGAGTGAGTGAATGTAATATGTTAAACAAAAATTAAAAATGTTAAGAACTAGACTAAGGTTAAAAAGCGATATATGTTTTTTTTTTTTATATAAAAGAGTTATGGTGACAAATAATAAAAATCACTTCTTTACGTTTTTAGAACAAGTTGGGGTTATAACACTGGTATATTCCCCAACATTATACGAGTAATATTTCCGGACGTATTCATCCGGGTCGAATTCCTCCGGGTTGTATTCGATCATGTCCTCGTCTGAGGAATCCTGTTCTGGTGTACTTTTTCGTGATTTGTGTGGTGCCATCTTTATTTCTATTATAGCATCATTCATTTTTTTAAGCAGTTCTTTTTCTCTTTTCCTTGCTCGGGTTTTTGCTTTTTGTTTAGCATCCTGTATTGACGTAGAGGCAGAAGTGGATTGAACACCAGAGTTCGATGGGAAAGCGGATTTATTGGTTGTGGAAGGTGCGTCATTAGATGTAGAAATAGGTGGTTGAGGGTCTGAGTTAGTAGCTGCTATTGAACAGGTGGACGGCAAGAGCTGGGCTTGGGTTGAAGATGATGATCTGGAAACATTAGGAGTGGATTCTAATACATTTGGTCTTGGCTTGGATGAAAGTGGTTCAAGTAATTTTAGAGGTGGACATTTTATTTTTGTTATATTTTCATCCGTTTGTGTAGAATTGTTTGAAGTAGAAGATTTAGCAGCATGAGCGTAAGTTTGAGATAACTGTGGGGTTATTAATTTACGTTCTTCTGGGTAAGAAATATTTTTATTTGTTTGTATTTCCTGTATCTGCTTTTCTATTTTAAATATTCAACCTGGATTTTATACAAGTCGAGCATTGCAAGAAGCAGATCATGCACGTATAAGGAAAGCGGAAAAGGCAATTTCGCAAAGAACCAAAGAAGCTAGAATTAAAAACAGACAATTAAAATGTAGACAAGAAGATGATCTTGCAGATGATCCCAGCAATCCAAGTTATGGCTCTGGAATGTATTAGTTAAAGGTAAGTTTTTACTTTAAATCTCTATTTCTCAAAAGTTTAAATTTCAAAACAAAAGGAACATTTTGTGAAAAACTGCTCATTTAATAGCTCTGAAATATTGCACATATATTAATATTATACAAATAAATATTTTAATGGAGATTTTGTCAAAAAAATTATTCAAAAAAAAATTTATGGATTAAAAATGTACAAGAATTTTCAGCGTTTAAAATTTTTTGACGTGTTACTCCACATACGATTTTTTTAAAAAAAAACAAATCTAAATTTTTAAAAAATAGAGCTCTTATTAAAATAAAGAAAACAGTGCAATACATGTACAAAAAAATTAATGACTGTCCAACTGGTCAATTTTTCAAAAAAATGTTCCTTACACTTGGTCATTTTTAACATTACGAAGATAGGGAAAATGCTGCGTGAAGTGACCCCCCTTAAGCAAAAGTAACTGGGTAATTATGAAAAAATTAAGCAGTTGATGTTAAAACAATTTCAACCAACACCTCAGGTATTGCTTAATCAGTCACCAAGGTCCCAAAAATTAGCAAACGAAAATTATGTTCAGTTTGCTTCTAGAATTAAATCAATGTTTGATTACTATTGTAAAATGAGAAATGTTAGTAAATTTAATGAGTTGTGCGAGTTAATTGTTGCCGATAAGATAATTAATTCCCTTAATCAAGAACTGACTAGTTATATTCATATTAAAATGTGCGAAAATTGGTACAAGCCAGATAAGCTTGGTCGTGAGTTAAATTTGTTTATGTCGAAAAGTTTTGAGTAGAAATGAGATAAATATGGGTTTCAGACCAAAAAAAATTCATTAAGAGTTGATAAGTTCGACAAAAAAGGAATAAAAAGTGAAGATAGTGTTTTTTTGTCCGATATCAATGAGTAGAAATGTTTATTATTGCTGTGACAACCATGCCCCATTTCCTTTTGCATAAAATTTAAACAACCTTCAGTAAATGGTAGAACTGCGATTGTTAAAAAACAACGACTATGCTTTTTATATTTAAAAGTAGGTTGTAATGTCGAAATGCAAAGCCAAACCTTGTAAATTTTGCGCGAAAAAGCACCGTGTTATGTTACGTTTTGCAAACAATCCCGAATGAATCGAATGTGTCCCATCCACCAAATAGCGGTCCAAGGTCATCTCTTTGGCTTAATACTGATACGAAAGTATTTAATCCTACTACTCCCCAAGAGGTTCCGCAGAAATATAGTACTGTATTTGCAATAATTCAAAATAAGAGTGAAAGTACTGTTAACCAAAGAGGTAAATAGTCTCATCCCTTTTAGATATTCGTCGCAGAATGGTCGATTAGCGATCGTTCCTAATTAAGTGCCGGTCACGTGTTTCCGTGACGTTTGATCACGTGATCGGAAGTCGTCGGGAAGGCGGTGACTTCCGGGTGAGTGAGATATATAAACGAATGTTTATCATTCAATTTAAATTAGACTCAACCACAAGAGGTTGGTGGGAAAGGTCTTTAGATAGTGAAAAAATTCTTTCGCTCAGCGAGCTCTTACAATTTCTTACGAATCATGCTAGGTCACTCATGACTGAAGGTTATGGAGTTAAAAGAAACATTAGTAATAAGAAAGTAACACTAGTTGCTTCAGGTTTCCAACTGCATTGTTCTTACTGTCAGAACAATCATAATTTAAATAAATGTGATGCATTTCAAAATCTTTCTGTTCAAAAGAGAGTGAATTTTGTAAAATCGAATAATATTTGCTTCAATTGTTTGACTCAATTTCATAGGAAGTCTGCTTGTAAAAGCACTAATAAGTGTCGAAAATGTGGGAAATCGCATCACACATTGTTACATTTTATGACTCCTAATGAGCCAAATTCTTCCATTCCTAGAGATGCTAATAATTCAGTACTTTCAGCTTCAGCGCAAGTGTTTCACCCAGTTATGTCTGATGCTACTAATACTGATACAGGTCCAAATCCTCCTAATGTAAATAATCCAAGTATAACTTCTTGTTCAGGGTTCGATTCCAATTCTCAGGTGCTTCTATGTACTGCACTAGTCAATGTTTATGATTCTTTCGGTGGAACTCAGTTGTGTCGTGTTCTTCTTGACCCGGGAAGTCAGGCTTGCTTAATCACTAATAGTTGTTTGGAAAGACTTGGATTGCCTAGGAAACGAGCACATGTACGCATTTCATGTCTTGGAGCATCAGATACTCGAACTAATGGTATTTCGGAGATTAAGTTTACTCCTCATTTTACATCTAATATTTCCTTTGTAACTTCAGTATATGTAGTTAATAAGATTGTGGGTCAACTTCCACATTTCAGTTTAGATTCTTCTTGGTCTGAGCCTTTTAGTGATTTGAAGTTAGCTGATCCTACTTTTTTTAAGAGTGGTCCTATAGATATTCTCATTGGTGTAAACATAGCTCTTCCAATGCTAAAGGGTCAATCTCTTTCCCTTGGGGACAGTAAACCATTTGCAGTTCGTTCAGATTTAGGGTGGATAGTCGCAGGAAATGTTCCTTCTGAAGAGATGTTTTCTTCAATTGCGGTTAATAGCATCCAGGTAGTAACTGAAGATTTAGTGAGTAACTTTTGGAAGTTAGATTCAGTACCTGAAGCTAGCTTATTAACTAGTGAAGAAAGGGCATGTGAAGATCATTTCATAGAAACTCATGTTAGAAATGAGGATGGACGATATGTGGTGCGATTACCATTTCATTCACCACCATCTAAATTAGGGGATTCGAGAGAATCAGCTATTCGAAGATTCAATTCATTAGAACATTCACTAATCAAGAAACCTGCGATTTATTCTCAATATAGAGACTTTATGCAGGAATATTTAACTTTAGGGCATATGGAGCTTGTTCCTAAACATGACTACGCTAAAAGGGAAGCATATTATCTTCCTCATCACGCGGTTCTACGAGATTCGAGTACAACAACAAAATTGAGGGTTGTCTTCGATGCATCAGCCAAATCAACAACAGGGCACTCTCTTAATGATCTACAAATGGTTGGACCCCGAGTGCAACGAGACGTGTATCCAATTCTGCTTTCCTTTAGAACATTTCAAATAGCTGTGTGTGCAGACTTGGAAAAGATGTTTCGTCAAATAAAGATCTCATCGGAAGATACCAATTGGCAACGAATTCTATGGAGAGATAATCCAAAGGAGCCAGTGAAGGAATATAGGTTAACCACTGTCACGTATGGGACCTCATGTGCACCATATCTTTCCACTCGAACCTTGACTCAACTTGCACTTGATGAAAGGGAAAGGTATCCTTTGGCTTCATTCGCTACTCTTCATCATTTTTACGTAGATGATTTACTAAGTGGTGCCGCGACTGAAAAGGAAGCAGTTGAACTCGTCTGGCAACTAAAGGAGATGATGAGAAACGGAGGTTTCAATCTTCGGAAGTGGCAGTCTAACAGTGAAACAGTGATCAAGGAGGTTCCCGAAAATCAAAATCTTAAAGTGGTGCAAAATGATGAAGAAATAAAAATCCTTGGGATACGATGGAATCCCAAATCTGATTTCTTCAGTTTCAGTGTTTCATTACAAGAACAGAAGTGCGCGTATTCTAAAAGAGAAGTTCTTTCTGAAATTGCTCGTGTGTTTGATCCTCTAGGACTTTTATCGCCATGCGTCGTTTTTATGAAAATCCTTTTACAAGAGCTATGGAAATTAAATCTAGAATGGGACGAACCAATCCCGGAAGATTTAAATAAACAGTGGGCAGCCTTTCCCGAAAGGAACTTCATCTAATCGAAAATGAAAATACCGAGGTGTGTCTTGCTACCTTCATACATTCAACTTGAGATACATGCCTTTTGTGATTCCTCCGAAAGAGCATACTGTGCAGCAATTTACCTCAAATGTATTGCATCCGAGTTTATCAGTGTCTCGCTTCTTACTTCTAAAACAAGAGTTGCCCCGCTTAAAACTCAATCTTTACCTCGACTTGAGCTGTGCGCAGCGTTGTTGCTGTCTAATGTATTACAAGTAGTGTTAAGGGAGTTTCCTCTATCTATTCACAAAACCATTGCCTGGACGGATTCGACAATTACTTTAGCTTGGCTAAAAACAGAACCATATCGCTGGCAACCATTTGTAGCCAATAGAGTTTCCAAAATTCAAACAACAATTCCATCAGTTGAATGGTGTCATGTTTCTGGAATTGATAATCCAGCCGATCTAGGTACGAGAGGACTCTTACCGTCTCAGCTTTTAGCTCATGATCAATGGATTCAGGGGCCTCTCTGGTTAAATCAACCCATGAATGAAACGTCATCTTATAAAATCCCAGAGACGTTCTCCTTTCCGGATAATGCATTGAAAGAGAAGAAGAGCGTTGTTACATGTGTTGCCAAAATTGTGCCTTTACCAGAATTTATTGACAGAATATCGTCTTTTACAAAGTTAGTTCGTGTCTGTGCCTGGATTTTGAGATTCATAAAAAATAGTCGTTCACCAGTCTCAAGAACTTTTGGTTACTTGAAATCATCGGAACTTCATACTGCAGTTGTTACTATTGTGCGTTTGATTCAACAAGCAGAATTTCCGAATGAAATTAAATGTCTTGTGCAAGGAAACCCTTTACCAAAAGATAACAAATTACTTCCATTGAACCTGTTTTGTGATTCTGAGGGAGTTCTTCGGGTAGGAGGCAGACTTTCAAGAAATACGCGTCTATCATATGACCAAAAACATCCTATGCTTTTGCCCAAAAATCATGAGTTCACTAGAAAGGTAATAAACTTTTACCACATTACTTATCTTCATGCAGGTCCACAACTGACATTGTCATTGATAAGACAAAAGTTTTGGTTTGTGGATGGTAGATCAGTAGTTCGTTACACGCTCAAAAGGTGTCTAATTTGCTTCAAGATGAATCTGAGATCTTCTTCTCAATTAATGGGTGATTTACCACCAATCCGATTTCAGCAAATTCGTCCATTCGAGAGTACTGGCTTGGATTTTGCTGGTCCATTGACCACTAAATGTGCTCATAAACGAAGTGTGGCAAAATTTAAATCCTACATTTGTCTTTTCATTTGTACTTCTACTAAGGCTGTACATCTTGAACTTGTTTCGGATTTATCGACTGCTGCATTTCTAGCTGCTTTACGTCGTTTCATTGCTAGAAGGTCTTGTCCGAGCAAAATCATCTCGGATAATGGATCCAATTTTAAAGGTGCTTCAAGTCATCTGAGAAAGCTCGTGGAGTTGTGTCAGCAAGAAGTACAAAACTTTCTTTCTGTCAAAGGAATTGAGTGGTCTTTCATTCCTCCATATACTCCACACTTTGGAGGTTTATGGGAATCAGCCATCAAGAGTGCCAAACAATTACTCCTAAAGGCAACCAACTCTGTACTTCTTAATTTTGAAGAGTGTTCTACCCTATTGATACAGATAGAGGCTTGTCTTAACTCAAGACCTCTCACAGAGCTCTCTCCAGATCCGTCCGACTTCAACGCATTGACTCCAGCCCACTTCTTAGTTGGAGGTCCTATTCATCAGTTTCCAGAACCATCTCAGCCCTCAAGGTCTGTAGCTCTTTCTGAAAGATGGAACCTGATTCAAAGACTACGTCAGTACTTCTGGGATCGCTGGTCCACGGAGTATTTACATAGACTTCAACCTAGGTCCAAGTGGTGGAAAACTAAACCAAATCTTAAATTAGGAGATATGGTTATTGTCGAAAAAGAACAAACTGCTCCATTAAACTGGACTCTTGGCCGAATTAATAAACTATTTTTCGGACCTGACCAAAAGGTACGTGTTGTGAGTGTAAATACCAAATACGGACAATTAACTAGAAATGTAAACAAGATTTATCTTTTACCTAACTCTCAAGAAATTTGAACTTTAATTTATGTTATTCTTATTTTATCATATATTATTATCTGTATTTCATCGTTGTATATTTCATAACCTCTCCTTTTTGAAACCCTTCTGAGGTTTCAAGGGGGGCGGTATGTTGAATAGTAAAAGCCGTTAGGTAGCGCTGTTGCAGTGAGCCGCTTCCATTTAGAAGTGGTCTTGTGGCAACAGCCAGTGCATGTATCGTTCTTAAGATGTAAACATTCTATTCTATAGTGAAACATTCTTTTGTGAAATATTCTTGTGTCAAAATTCTAACTTGTGAACTATGCTATTACTTGTGAACTGTGTTATTACGTGTGAACTATTCTATTCATATTGAAATATTCTTCAGCATTGAAATATATCCACTAATATCAAACTCAACTTGGACTTTTCATTGAATCAATTTTCTTTCAACAGACTGTGGAATTCGAAAAGCCGATACCTTTATTCTTAGATCACAATTTATTACAGTCCGCTAAATTCGTCGCTAGTGCTAATATACAATGCTTGTGATGATCATTTACATATTCAGAATAATCTTTACAATTACAAACAATATTATTATTAATTTGCAAATCATTAATATCAGTGTAATTAAAAATTGAGCTACCTATTTTTTTATTGTATTTAAAAGCCTTCTTAAGGTATCCGACTACGTTCGGAGACTTTTTTTTAAAGTTTTCTAAAAATCCCTAATATTTTTACATTTTTAGTTTCACTTCTATACACAATAATAGAAAATACAGTTAGAAATAATATATGTACATAAAAATTTGCAAAAACTTAAATTTTTAAAGAAATTTTAATTAAATTTTGGACTTTTTTCACAAACACTCTATTTTTTAAAATATTTTATATTTTTCATAAAATATTGCTGCAACACATTTTTTAAACACATTTCTAGAGGACGACCTACAAGTGTTAAATTATTTCTTTTGAATCAAAAGTTATAGCCAGTCGAGCTAGCGAACTGGGAAATTCAATCAAATTATCGAAACTTCCAGAAAAAAATACAACTATAAAATAACTAAAAATTGTTCAATTTCTTAGCTTGTAGGCCATCCTCTAGATAATACAATTAATAACATTTGTGTAAAATTTCATACAAGTATCTCTAATATTTTTTTAGATATCATGTTTGAAATATCATGAAATTTACAAAAAAATAGAATTTTGAGAAAAATGCATTTAAACTTTATAAAAGCAACTTCAAAACAAAATATGACAAGTATATTACTAAAATTCTCCTGATTTATATTTAACAATTCCACTCTTTGGTATTTTTCAAATTTTTTCTTTCTTTGGGCCCCCTTTATTTTTCTGGTTGATTTTAAAAAAGGCAAAGAATGTTGTTTCGAGTCACCGACTCGAAAAATGTCAACAAATCTCTCATCACGCAGTCTATAATTCCCTGAATTTATGCCAAATGCTTTCAAAATACCTAACAAATCAATAAAAGCTTTTTTAAAAATAATGACTGCAATATGGGTATCCAAAGAAAATGTTTTTAGCTCGATAAAAGTTTTTTTCAAAACGATTTGCCACAAACAGGTGTTAAATGATGCATTTGTATTTGTGTCTTACCGTGGAGGCAATTTTATAATAACTGCTTATCACACTGCTTCATGTACACATGTTAAGCGATATTTGAAAGTTTCACAGAAAAACCTACACTTTTTTCTGTTTATTGTTTTCCGCTGTCGTTTCTTCGCTGATAGTCACCAGTTCTCAGCTCCAATCAAGCATGAACCATATATGGATTTCTCCCTGCTGGAGCAACAGTGAAAAAATGCCGCTATTGTAGCACTTAGCATAGCTTTGACGTGATGGGTGTTACTGCTACAACAGTTTAGAATTTTATTAAACATAACATTGATAAGTTTTCCCTTCTCACCGAGGTTTTTCTGGCCTTGTTTTTAAATTTTCTTTGCCGACTACTCAATCTTTCTTAGAAGTATCTTATGCACTCATATCTGATGACATTGTTGACACCATACACATCTTTAACAGAAAGGTACCCTTGGAATCACCATCACAATAGAAATACATATTTTTAAGATTTCGTAGTGCAAAAATATACAAAGATTTTCTACACACCAATAGATTCCATATTTGAAGTAAATCCCAGACGATTGCAGGAACACGCTTGTATGACTGGACTTGTAGAATTTTAAAAAAACTTTGCTAACATTTCCAAATCTAGAATTTCCCAGTGTTACTGTATTAAGTTTCTATAGAAATCACATTTAGCGATGAATGTCCATGTGTCTCTGCCGACAACGGATATTCCATAATCTTCAACTGACAATTTGGAACATTTTATAATGCTCTTTGCTTCCAAAGTGCCATTCATGGCATCTTTAGCCGTTAGTGTAGCAGCAGCCAAGACTTTCTTTCACAAAGTCTAAATGCTCCTTTTGTCATACAAGGCCAGTTCAGCTTAGCACATAGCTTTTTCATCGAAGAATGTCATCTTTTAATCACTCACCTTCCACAAATAAGTTGCAAATTAATAACACTTTGCTTTTCTAGCTCTTCAGTAGCTGAAAAAAGGACAATAAAAGTACACTTGGAGCATTTTGAAGTCACATTAGAAGTCAGTCCAAACATATAATCTTCATGCAGGTACAGATTGTTCTCAAAACAATTGGAGAAACACAAACTTGAAAACACACTTCCCAATTTAAATAAAATATTCTATTACCTCTTAATGTTCCAGTAAAACATTCTTTGTTCTGTGAAAATGCCTTTACTTATTCCAGTTTTTGTTCATTACAAGTTTGAGCACATCCAAGTCAAGAACACTACAAGTCAACGCTTCCACTGTTTTCGTGAATCAGTCACCAGCATAGTTGTGTTTTCAAGAGGTTAATTTAATCCTTTGGTTATACCCGTTATAAGTAGATAACAACAAAAGGAAAATTTTCAGAAACGATTAACGATTAAAAATTGCACAATTAAAACGAAAAAGTTCAGTTTTTTGAAGAAATTTGGGAGCAACATTCGTAAGATTCAAATCAAAACAAAAACATGTGAGGTGAGAAAAAACAGATGTTGCCAAGTCCAATTAAAAGATTGAAATTGCAAAAATTATGGTTAAAAGCATGTTAAGCAGTCAACTTCCGGTTTCGATTTCACCGCTTAGATAATATTTTAAACAACTGTAACTTTTTTTCTAATTATCGCACAGACAAAACAAAGGCAGATTTAGAAAGATAATTGTTTGAATTTTAAAAATATCAAATAAAAAGAAAATGTGATTTTTGACCGAAAATAACGTTTTCAACGTAGTCGGATACCTTAATGCAAACGTTATTTATAGGCAGGCAATGAACATACTTATTAAAAATATTTGAGAAATTAACGTTATTATAAGATTTATTCATGAACAGTACGGTACAATACTCAGTAGAACTATTTACTAAATCTATGTCTTTAATATTGAATTTATGAATGAGAAAATTAATAATAGCCTTAATAATATGTAAGGCATGGCAGTGTTTAAAATCATACTTTTTGAGGATATCTCTAGTATACCTAATTTTTTTTTATTCAGACCAAACATGAAATGCTTGATTTGTTTAATGTTAAAAGACTTATCACAAAATTGGTACAATAATATTTAATTTTAAAATCTATCTCCACAAGAAGTCTATGAGTTCTCCTCTTCCTATTACCTCTTTTCATACGTTTAACTTTATGTGTAAAGTCACTATTATGAAAATAATAATAATTATTTATATATATATATATATATATATTATATATATATTTATATAAATTATCGATTTATATATATGGGTCCATCTTCCACTCCATTTCAGATTTTTTCCTGTTTTCATCTCGGTATACTGTTTCAGTTTTGGAGAACTGTATGCTCTTGGATGGAAACAGGGAAGAGTCTGAATTACATTCCCCTTCCTTAATAGTCTCAGATTATTAAGTTTACTTTAGGCTAAGAAGTCATTTTTTTAAAAATTATTTTTTAAACAAACTTAGATGTTTCCATGGTGTTTATCACTGATGATATTTTGATATTTTAGGCTACAATTATTTTGAATCTTATTTTATTTTCATTCCATTACAAGTGTTTCTTATTTTTATTTTTCATATTGTGTATTTTTAAGATATAATGTTTATAGTGGTGTGAACATTATTACATCAGCTACTCAAGAAAATGTGAACATTTTTGAACGATCCTTTTTGATTTTTCCTACATTTTGAATCTTACTATGTTTTGAATGTCACTTATGGGTACCCATATTTTACAATTTACCAGTATATATTTGTTTTTATATTTTTCTATTATCTAATGTCTGTGTTGAAGATCATGCTATGTATGTCATTACCGGGAAGGTCAGGAAGTTTTTAAAATAATAATTTTATTCAAAATTTTAAATTTAATTTCCCTGTAAGATACGGGTCTGTGTCAAGGGCCCTGGAGCACACACGCGTCTTACGGAGGGGGGAAATGTAATAATTCCCTCCAACATACGTTTAATTAACTCTTTAATGATCTATAAATAATCTTTTTAATTCTTAGGTTTAAAAATAAACATTGTACTCTTTATCGTAATCGGCTAAACCGATTTCCGTATCCCGCGCATTCTAGCCAATCAGAACCGCTATTACGTAATAGTCACGCGCTTGTGCACTGTTGGTATATAAAAACCAACAGCTGATGTAATCGGGCTCTCTTTCTCTGCTTGCCGCCATCACGTAAGATTGTAACGACTTGCTGCTTTTTTTGTCCTTGTGTTGTGTCCTCCAAAATGCCGCTGTCTATTCAATGTTAACGTAACGTAATTGTGCTTTAATCTGTTGATGTGGGCTCATAATAAAGGAGGTAAAACTATTCTGAAGACGTCATTACTAAATCAAAATTGATACTTTACACCGGCCAACACTACTTCAATCTATTACATATATATATTTGTAATATATATATATATTTGTATATATATATATATATTTATATTTGTATATATATACATATACATTTTTTTACTTTCCCAGAATTTATATTTTTTAACATTATATTTTTATATTATTTTTATTCTAGACCTCCACTATATGTTAATTTTCATTATTTATTAAAGATTTTTACATTGTCATTATTTTTATGTTGACCACATTCTTTTTCATTTTAGATCTATTTTGATAAATTTATTATTCATGTTTCATTTTTTTGATAATTTTCTTTTGCTTAGTGTCTTTTGTATTTTTTCATTGTGTATATTTACATATATTTTTGTGGACTATTTGTATCTCAAATACTTGTTGTTCCAGTAATTTTGTTGTTTTATATGTCATTCTAATTATGTTTTACACATACTTATTCTCAAATTATTATGATTGTAGTTAAAAATATTTTTTAGTGACTGGCAACTAGATAAGCTTTTTTGCAGATCTTTGCTCGGTGATGCACTATTATGGTATGTGTATTATCGATAGAAAGTTACCATATTTTGTGTGTTAGATATTCTTTGAATATTAGTTCTTGTTCTGAATAGACTTCCTGATTTAGATGCCCTTTCTTAGTTTAGGCAATCTTTAGTTTTGATATACTGTATCAGTTCTATACATTGGAATATTTTTGTTCCATTTCATTTGTGAATTTTGATACCAGTTATTTCGTTTTGAGTATTTGATTTGAGATACATTGAATTTTGTATAAGGTCTTACAATGAATCACAAGATTGGTGATTCAAATTTTTCAGTAGTTAATACAAGTGGTGAAATGGCAAACCCCTATAGGACTAGAACTTTCTGGAATACAAATATTATTAGGCATAACAAATTATATAATTATAATTATGATACCAATATAACTCTCAGAATAAACATAATCCTGGTTATATTTCTAATAGATTAAACTCTCATAATCTTATCAATTTCCACAATTACAATGATTATACTGTTACTAGGCAATATCAACACAAAACTTTTTTTCGTTATAATAAATGTAATAATACTAGATGTAAAACATGTCCAATGTTAAATATTGAGCAATATGATAATACATCCAAATTTTTCTTATGTGAAATCTTCACTTGCATTTATATGCTGAATTGTAAATTATGTAATTTTAAATATATTGGCCAAACAAGTAATAATATCAATATTCGTATTAATCTACATAGATCAAATACCAAATATTACAAGCATATTAACAATATTAATAAAATTGAACTTAGGCACTTTCACTCTTACATGGCTTTGATAATATCGATATTTCTATTCTTAGAATAGTACCACATGTTCAAAAAAGATTGTGGTGTGTGTGTGTGGGAAAACTATTTTATTAAGTATTATAACACTATATATCCATATGGTTTGAATACTATTGACTTTGGAAAAAATGTTTTACTTGGCATTCAACATTCTGATTACAAGAATTATATTTATAATAGTGACTTTACACATCAAGTTCAACGTATGAAAAGAGGTAATAGGAGGAGGAGAACTCATAGACTTCCAGTGGAGATAGATTCTAAAATTAAAGTTTTTGCAGCAATTTTGAAAATTTCTTTTAACATTAAACAAATCAAGCATTTCATGTTTGGTCTAAATAAAAAAGAGAAATTAGGTATACTAGAGATATCCTCAAAAAGTAAGATTTTAAAGACTGTCATGCCTTACATATTATTAATTTTCTCATTCATAAATTCAATATTGAAGACATAGATTTGGTAAATAGTTCGACTGAGTATTGTACCATACTGTTCATGAATAAATCTTATAATAACATTAATTTCTCAAATATATTTAATAAGTATGTTCATTGCCTGCCTATAAATAATGTTTGCATTAAAAAGGCTTTTAAATACTGTGACATCTCTCGCGTTCTTCTTCTAACATAACCCCTACGTTCTTTGACGGCCACGATTAATGGCAAAACTTTTCCAACCCAAATCCAAGAAGTTAAACGAAGCAAAGATGCAAATAA
The DNA here is from genome assembly GCA_019973955.1 of Trichonephila inaurata madagascariensis. NCBI lineage: Eukaryota > Metazoa > Arthropoda > Arachnida > Araneae > Nephilidae > Trichonephila > Trichonephila inaurata. The sequence continues at coordinate 46,027 of BMAV01014817.1, forward strand.
GATAACCTTTAAAAGGATAGAAAGTTTAGTGAGCAAAAGAGATGGCAATTTAGAGGAAGCTAGTTCGGAAAAGGTAGAAGTGTAATTAGACGGCCTACCAAGGAATCACGGAGATCCTGCTATTAGTACAAGGTGCATACTATTGCACTCGAGCTTAACCTGAATATCTGAAGTTAATTGAACCGTTGAGTATTCAACCAAGGTAGAAGGATTATATTCTGAACGCTAGTATAATATTGAATCGAGAGATTAGGCAGATATTTATATTGATAAGTGATCTAATTGCGCGATCTGAGTACTTTGGTTTATTCTCACTTAATATAAGTTTGTTCAATATCTAAGTAATTTAAGTTAAATTCTTAATAAAAGTCATATTAAGAATTATAGAATGTCTCATCCTTCCGATAATCCCACACAATAAAAAAATAGGTAGCTCAAATTTTAATTACAATGATATTAATGATTTGCAAATTAATAATGATATTGTTTGTAATTGTAAAGATTATTCTGAATATGTAAATGATCATCACAAGTATGTTGTAACTGGTAATTTAAATATAGTTAAAGATAATAACTCTTAAAGATATAATGTCCAAAGGTACTAGTTTTAGATTAATGACCTCTAATAATAATAATGCTATTAAAAATCAAATTTCTACAGATATTAGTAATTTCATTACAAAATTAGCTATTAAATACAGTCTTCCTATTGCAGCTTTGAATGAATTTAAATGCGAAGTATTAAATGAGCTATTGCACATTAACTATAAAACTGATTATGATATAACTTACAATAATATTAAGAACCATATTGCAGATCTACAAAAAAACTTTATTATTGTCTATGACGATAAAGTACCGGGTAATTATGCAATTATTTGCAAATGGCTTTATACTAATATGCTAAACAAACATCTTCATAATAATTCTGCTTTTATAAAATCTAATTCAAACAAAAGAGAAATTATTAATCGAGTTTGTTTTTTATAAAAAAATAGATTTACGTATTTTGGATATTAAATTCCCTCATATTTTCCTAACTTTAATAAAACTCCCGTTAAATTTAGAACTATTACGAATGGTTTTAAAACTTATATACACTTCCGGGCAAAAAGCTACAAAATACTCTATTCAATCTACATTAGACAAATTTGATAATTCTATTGTTAAGAATAGTATGGACATTATTAAGTACATGCATGGTAAAAAAATTATTTCTATGTATACCTATGTGATTTTGAAGATTTATTTATTTCAATAGATATAGAAGACATGCTTAAGATTCTTAAAATAGCAAATACTTTTTAAATAGGATAATAAAATATATAAATATATTTCTATTATTGAATTAGTATTAAAAGAAAATTATATTTTCCATAATAACGCTTATTTTCAGCAAATTAAAGGTTTACCACAAAGGGGACCAGCTAGCAACTGCTTAGCAAATATCTACTTGCATTTTTATGAAAATGAAAGTATTAGTTATGAATCTTGTTACTTTTTTTGATACATAGATGACTTAATTATATTTAGTAATATAGTAAACTTTGTTCCTAACCTTAATTATTATCCCCACTATTTAAAATTAGTAAAAACTAATTATAATAATGAGTCAGCTAACTTTTTGGACCTATAGTTAAAGGTTAAGAATAGTTTGCTATTAAGTAATATTAATGATAAAAGAGACTCATTTGAATTTAACATTATAAAAATGTCTTATTGGGGTAGTAACCTACACCTATATCAATATTTAGAAATATTATCTTAAATTTTATAAAAAGAAACAATGATTTAGTTAGTGATAACATTTTAAAACAAAGTAATTTTGTGAATTTTTGCAACTGTTTAGAATAAAATTATCCAAGTAAATTTATTTATAAATATATTTCTAATTAAATATATTTTTATCTTAGTTCATTATTTTATTTAAAATTCCTTTTATTTAGTTTATTTTAAAAAACAAAAAAAATTTTAAGCGCTTATTTTAATTGCAATATATTGATTTGTATACATAATCATCCAAGTTTATTTACTTTGTAATATATCTCTATTTGATTTTATCTATTCTTATCTTTGTTCTTTATCGTTTTAAAACTTACTTTATTTAGTTTATTTTTATATAAAAAAAATTTTAGTGGTTCGTTTTATTGCAAAATAAATATCCAGGTGGCGCCACGATTATTTCTTCTCGAATAGTCGTCTCAATAGCTTTCGTCATTTTACGCCATTTCGCGTTAGGAGCTTATAGTGGAAGGTTGAATTTTCAATTTCCAGTAATTATTTTACATGTAAGTGGGTTTATTTATTTATTTTTTATTATTATTTTTATTCGTCTCTTTGAGACATTCATTACTGTTCTCTTTTCTGAGCTTAATATTAATATATTAGCAGTTCTTCTTCCACGAGCGGTATTAGGCTTAACTTTTCAACTTGGTCTTTTTCCTATTATGTCGAAAGTTTCTGCTGTACGGAGAAGGTGGATCCATCCATAAAGGATTGCTAACCCTAATACGCTGGCCTAATTCAGCGACAGCTTTAGAAATCATAATAGGTCTCCAGTTTAGTCCAAAGACTTTTTTTGTACACATTTGGTGTGTCTGGTGAATTCCAATTTCTTCCTGCTTTAGCACTGTAGGTTCTAGTACTTCATAACTTTTATTTTATATTACTATATATATATGTATATAGATATATATATATATATGTATATATATATATATATATAATGTATATATATATGTATGTATATATATATATATGTACATATATGTATATGTATATATAGATTAGGAAAATTTAATTTTTTTTAAATACTAATTTAATAATAGAGATATATTTATCATATTTTAATATCCTATTTAAAAAGTATTTGTGTTGTGATATATGCTATTTTAAGAATCTTAAACATGTCTTCTATATCTATGGAATTAAATAAATCTTCAAAATCACATAGGTATACATAGAAATAATTTTTTTACCTAGCATGTACTTAATATAATGTCCATACTATTCTTAACAATAATAGAATTATCAATTTTGTCTAATGTAGATTGAATAATATTTTGTAGCTTTTTGCCCGGAAGTGTAATATAAGTTTTAAAACCATTCGTAATATTTCTAAATTTAACAGGAATTTTATGAAATTTAGGAGTTAGGAAAATATGAGGGAATTTAATATCCAAAATACGTAAATCTATTTTTTTTTCATAAAAAGCGGAATTATTATGAAAATGTTTGTTTAGCATATTAGTATAAAGCCATTTGCAAATAATTGCATAATTACCCGGTACTTTATCAACATAAACAATGATAAATATCTTTTGTAGGTTTGCCATTTGGTTCTTAATATTATTGTAAGTTATATCATTATCAGTTTTATATTTAACTAACTGTACCCTGCCACGCGTTGCTGTGGCTCGATCTGGTTAAAAAGAAAGAAAAGAGAAAGCACATATTTTTAGTACGTTTAAACATTTGCATTTGAGGTGATATTTATAATAAAAAAAATTATAAATGTTGCTGTTTCTAATGCCACTTGTCCGACAGTGTCGGATCGAGGTCCACGAAATTCATTGTGGCATTGGGCTAAGATGTATGCCTGTCGTTAGCTATAGCTTTGAGCATCACGCAGGTGACAATATAATTTGGCTTGGTTCTACCCCACTTTTGCGGGAGAACATCCGGAGGTGGTCAGGGGCCTCCCACCTCTCTTTCGCTTCCACCAACCTCACAAGAGGACTTGCAGCTGGATGGCTATTTAGAGTACTCCAATGCCGCAATAATACTATACATTTACAAACATCCATGCTTCCTCTAGGATTTGAACCCAGGTCCTACAACACAGCATTGAGCATCACTAACTACAATATAAGATGGGTGGGAAAATATATATACACAAAACTTTCCTAAACGGATTTCCTATGAAACGTGTTAACTAAATACTTGAAGTTATTATGGCTTATTTTCTTCCTTATGTTATGAAACTAAAATTATTTAATTGTCTTCATAGTGGAGACCTCAAGCTCGAGGATAATTTTAAATGGCTCTACCCTAGATCCCTCAAGAGTAAAGGGTTAGTTTTACAATGCTTAATGGTATCTTTGCTAAATCACAGGTGTGTTCACAAATGCACATCACTCCAAACAATGTCCTTTGGAAACATGAATTGTACTTTTCTATGTTACATAGGAAATGTTTTCATTCTACAATATATCTGGCAAGCAAAGTTTCTGGTGGTTCTCCAAGTTAAGGCAGTTAGTTTAATTTTTCCAGTGGAACAAAACATTCCTTTTGTTTCTCCCTTAAATTTCAAAGTCTTGCAATAATGACACACTTCAGTAATTGCGCTGATGTGAACATACTGGCTCAACCAATAATTTTCTCCTGGGTTACACTGGAATGCAATGTGACTGTTATCTTGTGATTACTCACCACCAAGTCATGTTTGATGATGAAATGCCGTTTCTCAATGACATCTTTCAGCCATTCGTAACCTACTTTATTCCTTTTGTCGAGAACAGACCAGATGTTGTAAAAAGCAAATGTTGTGCTTGCAAACATGTTTACTCAAGTCTGGCTGCATTTTGCTCTGCTGCGTCTTCAGGACGTGTCTTCATCTGTTTTTATCATTTTCTATGCAATTACTTGTTGCACTACTTTTGTCTAGCGAATAGGATGACCTAAATTTGATTTCCTACAAAGAATTATTTTTATGTACTGAAGAGCCAATTGACTGCAGTTAAAAAGAAAAAAAAAAAATTGAAACAAAAACATAACATTTCAAAACGCTGAAAGAAAGGAAAAATGAAGAACAAAAAGAAAGGGCAAAATAAAAAATACTCTTGCTAATGAAATATTTAACTTCAAATGTACATGAATTAACACAGCTCAATTCCAATGCAATGAGAAACAGAATATTTTATTCCACTCCAACGAATCACTCTGAAGAGGTCATTTTACTAAATAATTTGAATTTAAATGGAAATTAATTGGCAGAGCTCAATTCCTGCCAACTGCTCTGAGAAATGAAGAGAAAAAACTAAATGAAAAACAATGGGGAAAAAATTAACTATACTCATATAAAATCAACTTTATAGTAAAAGACAGCTTAATACCAATGCAATGTAGAAAGAAATAATTAAGGTGACTGCCTATGTTAAAAATGTCATTAACACTAGGAAGTAACATCAATGACATGGGCAACATGTGACTACAAAATCAAATTTGTGTGCGTTGGTTGCAATTATACATTCTTTCATCTCCAACAAAGTTAGGAGAGAAACATAAACCATACATGTGCGGGGGACTGAAGATATTTTCAGTGGAATACGCAAGGAAAATTCAAATATAAACATGGATTTCACAGCAAAAAATGTATGATGAAGTGTTGATAATTCTTGCGATTCACAATTCAGTTAGCATTAGCAATTGTTATCAATAATTTTAAGGGTCTATCTTTATAACAGAGTATCTTATATCTAGACACACAGACTGCTTTTCACATGGACTATTATTATTTGTTGCGTGGGCACTTGCATATTAGCATCATTGCAGCCAAATTGCCACCATGCGAATCACACTATTTTCCAACCAAATCTGACTGACTGGTTCTTTTTCATATAAATGTTAGATTCTTTGTTGTTTTGATATCAAGATGTGATTTGCATGACACCAATTTTGTTATCGTGATGCTAATATACAAATAAGTTTGTGTGTTCTAGAACAGTAGTCAAAAATTGATGGTACAGAGGAAATTTTGCATGAACCGCAGAAAAATTGGGACATTCGTACTTTTATGATATACTTGCACAAAATCAACACCATTGTTAAAGACACAGCTCACACAATAGCAATGAAATTTATCAAAAAATAGTTAAGGTGACTGCCCACATTCAAAATGTAACAGACACTGGAACCTGATTGACTTAAAAATATGAAGATTAATTTTAAAAATATAAAATTGCAAAACATTACAAAAGGAAAAAAAAAATAAAAATACTAACAAAATATTTAACTTTAAATGCAAATCAATCAACATAGCTCAATTCTGATGCAACAGGAAGCATAATATTTCGTTCCACTTGAACAAATCACTCCAAAGAGGTCAATTTCACCATGATTTCAAATGAAAATTAATTGACAGAACAGAATTCTCACCAATTGCACTAAGAAATAAGAAAAATAAATAAAAAACTAAATGAAGAACAATGAAAAAATAAACTATACGCACACAAAATTGGGAATATCGTAAAAGACACAGCTCAATAGCAATGCAATACATCAGAAAAAAAAAATAATAATTGTAAAATTAAACTTTTGCCCTCATAGACTTCAGAGTAGAGCCATTTCATCAAATTTGGGTATATTTTATTTGCTTAAGACAGCTTTTTGATTCAAATTAATGCAGTAATTCTTTTTCAGTATAAGACTACTCCTTAATAATATGTTTTTGACTATTTTATGAACTCACTTATGTACTTTGAAATTATTTTGGTGCATGCGCATTATCGCAACCTATTGGTGATATTATATAAAATGTAGCACCTAGTTGCCGATTTAGCATGTACGACACATAAAAATCAAGGGTGCCAACTTGGCGAGTTATTAATAGAGTTGCTGATTGTTGCAATAATACGCAAGTACCTTTTCTTTTATTTGTTTGAATTCTTGTGTATTATTACTTTTGTAAGCCTCATGGCATACTTTATGGTGCACCAGTCTTTTTAAACTGACTGAGCCACTGCAACATGTAGCCGGGTACAGCTAGTTATAACATAAAATTAAATCTTAAAAGATATCAAAAATAAAAGGCTCAATATTTTGATTAAATTAATATAAACATTTTCGTACAAACACAATATATATTATAAAATATTTATTCTGCTATTCGTATTTCAGACAGACATGAAACGAAATTTAAAAAATTGTCAAAAACAGATAAAAAACATATTTAAGAAAAATCCCATTGATTAATTTTGCCAAAGACATCGCGATGTGCAAAAAAATATTGGCAGTAGGTACATAATGAGCAAAAATTCCAAAACAACAGAACTATTAGTACTAAAATATAAAAAAAACAAAAATTATTTTGAATTAATTAAGGATTACTGGAGACAGATAAAACAGGCAAAAATAACACTCAAAATATTAATTTCATATTGATAGGCTACCCGTTTTTGGCATGATTTTGATTGCCAATTTAGCACATACAAAATTGGGATTGCCATAGTGGCGAGTTATCTTGAACGTTCGTGATTGTGCAATAGTATGTAAGTACTAAGTTAAAATTAGTACTTTATGTAAAAGAATTATCTTAAGTATATATCCCGAACATAAAAATAAATTGAAAAATGAAATACAATACTAACGTTAACTGACATAAAACGAACAACTATCTTTATCAATGCAAAGGCATAAGGTGAAAAAATAAGGTACTTACGTATAATCGCAACCTATTGGCGACATTATATGAAACGAAGCATATAATTGCAAATTCAGTACATACATGGCATGCGAAATTAGGGCTGTCAACTAAGCAAGTTATTTTGATTGTTGGTGATAGTACATAAGTACCAAAAATAATTACAATCTTACGACCACAGGCTTCATCAATAGGTACTTAAGCCATTTGTCTGTTTTGCTCATTCTCCAATGCCTATTCCAGTTTTCTATGTAATTACTACCAACACTGCTTTTACTTGAACAGTATGATGACTCAAGTTAGATTTTCTGTAAAGCAATTTAATGCACTAAAGCCAATTGCAATATATTTAAGGGGGACTGCCAAATGTACTGAAATGGTTAGGGTACTTTAGTACAACGAAATCACATTATACAGGCGTAAAATTTTTGCTGAGAATGTAAATTACTCATATAAATCCGCCTTGAAATGTAGAAATGTCAGAAATAGTCTAGAAAATTTTTAAATTACAAAAAAATACATATATCCTTGCTTCCAGAATTTTTTGAAGCCATATTTGGCAAGCTTTATAACAAAGTCAGCAGATGGCGCCACGTGTATGCAATCTAAGTATAAAAGTTTTAAAAAGTTACTTTAGAATAAAATTACTTGATAAACTGCTTAAATACACATTAATAATACTGTATTTTATGAAAAAGAATATTTTGCTACACGAATAATGGCTTTAATCACTTCAGAAACACTAATTCTGCTTTTTTTTACATGAAAAAATGGGGGGGGGGGGTTAGGAAATAAATTAACCCTAACCCACTTAAGGTGGTATTCTCAATCGCGAGTTAACCTCGGGTTATCCTCGAATCGGAGGTAACACGCAGATTGGCGAAACATCGTTATTCTCAATTGCGGATCGCGCCAAATCCACGGATTATTCATCCAAAGTTAACCCGCCGATTTCGGAGCGTAACTCGCGGTTTTCGATCAGGCGAATCTGTTTGTAAACAAAGATGGACGACCGCTTCGATTCTTTTCTGCTTGAGGATTTAGAAGCATTAGAAAGTATTGAAAGAAGGTGTCAGTTTTCATTCCTGAACATAGGAACAACGATTTAGATGAAATGGATGAAGATGATTTCCGTCATCGATACAGATTTTATAAAGGCATCATCGAGACACTTGTAAAATTACTGCGCACAAAGTTAGATTCTGCTACTGGCCGAAATCATGCTTTGACTTCAGCTGAGAAAGTTCTGGCGGCTGTTCCTTTTTTTTTGCGTTCGGTAATCGTCAAATTAATGTTGGTGACTTACACATAAGTCAGCCATCCACAGGCAGAGTGATTACCGATGTTGCAAGGGCTCTTGCAGAATTACGACCGCAATATATCTATTTGCCACTAACTGAAGATGAGAGAATGCAGGTGAGTTTTATTCATGTTCAGTTAATTTATAATTTGTTTCGTGACAAAAATGTCTATATGTACATTTAATCTAAAAGTTTTTTTGTAAATAAATATATATATATTAGTTTTTATCTGAATCACTTGAAAAACAAAAAAAAAAATATTAATTCATAGCAACATATTCGTAAAAGATTAAATATGCAAAACTCTTGATTGTTGGCATTTCCCTAATTTCATATTACTTGAAGAGCATGCAGAAAAAAATTTACATTGCATACACATGGAAAGACATAAAATATATAAGCACAGAGAGAATATTATTCAGTAGAAAGTCATACATGCAATAAGAGTGCCCCGTAGCATTTATAAGAAGGTCCAAGAAATATATTCTTGCTCCAGCTGTTATCGTTGAACAATTATGCGTTAGAGTAATGAGTTTTGTAACGTGTTAAATGGGCTTTATTACTGCATGGGCAAACCGGGCTTCAGCCCGAAAACTATTAAGAATGTGTATTAACTTAAGCAAATTTATATTTTAAAATGAATTCATTGCTTTTTTAAAAATGAAACTCAAGTCAAATATTTTGAATTACCAGTAAAATAATCTCCGCTTCTAAATTTTGATGCATATTTTGAGTTATTTGATCATTAAATTTTGTTACCATTATTAATAGAAGGGAAAAAGCATGACAGAGGCAATGCTTGCATTTTGGCGGGTGGAGAGCGTTGCTGGCTTGTACATTTATCACCATAAATGGTGATTTCATGTTAGTATGCAATAAAAATATTTTTAATTCTAATAACAATGGCACAAAAAATTTGCTGATAGATTTTACACCAGTTATCAGAAGTCATTATGATAAACTTATACTGGTAGATTAGTTTCTGATTAATTGTCATACAGGATTTGGAAAATTCACCATGGGTGTTGCGTTTGTTTTCTCGTGCTCGTCACATCAGTTCCTGATGTAGTTTACAAATGGCTATCCCTATTGCATCGAAATACTGTAATGTTTATGTAACAAGAAAGATAGTTGTATGTAGTTCTTACTGTTTGTGTTATAAAGTTTAGTCACATCTTTATGCATTACTTCTCAGATCAGACTTTTTTGTCTTATTATTATGTCAGAGAAATCATTTTTGTATGTAATATGATTATACATCTAACTAAAATCTTAAAAATAATCTTCACAATCTCCAGATACGAAGATAGAAAATATAATAAAATACACATTAAAAATGTATAGAGGGAATGCTAAACTCGTGGGCCAAAAATGACATTTATGTGTCCCACAAGGTGGTGGAATTCAAAAAATTATTTTTTAAAGAAGTGTATTTTTTGGTACTTTAGTCAAAATTCTTGTTTTTTAAGAAGTGTTATTTATGTAAATCTATATGCATTTCATAGGTATAATGCAGCTCACGCACGAGCAAGAAATGTCGTAGAGAGACAATATGGTGTATGGAAAAAAAAAATTTTCTTGCATTGACACACCATTTCGATGTTCGCTGGAGACTGCACAAACAGTTATTGTTGCGACAGCTGTGCTACACAACCTTGCTCTCAGTTTAGGTGATTATGAGGATTTCCTTCCACTGCAGCAAGATGATACTATGATAAACCATAGCCAAGAACATGGTGGAATAGCCAAGAGGAATGCAATTGTTCAAATTTTTTTTAATTGATTTATTTATATGAGGAAATGTTTTGTAAATAATTTTGTTAGTGAAAACATTTTTTTAAATAAATACATACTCTTCAGAGAGCCTTTGTTCAAAGAATCTCCAAGTAATTGTATTAAATTACAGATACAGCATTTATGTTCATTTTTATTAGGTTTATTTACAAAAAAAAAAATTTACATCAATTTTCTTTTTCTAAATCTAATTTGATTTTTTTGTTTAAGAGATTATAATGTTCCACAATTTCGCCTTTAAAACCTTCATCTTTAAAAAGTGTTCTTTTTTTTTATATGTCATGGTAGCTCTATGCTCTTCTTCCCTAAATTGTGCAATTTGTTCATAATCCCTTTGCATATTAACTTTTCTTGCATTGGCTGCTTCTGCTGTTTTAACAGAAGCATTTGGCTTGCGTTTTGTTTTTCTGATTTTTGGTGCTTTTGTAAGCGGGGTGGAGCATAGAGTTTCCCTGGTTTTCTGTGGAATTTCTGGAACTTGCTCCATTGCCACAGTTTCCTACAAACAAAATACAAATATTGATTAAGTCTGTCTTAGTTTAAAACAGAAAAAAAATCAACAAAGAATCGAAATTTATACCACAATTTCAGTTTCACTTCCTGTAAAATATGTTGCTTTATGCTAGAGTATGATTTAATGTTTACAATTTATTTGATACATTACAAGTACTACTCAAAATGTTTACACTCAAATTATGTACATTTAAAATAAGCTGTCTATATTTATATATTGAATGCTAGTGTATGTTATTTGTTACTTCATATTCCAAAAAAGTAAATTTAATAATGGCTTTCCATTGTGTACTAAAAAGGTGATGTGCTATTTGCTATGATATATATTGGTACTTACATCAAGGGGATGGTCATCAGAAGTAAAAATATTTTCATCCACTTGTATACTTCTATAGATTCACCACCTGAAAAACATGTATTTACTATAAGTACTACAACTAATAAATATGATGTTATATAGTCATTCACATTCATAGCATAATAAAATTTTCCTTCTTTATGTAAGCTGGAGTTTTATTTAACAAATTAAAGTTATGAGAGTTAAGTATATTTTTGCCACAAACAACAACTGAGGTACATATTTACATGATGAAGCATATGTACATTGTGTGGAATTGGAATTCAGGCCCTTATACAACATCACCAGACATAAGCAGGCTACCATTTTTTTACCAACTACGCTGCTCGGTTGGAGCTAAAACTCTTTCTGAAAAATTGTAAATATTTTGTATGTGTAAAATTTGTTTTCTGTTCTATATTGTAAAATATTGATAAATGTGTGTGTATATAATGTGTTTTGTGACAAATAAAATCAGATTAATACCTATAGTATAATTATTTTTGTTAGATGGAATTGGAAAAGATTCAGTAACATGTTCTGTTTTAGATAAATGTGACTTAATGGGGCCTAAGATTCAATTAAAAAATTTATTCTTCACAAAAAAAAACTGGATTTTTCATTCTAAGATTTTATAGAAATCAAAAATTGAGAATAATTATTAGACGTTAGAAATTATTTAAATTAATGATTATATACATAATAAACATTCTATTTTAACTTACAAGGGTTATTGGAAAATTTTAAATAAAAAAAATAGATTAGGATATACATACTTGTATACAATCAAAATATAAATTGAAATTTTAAAATAATAAGAGTTTTGAATTCTCATTGTATAACATTTAACATTTCCCAATAGTATTACCAATTCTTTATTTGTACCATGCCCCACTTATTAATAAGAATCTTAGCCCTCAAATTATTGATAGCCACTTTTTCAGGCAGCATATCAGAACATTTAAAATGTAGAGCCCAATGTAATAACAAATAATTCATAATGTCAAAGCTGAAAATAGTCATTCGATTTTTGTTAGAAGTATTTATTTCTTATTAATTTTAATTGGTTATTTATTCAATTTGTCAGCTGGGAAAGGTTCTCAGACTGTTATGTCGATCAATATTTACTTATTATTGATTCTTTTACTCAACATTTCATAATGTGATCATTTTGATTTGTATTAAAGAGTTCTTTTATATAATAAAACTTCCACAAATTAAAGACTAAATAAAAAAATAAAAAATCCATTTACACTTACCCTGAGTTCCTGAAGATACAGCAGTCTCATACTCGTAATCGCAATCGAATCTGCATGGCAATGGTTCGATTAGTGCACCCATAGCAGCCAGCCGTTCATGTAACGATGTACACAGTAAATTAGGGGTTCCTCCAGTTTTAAATATTTCTATTTTGTCAGAGCTTTTTTTTTTTTTTTTTTTTTT
>BMAV01014817.1:72664-104819 GCA_019973955.1 Trichonephila inaurata madagascariensis
ATCTGAATGAATTAAGCAAATGTGCAATTAAAAGAAAAATGTCTTATTTAGGTTTTTGGAACGCTTTTATATGTGGATAGAGGCTCTATCCACTGTCCACATAGAACACAAAAATGACCTTGAAATTTTCGCTCTTCCTCTTTGCACTTAGGATCACGTGAGGATGTTGGAGGTGGGAAATATAAACAAACATTGTTTATAATATGTGATACGAGATTCTTGGGGTCGAAAATCTTTCATTTTAGCTTTTCTGTACGTACAACCGTGCCTTCAAGCAATTGGTCTTTCTTGCTTTGAAAAGTTCCTCAGTGAATAGCTTATCAAATTTGTGAAATAACAAATTTAAATCCTCAAAAATATTGCTTTATTTCTAATTTTATATACTAAAATTAAATAATCGATAAAATGTGGCTACATAACAACTTCAATGTATATTTTAGTAAGTATTCTATGTTGCACAATTATTCTATTATTATTTTATTACACTTATACTTTGTATTTAATTGTTCCTGAAATATTTATTTGCATAAATGTTTATTTTTCATAAAAAGTTTATTGTGATTTTGATTCATTATTTCTGTCCTGAAAAGTAATGTCTCGAATGTGCAGTGGCTATAACGTCTAGCCACCACCCAGGAAAAAAACCTTTTTCCTTTTTTTTTTTGTGACTAAATAATGTTTATAGAGGATGAGAACATTACATTTAGCAAGTAGTTTATCGTCGAAAATTGTGTTTTATCTGTGTTCCCGTTAAAGGGTTAAGTTGTACGTAGTGGAAAATTAAAAAAAACGAGATACAAAGTTCTTTAGGCTCTTATAGAGAAATGCTTGATTGAAACAGACAGGTCATTGCAACTACGTCAGAAAACTTTTGTAACGATGGAAAAATAACTACTGAAGAGAAGTTTCAACCCACTTTGACAACTAAAATGCTGTAATTTCTGATGAGTTGATGATGAATATTGACTTTGTGATCCTAATAAGTTGTTTCTATTTATTTTATAATAAAAATTATTTTTTTAATTATTTTTTAATAATTAATTTTTTGTATTTCATATTTTTCTTTTTCTTTAAAACTTGAAGTTAACTTAGTTCTTCATTTGTATGTTTTATTAGAACAAATTTTCAGCTATCATAGAATTTCACACCTTAAGATAGGATTGTGATAAGATTTGGTACAAAGTGCCCTGATTTATACTATGTGCATACATAATTAATTTAATAAATAAAGAAAATAATACTTAAAATAAATAAAATTATCGGATAACATAATTTCGATATAACACGGTACGAGATAATCGTGTTACAATTTACCTTTATATTAAAATGATTAATATCATTAAAAAAATATTTCTAAATGTTGTCTAATAGCTAAAAGTTTCCTTAGTTTTGTATCAAACAAACAAATTAAACAACGACACTTAACGTAATTGCCCCAAATCCTTCTGCTATACAAGGTTCATTAAATTTAAACGAAATACTACTCAGAAAGTACCTACCACAAAAGGTAAGATACGACTAATGGTACAGCATTTTAATGTCGTCTCCAAATAGAGTCCTAAATTTACAAGTGAAAGAGAGATTCCAACCACCCCTTAATGCATGCAAAGCAGATTTCATTTTCCGAATGACTCAGCATCGTCCGTTAACAATTTAAAATCACCGACTCACACAAAAGCTTTGTCTCAATTTGTTTATTCGGCGGGATTAAGGGTGTTCATTAGGGAAGAAAGCTCGACTTGTCTTCTTTTATTAGCTGCGGTGAAGTCACTGGAATTGAAGCAAGAGTTCGTAATGGGTTAATTCATTGCTTTTCCGTGGTGTTTTGTGAAGATTGGGTTAAACATCACCGATTTTTCTATTTTTAACTAAGTGTAAATAATATATTTCTCAAGTGTTTTCATCTCTTTAATAATATACACGAACTAACCGTTACCCACTCACTTCCGTGGAAATTTCATTATATTGCATGAATATGTACTGTTTACATAAATTACTGATATCTATGTCCTAGCATTAATCTCTAGATCAGGGGTGAGAAAACTTTTACATGGTACGGTCTACTTCTAATTTTTTTAAGGTGTTGTGGTCCACCTAGTGGTTAGCTACAAAAAAGCTTAACAGTATTTATATTCTAACACAATAATAAATACCGAATATAAACTTACCTACATAATTACAATGAAAAAACATACTCTTTTAAAACCACGTTTATACAAAACGCAAGATACACAAACATGATAATTATACCCACAAATTTAATAATATTAAATGATGCATTTATTATCAGACTCAAAATTTATTAAAAAATAAATTATTTTCATTTAAAGTTAGATTTATAGTTCTCAGTAGAAGACTTCGTTTGCATACTGTCCACCCAATCTTGAATATCTCGGTATATAATTACTAACTACTAATCTTGCGCAGGATTCCAAGTGGTCGTCTGTGAAACGGGAATGATATGTTGCCTTAATTATATTCATCGTTGAAAACGCAGTCTTACACGGGTAGGTAGTGCAAGAAAATTATGCTGAAATTCAGCTTTTTTAAATTAGGATACCTTACTTCGTCCATTAACCGATGTAAGTCCTTAACACATTCACTGCCGTGGGACTTCTATCACGGTACTTAATATTAACACAAGAATCCAATCCCGCGGAAGCGAGAGCTGTTAGGTGATATTCCAGTAGCCAATCCCGTGTTATCGCGAGAGGAGCTGGTCAATGCTATTTTCTCCTTGAATCGGCATGTGGGGGGAAACGCATTTCTACGGCTGGAGTCACGGTGATCGCATTTTCGCAGAAAATGTTTTAAGAGCATCATCTTGGCTTCCAGTAATGGTATATGTGTCGTCTACACATAGTCGTATGCTATGTGAAGAGCCGATACTGGCTTTGGTGTTCCACAAATATATTTATTTTAGTATGCGAGTCTTAGGTCTTACGTGTAGGCGGCCACCCCAAAATATCTTGGTGGTTCACCGGTCGATCGCGATCGACTTAATGCCACCCTGGCTCTAGATTGTATTGAAAATTTTTTTATAAAACCCTCACCTCTTTATTAAAAAGAAAGAAAGGATTTCTAACTAATAATTTTTAATAATTTCTTAAATTGAAGTAGAATTATATTTTATGCTCTCGTAACACAATCCCCCAAAATGAATTTTCACAAAACCCATTTTCAGTGGATCTCTATTCAATAAAAAAAACATGCTTGCGAAATTTCAAGTCTAAATCTCATAGTTCAAAACCTGATTTTTTTTTACCAATAAGTCCCTGAATCCCTCTTTAGAGTCAATCTCCATCGGACTCGTTCATATCGGATTTCAATTCATCAAAAGAAACATGCCTATCGTATTTCATTACTTCAGGTCTTGTAGTTGAAAAACGGGACACACACTTACTCACATATAGAGTCGATTTCGTTAAAATCCGTACTTAGCGAAACTATTAAACGAAAAAACATGCTCACCCAATGTAACGTATGGGGATCTAATAGTTCAAAAACGGGAATATACTTTTTCATAACGCCCTTTGAGTTCTTGCTACACCCTATGATAAATATAAATGATATTAAAATACTTAAAAAAAAATTTGTACCAGATTAAAATGAAAGGCCATATTATATTTACTTTAAACTGCACTCTAGCGAAATACTCTCAACTTCACGTATAATGGAAGTATTCTTCTATGAGTCAAGCTGATAGCATAAACTAAACTGCTAAACTGTAGAATTTTCAGACGTGGAAATATAATTTCAATGGGGAATATTAAGCCTAAAGATATTAAGGCAGGAAGAGTATTATATTTTACACCCAACGGTTTAAGGCATGACAAAGGGGGTCTATTATCTCGAAAATACCTCGGGGGAGAATTGAAATCTTTGGGACAAAAGATGGAAGTAACAGTTGGAGATAATCTCGTTTCCTCTCGAAACAGTTTAACTTAAAATACGAAGCTGCTCCACTTATTCCCGAGGAAGTAATGAAATCTCGTCTGGAATGTATTCGTAATTTGATTTGCTAGAAGAAATGGGGAAATGCAGAACTTTGTTCTGCTCTGTTTTTGAATGTAGAACTGATGTAAAACAAGTAATATGAAAAAAAAATTAAGTCAATTCCTATTTAGATCAACAAAGAAAAATTTTACGTTAGCTACTTTTTATCAGATAGTTACTATTAATATAAATATGTATATACATAGGACAGGATCCCAACATTAAGTGGTGATTCATTTTTATTAATTATCGTTAAAGCATCGTATTGTCCCCCAAAACAATCGTGTCCATAAAATTTCAGTTCAACTGAGGGGTTTAAAACGGGAGAAAAAAAATCTTTTTAAGTTTTGACCCAAGTCGCTAAAAATAAAACGTGGCTGTACCTTTAATTCTTTAAATAATTAGTTTCAGTCAAATAATTTTAATTAATTATAGTTAAATTATCGTTTTTATATCCAAAACAATTGTGTATAGATGATTTCAGCTCAAATGAGCGCTTTAAAATGTGAGAAAAAAACATTTTCAAGTTTTGACACAAGTCGCCAAAAGGCTGGCTAAGTCGCCATAAAAGATGCCAACGTGGTTGTATTTGTAATTCTTTGAATAATTAGTTTTAATTAATTATAATTAAATTACTGTATTGTCATCCAAGACAATCCAAGACAAATTTCAGCTCAATTGAGCGATTTAAAATATATTTTATTAACGATTGAACATTCCACCAAGATAAATCAATCAATCAATCAATAAAATATAGAGAGTGTGAGCTAATAGTAGGAACAGAAAAAACATTGCTAACTTTAGAACTGTTTCAATATATATATTAGGAATAAAAGCTATTAAAATTGATTTTTAATTCAGCAAAAAGTTGGGGTATTTGGTTCTTCATTTGTACTATCTATAAAACAGCATTTCTCAAACTCAGGGCTGCGCTCATCTTGGGGAGCATGATAACCCTAGGTGGTAAGTGCGAGCATAGAGAAAATTCGATAAAAAATTTATTAATTTACAGAAAAGAATCAAAACAAAATTCATCCTGACATAATAAAAAATAAAATACCCATTTATACACTGATATAATGCACATATAAATGTTTAAGTACTGCACTGTATTTGATAGTTAATTTAACGATACCAAGTTTAAATAATTGCCAGTAAATCCATGGGCTTATCATTTATAAAATTATATACAGAATTTAACACTCATCTTGTGATAATTTGCACGGTTTATGATTAAAGTCGTATTGTAGCGTCAAAGTATATTATTATTGAATTCAATACATTGCTGTTGTATGCAGGGGAGGCGTTGAAACTTATGATTGAAAATTGGATATTGAAAGTTTGAGAACACACAGATCTGTGTAAAAATAGAATCAAGTTACAATGGGTGTTCACTAGTATTTATTTGTATGTTTAGGGCACTGTATGAACTTGTGAGGGTTTTCACCGAAAATTTAAGCATATATTGTATGTAAGTTAACAGTCTTTTTAAATGTTTTATTATATAATCCCAGAATTTAACTTTATTTTTTAATATTTCCTCTGTGTTATTGATTATTATTTTATGATTTTGTTTAAACATTTTTCAGAGGTGCTATGCCATCAATCACCATAATTTACTTTCCAAGCATTATCTCCTCAACTTTCCTAAATCATCTTGAAAAATCCAGGGTTTGCCCAATCGTAAGCCAGGCCCTAATTCTAGGGTCCCTTACCTAGTTGATGTTTCGTTAATGTACACAAAAATCAATCATCACATTAACGAATTTCCGTTTTAACTGTATCGTACTCTCAAACATAAGGTACAAGTGCTATACTTAACATCCTATGCTCGATAGAACAGCATTAATGCAGACAAATCAGAACTCTAGGCCTTTGGATTAGACCAAATAACCGACAAAATGAGTCTAAGTGCCCAGATAAAAACTTTATGCATCGTATTTTGAAACAAAACAAAACAAAATGGTAAATACAGTCAGATCTCTATATAACGAAGTCACGAAATCCTGAAAAAAAGTTCGTTATATGAAAAATTTGTTATACAGAGGTTCATCTTTCAATATACTTTGTAAACCACATAAAAGAAATTTTAAATTCATAAACACTATATATTAAAAAAAGTAATTATTCATACCATTTTTAAATTAATGTATGTTTATTTTATATATCTTACCTATAAAAAAAAAGAAAAAACGCAAGGAAAACAAGAAAAAAAATGTCGA
This sequence comes from Trichonephila inaurata madagascariensis, assembly GCA_019973955.1. NCBI lineage: Eukaryota > Metazoa > Arthropoda > Arachnida > Araneae > Nephilidae > Trichonephila > Trichonephila inaurata. The sequence continues at coordinate 78,883 of BMAV01014817.1, forward strand.
AGAGTACACTGTGTATTTTCATTATTAAGAAAATAATTGTATTTTAAAATTCATGAAATGTAAGGACATTTTCTAATTGAAATCATACAAGTAATATTAAACATACATTATTTTTTAACTAGAACACGAAACAACTCAATTGAGGATGAAAGGGGATATCGAATATGTTTCTAGAGAACTGGATAATGGGGGGATTAAAGGTAGCACTTCTTGGATGAAACGTTCAGAACTCTATTGCTTTCTGCGAGTTAGGATCTAATAAAACTGGTTCAAGAACTCTGACCAACATAAAATGAGTTAAAGAGAGAATAACTTGAAATGTTTAGAAATACTTATAAAATAGGGAGAGAAAAAAAATTGAATCACAAAAGAAAAAGTTCGTTGTATAGAAAATGCACTTCACTATAGAGACGTTATTTTTCGAATAAAATTGTGAAATGTTCAAGGTTGCAGGAAAAAGTTCGTTATATAGGAATATTTGCAATATAGAGGTTTAACTGTAATTAGAAAAGGACAATAAAATCAAAACATTACTTACATTATATGTGTTAGACTAATAAGAAAATAACTATCCTGGTTGTCATAAATTACGGAAAAAGCACAAAAATAACGATAACTCAAAAAGTTAAGCGTAGAATTTAATGAAACCTTATACAACACATAGAAAGGTATAAATTAGAATAAAATGAAATCACAAACACACTTGACAATTAGGATGCATTAGAAATTAACATATGTATACAATGAGCAAACTGAATGTGTCCGTTTGGTATAGGAAAAGTACCTTTAATATAGAGTGTGAGAGAGAGATCCTGCCGAGAAGCAATACAGCAAATGCAGCTATGTGTGATGATCTCAATTATGCAATGTATTAATTCTGTAGGTAAGGCGAATCATTGCTATTCTAAACAGTTGAAAGCTTGGCTAGGGTCCTGGGGGATTGGGAGGTACTACATGTCGTCCTAGAGCGTCCTAAACATGCCCCGCAGGGTAAAAGTCCGGAGGTCGAGTTGGCCACTGTATGCGCTGAATTGTTTCCTGCTCTAGATAAGCCTACACAATGCGAGCCATGACTGGTCTTGCATTATCATCCTATTCCATGAAATCATCACCCATTGCCTCTGCATAAGAACACACATAAGCATCTCTATGGATGTGAACATTAACATTTCCACGAAAAAAGACATGAAGTTCTATGCGTTCATCCAAAGAGATACCATTCCAAACACAGACACTGTCATATTGACATCTATCTCTTTCATGGATATGTCAGGGATGAAAGCGAGTTTCAGGCTCTCTCAAAATCCAAATATGTCTTCTTTCTGGGCTAAGCCTGAACTCGTCCGTAAAGAGGACAGCCGTTTCCTGACCACGCATACAGTGGACAGGTTGACGTGATCACCGCAAACACTCCAGCCTACGGATTGACGTGAGTGGGACAAAAATGGCTGATTGCCTCGCATGAAGACCACATTTGTGAACCCTTCGACGCTTCCGGGGCTTGTTGCGAGGGAGGATCCAAGTTCAGCAAGTATTGCGGACTCAGAGCATGATGACAAATATCAGTCAGCGGCACTCATGGTAGCACGTGACCGTCCTCGGCTGAGTCTCCTCGACGTTGAATCCGTGGTTAGAAGTTGTTGTCAAAATCTATGAATCACAGATGGACTCGCATTCAGCCATCAAGCCATTTCTATCTGACTTAATCTGGTTTCTAGTTTCCCAATTTCTCGCCATCGTAGATCTTCTGTCAAATGTTGGCTGAAGGTCATTGTTACAACTTCGCTATATCTGATTTCTAATCTCACAAAGGGAGGGCAAGACTAAGGACTTTGTGTAACAGTAGTACTGCCATAGGGCATTCAAACCCCAACGTAATTCCGCCGAATGGCCAGTCAATTCGGAGAAAATAGCTTTCGAAATTCATACTTAGCTTTTATACAATTAAATTTCCTCCAACGTTTCCATAGTATGGTTGGGAGAGCGCCTGGGTATTATGCGGGAGGTCAGGGTTCTATTCACGCGATAAACTTCTTTTCAATTCTTTTAAATATTTTTTCAAATTAAATAAATTTATTTATAAAAGGTTTATTAAATATTAAACGATATTTTATGTAATTATTTTGTATTTTATGAAGTAAAAAAAAATTTATTTATTTATTATTTAAATTATTTATTATTTTAATTATTATCAATTAAAATTATTTAAAATTATTATCAATTAAAGTTATTTAAAATTATTATTATTAAAAATTGTTATTATTAGAAATTATTTTTAATAAGGATTATTATTAATAAGAATTATTATTAATTTATTATTAAAATTATTATTTAGCATTAAAATTATTTATTAGTACAATTATTATTTATTTATTATTAAAATTATTAAAATAAATTTATTAAAATTGTTTTAATAAATTTATTAAAATTATTTAAATAAATTTATTAAAATTATTTAAATAGATTTATTAAAAAGGATTTATTAAATATTTTATAAAATTATAAAATAATTAAATTAATAATATATAAAAAGTAACAAATTATTTTTATTATATTATTTATAAAATACTTTAATAAAAATAATATATTTTATAAATTATTTTATATGATATTTTTTATTTATAGTATATTGTATTTCCCATTATAAAACTATTTGTAACTAATTTTTATGTAAAATATCATTTAATATTTATTACATATTTTATTATAAATATTATTTATTAATATAAAAATATATTTGTAAAATTTACTATAAATATTTATATAATTACAGTATTTTTTTTTTTACTTTATAAAATATAAAAAATAATTACATATAATATCATTAAATATTTAATAAACCTTTCACAAATAAATTTATTAAATTTGAAAAAATAATTAAAAGATTTGAAAAAAAAAATTTATCGCGTGAATAGAAATCTGACCTTCCGCATTGTAATCAGGGGCACTCCCAACCATGCTGCGGAATCGTTGAAGGAAATTGAAACTTAATTGTATAAAAGCTAAGCATGAATTTCGAATGCTATTTTCTCCGAATTGACTACACTTGGATTTTTTGCTGAGACTAACCATCAGAAAAGGAATTTTAAAGAAAAAGCTTCTTTTTGCTTGTTTTGGAATGGATTTTATTTGAAATATTCGACGCTACTTTTATGTTCTTTTCTTTTTCACTTAATATTTTTTTTCTTTCAACTTGAAAGGAGAAGCTTATCGGATAGCGTTGCATTTCAACATCGGCCCGAATCAGAAAACCTGTTTTTGTCCATTTCAATAATTTTGCGAGTGTATGTGATAAAATAACTGCATTTTAACAAAAAAATTTAGAGGGCTTCATTTGTTTCTTGAACTTATTTTAACTCAGTAGTTATCTAAGCCAGCGTTTCTCAAACTGTGGGGTGCACCCCCTAGGGCGCGTGGTAACTCTGAGAGGGATCGCGAGCATATTGAAAAGTCGAAAACAAGATATTATTTTTAAATAAATTATTAATTTACTGAAAGTTAGCAAACGTTTTACATTCTGGCATAATAATAAATAAAATATAAATTTATACCGATATAAAACATTTATATAAAATACGTTGTGCAGTACTGATACGTTCATAATTAATTTAACAATATTAAGTTAAGAACAAGTTTAATAATTACCACAGACCCCTTGTATGGGCGAGCCATATATAAAATTATTTACAAATATTAACAATTATATTGATAATTTTTTTGTAAGGTGTGTAATTCATCCCTTAACTTCCGATTAAAATTTATGCGATTCGCTCCCCAATGCCCCCGTTTTCTTAACACGTAGTCGAGTGTATGTGGTGTATTGGGGAAAAGAAAAGTAATAAGTAATCAAATCCTTTGAAATAAGTAAATCCTTCACAAACACTGTCAACGTCCTATTATTGCATTCCAAAGCGTTCGGAATAATTTTGTGGCCGCGGTAGCCGAGTGGTATAGGTATCGGATCGTGGCTTGCCTTGTCACAAGTTCGAGTTCAGTACCACTAAAGACCCGCCGTGTAGGGCAGCGATGCACGTTAAATCTGTCGAGAGCTGAAACGTCCTCCCGTTGGTGTGGTAGTTAGGAGAGGGGGGTGCCAGCTCAGGTGTCGTCCCCGTCACTTGACCATGGTTCAAAATTACGTGGTCCGTCGCCAAAAGCCCTCGCGTAGCTGAACAGTGCGACGTTAATATTCAATCAATCAATCGGAATAATTTTATGAATAGCAGTATAGAGAAAAGATCGCACTTCGGGAAAACGTATATATACGTCTGGGACAATTAACGTTTTGGTTGAGCGAGACGTTTATATACTTCGGTGGAACTTAAGAGGTTAAAGTCGTATTGCAGCTTTAGCGTCAAAGTATAGTAAGTTAAATTATATACAATATATGTATGTGCAGGGGGGGGGGGCAAGATGAAAATTATGATTGGATATTGGGTCGTGAGTATTGAAACTTTGAGAAGCACTGTTCTAAGCAAATCCTTTAAGATCTGCAGTCTTATTTATTTTCCAGAGAAAACCTTTTTCAAATAAAAAATTGTGTTATTTCTTTAAAAGTAAAATGTGGGATTGGCTCTTATTTTTGTATCATCCCATTAGCAAATTTTTAGTCGTTTCTATCTCTTCTTCATTCAAAGCGTGCCCATGTTCATTTCACTCTGTTACGAAAATCGCTTAACCCGTTCAGGACCATGATCACATATATATAATCACGCGTTTCTCCCTCCAAGGTCCACGGTAACATATATGTGATTGAGCTTTCTCTGCTCGTAGGTCCATGATCCCACCGGTCTGATCAGAGTTAGAAACGTTTTTATATTAATTTTTACAAGCACTAGATAACGGTTAAAAATCGGTTTTCTTTCTTTCTTTCTTTTTTTTTTCCCACAAAACTTTGAACTTTAATTGTGCTTTCTTTTCCGTGTTTTTTTTTGTAATTAGATCCGATATATTTATGGATATAAACAGCTGCACATGTTTAGATTTTTCGAGAGAATAGGAGATTAAAGGGTTCGTAATCTATTGCTCTATGGATTTCTGTTTATATTTTGAATAAGTTGGTTTAGTTTTCTTATATTTTCTATATTCGTATACAAATGTATAGGAATTTTGTCATTTTTTTTAAAGTGTATGCATTTTTTTTTTAAATGAAAAAACACTTTTTTTAAATTTCGCAATTGTTTTCTTTTAAATATAACTAATTTTTTTGTACTCTATGTTCAGATATTATCAATGATAGTAAATTAGAAGTTTTAGCTTATTTGACTGCATTTAAAACTTTATATGAATTTTTAAATGAAATTATATATATATATATATATAGGCTTAGCAGGGAAATACACTCGGTCCCGAGCGTACGGGTCTGGGGAAGCGCTTCTCCTCCCACTGCTCTCGAAGGGGTTAAAAAATTAAGAGCTCATTGTATTTTCCAGTTTCATATAAAACTCTCCTCTAGAAATGAAAGGAAATATATATTTATATAAGAAACGTACTTCAGAAAATATAAGATAAACTTAGATTATGGAGGAGTGACTGAGAATATTTATATCAACGCCATGCACTAAAAAGCAACGTGACAGCTATTAGCGAAAAAATCCTCCTAAATTTGAACCAATGTCAGGTGAACAGGATGACACTTGATCAGGCAACCCTCTCCTAACTTCCCCACTATTGCCAACGTGAGAACTTCAACAATGACATATTTTACTGAGCAACAGCACACTCCAGATTTGCAGCGGCTTCCGGACTCTAACTCGACTCGTCAATGCAGTACAAACATAAAGGGGACTAGAGGACATCACAAAACTTCATATTTGTATAGCATCCCATAGTCGGAAACATCTTCTTTCCGAGCTAGGTGGCGTTGTTTACAAGAGCATTTGAGAAAACATACTGGGTGTTTCAAAAGTCACGCACTTCCACATGGTAATCCTTGTTGCTTAAAAACCAAAAGGGTTGGTTGAGATTTCTTTCACTAGATGTCAACAGGAACCCTATCATAAGAAGCTTTTTACGTTGTTACGGCCTCATCGCGTTTTCCCCTAAAAACTCCTCTTGGGTTCTTTGGGGCCGAAAGAGGCAAATTCTTTCCAACCAAATCCAGAAGCGAAACGGGAATATACAAATTAGAAACTTTTAAATAGCAGAAGTTTAACGTAAGCGTATGACCTATTGGGAAGTGATTATGCTAGTCTGGTTTAAGCGCGTGAATTGAAGGAAGAGAAGAAAGCCGTCATTGAGTGTGAAGCTATCCATGACATAACGATCAAGTCAAGGTGGAATAAACAAAAGATATTTAGGATCCGAGAGGATTGCGGTTAAACAAGAAATAAAGGTAAGATAATTCTAGTATCTATTAGTAACTGTGATATAAACAGAGATTAGGAATAGACGGGAAAGTTAAATAGAGTGTTTAAGATCGCGCTTATTTGGTAATACGTATTGTGTGTTTTCTCACCTCAGATCCGCTAAGTTATAAATATTATCATTGTTAGTGTTTAAGTTAAGATCTTAATAAAGACCTTTTAATATCATGGCAACGCCTGGTTCTTCATTCACTCCCACACCTCTAGGTCATGAAGATAACTTAGGAGAAGGTATCACCCACGGATGAATACTTGATGATGGCGCCCATCCCGGTTTAATTTCCCTCACCTCGAGGCAGGAGATGCAGCAGGGTTAGAAGGTTTGCAGGATGTATATTTTTCTGAGTCTGAGAATGTGGAGGATTTTATCGAGGGCATCAATAATCAGATTAAACTACTAGAGATACCCAGTGGTTTATCATGTGCGTGACTGGAATGACATATTTGGGTCAACATTAGTGCAAAATGCAGCCACAGACTTCCCACAATTGAAGGCGGCTTTAACTAAAAATTTCCCCGTTGTCCGTAATAGAAAGGATTTAGAAAGTCAGTTTTAAGCACCCCAACAGAACAGGGATCAGGATTTGACAGATTTTATTCATGATCAACTCAAAGTACATAAAAAACTAGGACATCGTATGCCCGAAGAAGCTTTAGTGGACCATATTTTTGTTCGCCTCGAACTATAGGTCCAAGATTACGTAGAGGTTAGGAATCCGACAACAACATCTCACTTGTTAGAGGTATTAGCTAAATTCGAAGAAAGATATTCGTGCAAGAGAAAATGCAGGGTTCGAAAAATAGTGGTAATTTTGAGAGACGAGGTTGGAAGTATAGTAGGAGGTCTAATCATAGCGATAGACAGAGGAATTGGAGAAATTCGGAAGTTTTACATAGACTGAGTAATGACAGAAATAATTATAGGGGTAATTATCACGAGTCGGGTCGTCAAAGAAACCAGTGGTTCGAAAGCAAGAATGAACTCAATAGGGATGATCGAAGATTGGATAGAGAATAACAGACGGGTAATAGAGTTCAAAGGGAAAATTTTAGTCGAGAGGACCGTAGAAATAGGGGTTCGAGTGCAAATTTTAGTAGAAGTAATCAAAAGCAAGGGGGTTGATTAAATGTTTTGATGATGTAAAGATGATCAAAATGATCAGTCGCAGCCGGTAAAAGAGGTACCAATTAAATTATCTGCTATATGCATGTCTCCGGTGGAACTTCCATATGTTCCCATTTTGTTAAATGTAACTTTTACGAAAGCTTTATGGGACACAGATGCGGAGAAATCTTTTATATCCGAGGAAATATACAAGAAATATTTTTTTTATAAGCAAGTGAAAAAATCGCGTACTCAAGTGATCACGGCACAGGGAGCTACATGTCGGAACGTTGATATAATTGAATTAAATGTGCGGATCAGAAAATTTGTAAAACCTCTGGTGTTTCACGTGTTGGCAGATTTAGAATACCCTTGTATTTTCGGTGTTGACTTCATTAGTGGATCGAAGATTGTTTTAGATTTTGATCGGAAAACGTTGGCAATCCTGGATTCACACACACACACACAGATTGAAAAAGTTGTTGCAACGATTGAGGAAGGAAATGTGGAAATAGATCTTACTAAAACATCACTGGAAGAATGTCAGAAAAAGGAGCTGCAGTATTTATTTAATAGTTTTAAAGGACTGTCCTTAAATAAACCGGGGCTCACACATGTTTTGTATAATGAGATTGATACGGGGGATAAGCCATTAGTTGTTTCTAGGCCAAATCGTTATGACAGGGTTAAGCAAAGCATTTTAGACTACCATACAGAGAAAATGTTGAAAGAGGGGACCATAATACCGATTCAATCTCCGTACGCGTCGCCGGTTGTGTTGTGTAGAAAAAATAATGGGTTACCGCCGGATAATCCGGAAGCGTATCGATTTGCGGTGGACTACAGAAAGCTGAATACTATTACAAATTATCCACGATCAGGGTCGATCCTAGGGTATCGGTCGCCCTCGTTCAAACACCTAATGTGCCACCCCCCTAGAGAACTTTTCATATTTTGACTAATACTTAACGTTGACGTTTAAAAATCATCTACTTATACAGGAATAAAAAGTAAAACACATTAATAATAACTCAAATAAAATTTGAAGTGCAGAACTTCATTTTTGACCAGATAATAAGTTATAATAGCGACAAAATGCTTTAACAAAATAATAAACTCTCTCTAACAAAAATATAACCTTTAAAATAAAAATAAACATTTTATAATTATAAATGCGAAACAACAGAATTTACTCTAAAAATACAATCTAATAAAAAATATACTCTAAGGCACAAATCTCGTGAAACGAAAAGTATATACAGTCAGTCAAAAAAGTATTGGGATGCACTACCAGTTCATAGATTTTTATCGTAATATTTTACTTATACATACAAATGAAACCAAAAAAAAAGAAGCAAACGTTATTGTGTTAAACACAAATAATAATAATTTGAACAAAACTCATACATTAATGCAGTTATGGTTAAAATTGAAAATAAAAGAAATCGAGTTAAAAAGTGGGCTCAAAATAGTATTGGGACACTTCCCAATAAATTAAGAATAAAAAATTTCAAACTTAGAAATTAATATCTTGTTGGGCCCTCCTTGCTTTTTATGACCTCTCAAAGTCTATTTGGCAATGGATTGGATCATTTTTTTTGCAAAACGATCTATCGATTTTGGACCACTTTTTGACCAAATATTTTCTTAAATCCAGCTTGATAGAAATTTAGTGCTCATATAGTTTTTGCTGCAAATAATCCCACTCATGTTCAATGGGATTAAGGTCTGGAATTTGTGTAGGAGTTTTAATAAGTCTTGGACACAGTGGTAGAGGACCCATTACTTGCAAATATCTAAAGAATGTCACTGGTCATTATCTTGGTACAATTTAAAATATCCTTAGATTCCCAACTTGCTCACACTTTGCATTAAATTTCTCTTGAGAATGTCAAGATAGACATATTTATTCATTATACCATCAATAAAATGTAAATTCTCGAAACCAGAGCTTGCTATGCAGACCCAGACAATATGTTTACCCCTTCCATATTTGACAGTAGACCGTAAATTGTTGACATGCATTGCTGTATTTGATTTCCACCAAACTTTTTGCTTGCCATCCGATCCGAAATTGTTATATTTGTTTTAATCAACAAAAATTATATTTTCCCAATGTTTTGTTGGCTGCCTTACATACATTTTAGCAAATGCCTACCTAGCTTGCCTATTTGCTTTACTGGTGTAGGGCTTTCTTTAAGGTACTCTGCCATGACACTTATATTTTCTTAAGGCCAGTCAGTAGGGTAAAAACCTTTTGAAAATCGATTTTGAGTTTTTGATATTTCTAAAATCTCCAAATCGGGACCTTTCCGATGATATAAAATACAAACCATTATATGAATTAGAATTACTTTAAAATTATTTTTAAAAATTAATCAGCTTATGAACCACGCCCATTTTGACAGATAGAAATGTAAACATTACATTAATTTAAACATTAGTTTCATTTCACTCTTCGGTGGGCAATGGTAGTCCAATTGACTGCAACAATGCAGGTCTGTTGGCAAAATTGTTCTCGTGAACAGCGCCATCTATCTCCCGAACGGGTTCCGACCATGGATTACTAAGCAAATCTGAATTCCAGAGATGTCACCTACCTCTTCTTAAAGTTTGTTCCAATAATCCAGGAGCACCCTTTATGTATTTTTGCACTTTCTTTTGTTTCAGCTGACATAAATTTAATTTCAGATACCTTAGGACTCAATTCGGATTTAATTATCAATGTTTGAATCAGTTTTAGTGACCATGGAGTAAGCCAAGTAGTTATGGTTTAGGAATCTTTTCCTGCCTTACTACTTTAGAGCCGTGGCTTTGAGTCCTTATGCTACTATGGACCCGTAGAGTAGCTGATGCACGTTAAACCTTTCGAAGTTCCTGCGGATGTTGAGTTGAAATAGCCGGGTCGTCAAGTGTCACTTGACTATGGTTGAAAATTTCGTTTGTCATCTGTAATTTTCTCGTCGCTGTGAGGTGCGTAGTTAATAATTAATTAATATGGAAAATTATAGATTAAATTTAAAGATCTGATTAACTGAAGATTTGTTCCTTCATGTAGATGACTGCTTTTGAAGTATTTTTTTTTCCTAATTGGTTGCATTTTAGTCTTTACAAACACAGAGTACGTCCCCAAATGTCAGATGCATTTAATAGTGTCACCATCTATATAGTTGCAGCCTGGCTACCAAAACTGGACACTTGAATTAATTCTTAATTCAAGCTCTCTTCGAATTCTAAATATTGCCGTAGTTTAATTTTGCCAGGAGTACCAGAGCAAAACTGATACTCAAGGGATCTTTTAACTGCCGCATAATCATATCACATGCGTGAGTGCGATTTTCGCAACATGAAAATCTATCTACTCCAGCCGGGGTCCAACCCATAATATTGAGCTTACGAAGCGGACTTGTTACCTCTAAGCCCCCAGAGTCGATATGGGTGTATATTGACGCCGCACAGTGGGCAGTTTTCCCAATATGGCACTCGAAAATTATTTTATGGCTTTAAAGTCTTCATAATTATACCTAATGATCAAAAATCATAGTAATTTATGTAAGTTTGGTATTATTTCCCTTTTTTTACTAACTGATAAGGTTAATAGGGTCTAAACTCTAATTTATGTCCAGTTTGAATTAGATCAAGAATAAATTATTGCTAAGGAGAACTAGTTTTTGAAGAAGAATCTAAGGATATATATAAACAGAAGCAGTAATTTACACGTGGGAGAATATATACAAGAAATAGTGTGGCAAGTTAAAAAATTAAATTTAACAATTTTTAAAGATTAAACAAATACAATCAAACATAATATTGTGCACATACAAAATAGCATAATAGGTAGTGTTTAAAAGGACTAGGCACACTTTGAACATTTCTTTTATTTATGTATTTAAAAATTACATTTTAGCATTTCATGTAAAGTTTATTTAAAAAAATGATACGAGATAAAATTTTGCACATATTATTCACACAATTTTACCAATTTAATTTATTTTAAAAAATTTGGAAATTTTTAAAATTTTACTCTTTCTGTGCTAATTAATTTTTTTTAATGAAATTTTTGTAATATTTCTGAGGATGTTTTAAACACCTTTAAGGATTGATTTTACAATACTCTAATTAGTTTTGGAGAAAAAAAATTATAAAATGTTGATATATATATACTAAAATATATGCTAAAATTCAACCAAAAGCCTAATATTTCTCACATTTCAATTTTTGAAAAAAAACGAAGTATTCAATTTACCACAAAATATGGGTCCCTAATTTTGTTACATGCATTACATATAAGACACAGTTGAAAAATTGAAGTGATTGGTTTATTGTGGAAGAAGTAGTATTTTGAATGGGAAAAAAACACAAACTGAGAAAAACCATTTTAAAGTTTAAATTTCTGAAAAAATAATTATTATAAGCTTAAATAAACATAAAATATCACACTAAAATATTAGCTATATATTTTTCTTAAAAATAATACAATATAAAATAAATCTTTCTCCTACGACAAATACGCATCATTCGACTTCGAGAACTTTTCATTTCTATTGCACCTCATCCATTTTTCCCCTACACACGAGCAGAAATTTTTAACAATTTTTTAAAATTTTTATTCCTGTCCTCCTATTTATCAAAGTCAGTTGCAGTCCTAACTAAACTCAAAACAACATTAGTTTTACTTTAGTCTTGCTCTTCCTTCCACACATTGAATAAGGCACGCCGAGTAATAATACCATCGGCCAACGCTGCAAAAAAACACATAACTTTGGGAATAGCAGGAAGTAGCAGCTATAAGTTTGTATTAAATTAAATGTCTATATCTACTCTATTAGACTTTAGTGTTACTGTGATCAATCCATGTTAATACCAAAAGTTCTAGTCCATTAAACACAAAAACTGACATACGTTAGTAGGAATTACATGCTGTGCTAAATGTTATGTTTTTACTATTTTTAATCGAACTTGAACCTAATACGAAAGTCAATTTAAGAAATTACTTACCCATGACATCTACTTTCAAAAAGCCCCTGCTAAAATCTTTTTCAGACGAAACGATAGAACTGTAAAATGAGGCTCTCGCAAGTGTTTCTTGTAGCAACAACAAACCCGATTTAAACCGATAATTGCTGACGATTTCTATTCGCGTACTGACAAAAACTGTTTACCCATAGCTAGAGAACTTAAGAGGACCATAAATTGTGGATTGCTGTTTTGTTTCGCTCTATTTCATTTTTGGGTTTCTGTACGACAGATTGGGAAAACTGCCCTCTGTGGGGAGCAATATAAAGCTAAATGTGGGCCATTGGGGCGACGGTATTCGAAATTTTAAGCCATGGTGATGTGACGATCACACCTGAACTAGCACACCTCTCCACACTTCCCTCCCCCCAATGGGGCGCGCCCCACAGTTTGAGTAACGCTGCTTTAAATGGTATCCAACACATTTTGTTCCATGCATGCAGTAAAACTTGTTGGATATTGCGGCCTCCCTATGCCGTTATGATGTATATTCACAGATTGTGTAGCAAATTAGCAATTCGGTGATCTGGAGTATCTTTGTGGGCATCTTTTGTGATACAAACATCATACAGCTCGTGCATTTCCTTCTGTCAATCCGTGGATCAGGTGTGTAACTACAAGCTCGATATTTGTAAAACCTCCCATAATCCTCTGAAGGCCATGACAGCTCAAATAAGTGCGGTAATACATGGCTATCTCCTACAATGCTCCAGTGAACAAGGGCCTCAATCTTTGTGTTGTCCCCCACCTCCCCTTATATTTTGTTTCTATGATCCTGGGACAACCTGTATAAAGAGCTAAATATGTGCATGTTGTAGGAAATGGCTAACTTTAAATATTGTTACGTAGATCCGAGGGTTCGGGGATTTTATGCAAGACAATCACAAAGAAAATAACACAGTTCTTTAAGAGTGATACGAATTTATTATCAAAAATCCAATCCTTTATAAATACAGGATTCAGCAGCGATACTCACAGAGTAAATATCCAAAGGTTTTCACACCTTCAACAGCAATCAAACACAATAACAGTGTTTAATAATACACGTAAGTAAAGATTATTCACAAGCACAGCCGAACTAATCGCTGGTCAAAACAATCCTCACTACTCGCTGGTTTAATACAGACTCCTCGCTATCCCGGCGAGCATCTCCTTTATAGGCGCGACAGAAACTTCCAGAAATATAACAGCTCGTGTCATTGAACGTGACACTAATGGAGAGATCTACTACTTTCTAGAAGATTCCCGAGGGTTCCGAACTCGCCAACATGGTCGCCAATGACGCCAAAATCGCCAAATTGGTCGCCAAAGTCGCCAAATTGGTCGCCAACTTGGTCGCCAAAAATGATGCCAACTTGGCTCTACCGCCAAGATTTCACCAAGTTCTCATTGGATCGCCATTATAACGTAAGGGTCGGCATTGCTTGTGAATGGTACAATTTTAACATGAAATAAACATAACATAGAGTAATATAAATGCATTAAACTCTCAAATATACAAATTATTTACACAAAATTCGTAACAATATTTTAATTCTGCTCTATTTTCCAGCCTGCTATGAAAAATAAGTAATAAAACAAAACAAAAAACAAGTAATATAAAAAAAATTAAGTCAATTCCTACTTAGATCAACAAAGAAAAATTTTATTTTAGCTACTTTTTATTAAATAGTTACAATTAATATATATATAGATATGTATATACATGGGACAGAATCACAACATTAAGTGGTCATTCATTTTTATTCATTATTATTAAAGTATCGTATTGTCATCCAAAACAATCGTGTCTATAAAATTTCAGTTCAACTGAATGCTTTAAAACGTGAGAAAAAACCTTTTCAGGTTTTGACACAAGTCTCTAAACATGAGGCCAAAGTGGCTGTATTTGTAATTCTTTAAATAGTTAGTTTTAATCAATTAATTTTTATTAATTATAATTAAATTATTGTACTGTTACCCAAAATATTCATGTATATAAAAATTCAGATCAATGGAGCTTTTTAAAATGTAATATATTAACGAGTGAAAATTTAATCAAGATAAATAAATAAATATAGAGAGAGGGTGAGCTAATGGTAGGAATTGAAAAAAATAGCCATACGTTTTTGAACAATTTCTCTCATTGGTTACTAGTTGCCGCTAAGTGATCATGGCCATGAACATGTGGAGGGTGATATCCAGTCACAGATTCAAATCCTGATATCATAAAAAGCCTACCATACAGAGGGCTGATGCACGTTAAACTTTTCGTAGTCTTCATGTTGACGTGGTGTGGAAGTTTAGATAAGGAGATGTCATAGTTCAAGTATGTTGTCCTCGGCACTTGATCGTGGTTGCGGTAGCCGAGTGATCAAGGTATCGGATCGTGGTTTGCCTTGTCATGAGTTCGAGGCCAGTACCACAAAAGACACGCCGTGTAGGGAAGCGATGCACGTTAAATCTGTTGAGAGCTCAAACGTCCTCCCATTGGTGTGGTAGTTAGGAGAGGGGGTGTCAGCTCAGGTGTCGTCCACGTCACTTGGCCATGGTTCAAAATTGCGTGGTCCGTCACCAAAAGCCCTCGTATACTTGAACAGTGCGACGTTAATATTCAATCAATCAACCACACCATATTAATGGGAGAACATTTGAGCCTCAACAGATGTTACGTGCATCACCCCCCCCCCCAACACGGTGGGTCACCAGCTGTACTATGCTTGAGCCCTTAATATGCCTGACACAAGTCGTTGACCTTGAAAACTAGGTTACCTCTGCGTTTTGGGAGTTAGATTATGTGGACGCTAGCTCAGTTGTCCTTATCAATTGGCCGTGACTTAATATACCAAGATCCCTAGCCAACAGATCTCACATTGCCTTAGAATACAATCTTTAAAACTAGGAAATAATTGGTAAGATAAATGTATGGAGAGAAAAACAGCTTACTATGAACAATTTACAAAACATTGTTTCATTTATTTGTGCAAAAAATAATTATTATGCGTAATTTTCATAAAATATTGTTACGTAGATCGTGGTTCTAGGATTTCATACGCTCTAAGTCTCAAAGAGCAATACACTTCTTCAGAAGCGATAATGATTTCCTGTATAAAAACAACATTTGAAATACAGGATACAACACTTGAACTCACATAATAAATCCAACGTCTTAACGCCTCTTACGCCGTTTGGTTGATAGGAGCAACTAAACAGTCGCTGAAAACACAATACTAACTCATCTTCAACAAGTGGCTCCTATTTATGGGCTGCACGGATTTTTGAAAAAAAGTCCGTTTACGTCATAGATCGTGATGTTGATAGGTTTCTACAATAACGTCCAGAAGCATCCATTAGTCGCAAAACGCCGAAAATGATGCCAAATTGGCTCTATCACCAAGATTTCCCCAATTTTCCATCAAATCACCATTACAATATAAAGAGCGAAGTTGCTTGCGAATATTACAATTTCAGCATAAAATAAATTCAGCAGAAAGTAATATTAACGAATTACACATCCTTACACAGATAAAAATTATAATTATTTCTCTTATTATTCTCTTTTATTTTTTATTGGAAACCTCTCTCTATATATACTTACAATGTTAAAGTGGCTGTTTTCGATGTACCTTTTCTCTAAATCTGTTTTATGCACACATGCTTGAAATTTTCATTCAATTGAAATACATCTTTCTCTTTATATAGAAATGAACTTTTAGCTAATTTTGAATTTTTTATTAATTTATGAAATATTTTATCAAACATCCCGAAATTTAACCCATTTTTCACATAAAAAAATTTCTAAAAAATTAATTTTTGAGTTTTTTACAAAAAGCTCATTTTAGCATATATTAGACATCATTATAAATATATCGTAAAAAATTTACATACCTGTAAACAGTAGTTTTTCAGAAAAGGTACATCGAACATAAAACTTTACATTTTGAGATAAATTGATTTTAATGTATACAGTGAGACTTCTAATCGGCTAGGAAATAAAAAAAATAAAAGGCTCAATTTACAATAAAAGATACATGCTTTGGTTTATATCAAACGTTAAACTTTTAAGCAAAAACGAAGTACTTTGTTTGCATTTTTCGCCTTTCAAATGGGTGTGGCCCAGTTTCAACGATTATTTAAAAATAGGTTTTAAGGGCTTCTAATAACCCTAGAGGTTAAAGTAAGGAATTTTTAGAAAGGTAAAAATCTATACAATTTGAAAATGTAAAAATCTCAAATTGTCAAAAAAATAAGATTTCAAATTTCCAACAATATCCAAACTTTGTAACAATAATGTTTGATTTAATTGTGCAGTAAATAGTTGCTATGTACAATTTGCATAAAATATATTTAAAAATTTAAGATGTTTTATGCTCTATTTCGCTTTTACGACTTTAAGTCTGGAGTTCTTCAGTATTTTGTTGTATTACATTGTCTGTTTAACTTTTTATACTGTTTTGCGATATTTTTCTTTCACATATCTATCAGCAATTTATATATTTCTTACAATTGTATAAATATATAATTTGGCTCGTACTATTTATACTATCCACATAAGCATATTTCTCTCAGTGTAATTCCTGAAAAAAAAGGATAATGCATTTAAATTATTTCTGCTGTTTTATTTTAAAATGTGATTTATCAATAATAAACAATATTTTACAGCAGATTATCTGCATAATTCGGGATATGAGAAAGGAAAGAATTTGTGTATTTGCAGTGATAAAATTATATTTTTATATGTTCATTTTGTAATTCATTTGTCAAAAAAGATTTACTTATTACAGCTATATTACACCAGGTACTAAAGAATAAATTGTTAAAACAACTTTAAAATAGTTTTATGTAAATAAGGAAACAGGTTTGCATTTAAATGCAAATGAAATAATTTGTCGTAAATTTAGCGCAAGAAAGTTTCGCGGATTATTATTCGCAGAATATTCTCTAAAATATATTTTGAATACATAAAGAATGAATGTTTGACTTAAATTTAGAGCAGCACAATTGTAGCATAAAATTCTTTTGCTAAAAAAATTAAATGATCTAAAAGTAAAAACAAATTCTCTGAAATCGAGGACTGTTTTCACTGGAAAAGAAAATGATGAATTCTAAATTTTAAAAGGTGTGTGTTTGCGTGTATTTTCTTCAAATGAAAAGAGATGAAATAAAAATATAATGTTTTTCTTTTTCGAAATTTGATTATTTAATAAAAAAAAAGATTTTAATTTCATTATACGTGTTTAGAATGCAGTAAAAACGATGTAAAATAAATTTTATAACTTATGAACAAATACAATTCGTAGTACTTTGACATTATTTAAAAATGTATAAGAAAATAAATTAATAGCACAAACATTTCGCTTGTTTTTGCAAGATTTAGTTGTTTCAATTCTCCTAGGAGCAGGAAAGTCCATTTGACCTTTCCGCCAAAGAATGTCACAAGCCAGGATTTGATCTCCAAACAACTGTCCTAGGGAAATGCCCCCGCAGTCCAGAAGATGAGCAGGAGAAGCAGGGAGGGAGTAGGGACAGGTAAAAAAAAGCCTTACCCCCCTGCACAAAGGTCATACCGCACGGGTGATCGCTTCTAAAGCGCGCCAAGGACGTCTGAAGAGCCCTGGATCTCCTGCACTGTAGAGTGAGTGAGTGAATATTAATGTCACACTGTTCAGCTACACGAGGGTTTTTGGCGACAGACCTCGTCATTTTGAACCATGGTCAAGTGACAAGGACGACACCTAAGCTGGCACCCCCTCTCCTAACTAACACACCACACCAACGGGAGGAAGTTTGAGCTTTCGTTTTCCCGTTGGACAGATTTAACGTGCATCGCTTCCCTACACGGCGGGTCTTTAGTGGTACTGGGCTCGAACTCAGGACATGATCCGATACCTTGACCACTGGGCTACCGCAGCCCCTCTACACCGTAGAGATAAGCCAGGACTCTTAGCTGCGTACCAGTGGTGAGTAGGAGAGTTTCGCCAAGTCAGATTCATTTTAGCTCTTTAAGAAGCAAGTACTCCGTAACAAAACTCTCTGAAAACTTTTTGCAAGATAATTACCTCATCCAATTGAATCACAATATCTTTTTTGTCGTGACAAAAACCATTCTTCGCACGTATCCTAGGAGCTGAATGGGTAACCCTGTGCTGCTTGCCCCCCTCTAAACCTAACCGTTCCTTGATGGGACAAGCTCAAAGACTAAAGTGCGAATCTGGGAGTAGCTGCATTTTTAAATTATAAAATTGATCATATAATTAGAAAATTATTGTTAGTATTAAATTATTATTATAATTATGTAATAAATATAAATATATAATATAAAACTAACAATAATAATAAAATGAAAGTTAGACAATAAAAGTTAGTTGATTTATATTTTGATAATTTCTTTTTTAAAATTAGTTTCACATAGTATTTTTTTTGTAAGCGTTCTATATTCCCGTCAGCGTATTCTGTTTCTAGAATTTGTTTGGTTTTATTAAATGTCTCCAACGAAAAAGATATTTTTTCAACAAAACAAAGAATAAAAAAATGTTTGAATACTACGAGGATATTTCGCGAGTGAAAAAAACAATCTTTAAGCCGGCAGACTACTTTGTTAGATTTTACGAAAACTTTTACATCAAAATAATGATTTTGTATGTGTGTGTTATTTAAAATTTTACTACACATTTTTTTCCTTCTAAAATATCATTTTAAATAAATTTTAAAGTAAAATTATTTCTCACCTTTTTAAATAGATTTAATTTTAATAAATTTATTTAAATTATTTTAATAATTAATTAATAATAATTAATAACAAATTAATAATAATTTTAATAATAAATTAAACAATTTTAATAATAAGCAAATTAAATAATAAACAATTTAATAATAAAAAACAATATTTAATATTTTTTATTTTATAAAATACAAAATAATTAAGGTACATAAAATATCATCTTTCTACATCTTTCATGAATAAACTTAAAAAAAATAATTAAATGAATTGAAAAAGAAAAGTTGATCGCGTGATTCGAGCCCTATTCTCCCGTATAAAAAGCAGGCGTCCTACCAACTGGGTTTGGGGGTAATAAAAACTTAGTTGTAAAACAGTTAAACGAATTTCGAAGGCTATTTTCTCCGAATTGACTGGAATTACATTGAGGGGTGAACACTCTAAAGGAGTACTACTATTACACCAAGTCTCGACCCCAAATGAATTTCCTTAGTCATGCCCTCCCTTTCTCAGTCTCACTTATAACGCCAAGATTGGGGTATTACTGTATTATAAAAAGGTATTATTTTATATTTGCTAGACACACACATCAGCATTTGGAACGCATGTTTTGTATGAAAAGAGATTGGACCCAATTCTGGAATTCTACGATTAACGGAACGTCATTTTTCCACTTGGGTTCCCCCGGCATCAAAAACAGAAGCTCTTACAAGAAGACACTGGGCTGTGTGTTGTGCTAAAAGGGACAGTAAAGAAAATAGGAAAAGGGAACCCTTAAATGCAATGATGGCTTGTGTGCTGCGACTTGTTTCCAACTATATCAAATTATCTAATCAAATCAACTACATCAGGTCAGATTTTCTTTTAAATAAATATTATTATATTATTTATGTCGAAAAAGTAAGTGTGAACAAATATTTTACCGGATTATTTATTTATTTATCCAATGCCCGTGCTTGGCTTCTTGATCATTTGACGCCGAGCCTCCCAGTACCGACTGACAGCCGGGTATTCATCGAGTCCAGTGCATTGGAGCAGGTGGTAGCCATCCATTCTGGCATGGCCGCAGATAGGCAGACCTCGTTAGCAGCCACGCCAAGCCAGTGGAGGTATACTCTCAAAAAGTGATATCCGGTAGTTCGGCGAAAGTGGGCTACAGCCTTGGCTCTTTCCAGGTGCCTCGGGATTGGGCACTCAGTCGTCAGAGTGTGATGCCCCCCCCCCCCGGGATGGGGAAACCATCTCTTCATCTACTTGACCTAGATTTGTGGGAGGTAATGATTGATGACTCAAGATAGCCATAATAAAACCAATTTGTTATTATCAATTATAATATCAAAGACAGTCTTCATCTAGGAAGGAAATCAGGAGTGAAATATCGTAGCCCTAAATATTATGTGAATAAGCGCTCGGAATCCTAACCTCTTAACTTTAAGTAAAGTTGTCCTATGAGTCTCAATCTTCCTTACTTTATTTAAATAGTTAAAGCCCGTTCTATAATTACGCTTCTAAGTTTAGATCCTTACCATAAGCTCAGCGTTCAGCATCTCAGTTTTATTTCCTCCTCCTTCTTCCTTTCTCTCACCAAACCTCCGTAATATATCTACTAACTCATCTACATATCAGGGTTTCTTCTTGAGAGGGTTGGCTGCGAAATAACTCAATGATGGCCCCAAAGATTCCCCAAGAGAATTAGTAGGAAAAATTCGGTAAACCCTGTCACAAGAGTTTCCCATGGCATATCAAAACTCTTCATTTTTTGGGTCATGGCAATATATTTGTAAATGCATGTAGAGATAAAGCTTTTTGTTGTTCTGAGGGTCAAAGGGACTTCCGGTTGAGTCGACTCGGCTCCCTGCTTGGCTTTTTGGTCGACTCTTTCAGTCCTGGGGACCCCCAACATGACTTGGGACTCACCGTAAGGCCGCAAGAGGCTCGGATAATGTTCATCGCTGTTACACATTTAGCACCGCCCAGGGAGCACGTGTAGCTCGCATGTAACTTTACTCCCCTTTTTCCTGATAAAAACATTTATTTTGCCAAAACAGCAATTCGAAAAGAAAAGGTAATAAAAGTCAATGTACGAGCAAGATCGCAATATTAGGCTCTTGTCTACAATGTGGATCAAAATCCAAAATTAAAAGTGCAGTAGAACGTCGTTTATCCGAACGTCAATTATCCGGAGCGTCAAATATCCGAACCAGATTTCTTTTCTTTTTTTTAACTACATGTACTGTGAAAAAAATCAATATTATCAACATCTCATTTCGAATTCTAGTTTTATTTTAAAATAAAAAATAGTGATTACACTGATCAAAGCAGCAAATTAAGATTGGGCCCACTGGCACCAGCCGCGACGAAATAGAAAAGGAAAATTTTGCTTCAACTGTATATGAATACGTTTTCGAACAGTGCAATTCTCAACAGTTATTTCGCATGAGTCCATGAGTGACGGGAAAACTCAAGGTCAGGGATATTTGGGGAATTTCAGTAGTATAATTTGGTAAACATCTGCACGGAATACTAGGTCAGTTTGTTTCCTAGTGAGGGAGTGTAACGTGCTCTCTTGCTCAGTTGTGAACTGCTACGGTTTCGAATTCAAACCGGAAGCGCAATGTCTTGAACGTAGAAATAAAACTTGAAATATTGAATCGTCTCGAGAAGGGAGAAAGTGGTGCGTTTCTAGTACAGTTTTATAATGTTGGAAAGTGAACAGTTTCTGACATAAAAGAAGGGTCCATCAAATAATGACGCGTTTTCTGCATTAGAAACAGCTATGGAGTGGTACGAACAACAATCAGAGTGCTGTCCTACTCAACTACTGCTGCTCAAAAGAATCAGAGACCTTGCGGTGAAAAAGCAAAGGTGTGCAACGGTACAGCGAAAAATATTCATTAGTTACTTGGTAGAATAACTCGGTAAAGTATATGAAATATTTTCTTCATTATATACTTAAACTGACTTCTCTAGTTATTTCATGAAATACCTAGTTATTCTATGAAATAACCCATTTATTCACTTTAACGGTAACCTATACAGATTGATTTTGTATTTTGTTTTGGACAAAACGAGTTTCTGAAATGTGTTTTTTCTGAAATTTACTCTTTATCTACCGACGCAGTACTTATAAGTACCACTCAGTTTAAAATTGCATAGAATAACCATTTTTATGAATATTCTGACGATAATTAGCACGAATATTCTTTGAAATCCACTCTTCCAAGATATATGGCAGCATGGGTTCTATGGTGAGTATTTTAGCGGGGAAGGTGAGTAGTTTTAAGCAGAAATTTCAGCTGACGGCGTTTTCAGCGGATTGCGAAGATTGTCATTTTTGTTTCGAAAAAAATAGTTAATGTCAAAAGGTGTCTTATTTTTTTTTTTTTTTGTATGTCAATGAAGGCCTTAGAAAACGATTTGACTGTTTATTTTAAGTGGACAGTCTGTACAATTAGTTTTACAGTTGAATATATACTTAATTAATTAATTAGCTTTAACAGATTAAATTTCCCAAATTTGAGTATTTTGTTTATGTATATCCCTTAGTTTTCAATGTAGTGATTCAAAAAAAATATTGCATGAAAAAAACTGCAGTAAATCATAATGCGGTCGATAAAGGGTTAAAACAATTGATTTTTTCGACGGGCTTTTTTTAAAAAAAAATGTGCGTTACGAAGTTAAACAAAAATTATTTTCATACTTCAGTAAGTACTCTCGTTATACAGCAATAAAATAAATAATATAAATTACATAGAAATTAATTTTATCTTTGTAAATATACCAAGTGTGTTTCATGTTTTATGGGATGATGTTGTAAGCAGTAATTCGAAATAAGTAGTAAACTCTATCTGTACGGCAGAGCTTCTCAAACTTTGTATACTTGCGACACAATTTTCAACCATAATTTTCATCGCGCCCCCCTTCATACAATAACAATGTATTGAATTCAATACTATATTTTGACGTAAAGCTACATTATATACGATTTTAATTATAAATCGTACAAATTATAGATAAGTATTAAATTTTGTATATAATTTTATGACATGCCTATAGGACCACTGGTAATTATTAAACTTGTTCTTAGCACTGTGAAATTATGAAACATATTGTGCAATACTGATACATTTGTAAGTGCATTTATTATACCAGTGTAAATGTGTATTTAATTTTTATTATGTAAAATGTATTTTGTTTGCTTACTTTCTGTAAATTAATAGCTTTTTTTTTTAAATAATCTTTTGTATTCGACTTTTCGATATACTCCCGCTCCCTTGGTGCGCGCCCCACAGTTTGAGAAACACTGATTTGTACGCTTTAAAAAAAAAGGCATACTTTCAAATGAAAATCGATCTATCTGAAATCAAATTTATCCAATAAACGCTTGAAACAGATTTTGAGCAATACATTTACTAATTTACTTTATGAGAAATCAATAATTAAAAAATAAATGTCGCTCTACAGTGAGTTGGTTGTTATGGCTCACATCCAATGAGAGCTCTAACACTTTATGCGCAATACAATTGATTAATTCCCCTCAGGGAGCTCACCTTCTTTAGGTGAGTACGGGTGTCACAATCCCGAGATGCCCTAGTGATCTTTTCCTTTTCCCAAGGGGTTTACTGTCTTTGGTAAACACGGCTGTCACGAGCCCGGGGAACCCTAGTGATCTTTTTCTATTTTCGACCCTACTTCTTGTCATTCAATTTCTTGTTTACTTCCTTTCCCGTCTAGATCACTGATGAACATTTTTTTTATAACATTACATTTCTAAAATTCTTTATTTTTGATTAAATTATATTATTGATTGTTATTAACGCGGTTTCGTTTTCATTTTGTAAACCTTTAATTTGAATCCTTTTGATATTTAATTTTGTTTTGTCTTATTTTGATATTTGTATTGCTTCTACTAACAAAGTTGGTTTCCAACCCGCATGTTTGCCGTGTGAGGCGTCCCGTAAGGAGGAAAATGGTGTTTTGGGGATACCTTTGCGTTCCCTTTGGCCCATGCTTCACTGTAGACGGGTGGCAGGAATGAACCCGCTTCTGTCAATCGGCTGGTGGTACCTCTCTTCGGTGTTCCCGGAGAGACACTGCTGTAGGGTTAGTGCTGCAGATAAGGGGTGGCGGGTTTACTCGTTGGATCCTCGCCCTGATGCTATAGCATTATATTCTGGGTGTACTCCTGGTAAGCGCCGTGCCTGGTTTTTGCCAGATGACCGGCACACCGCCTCCCATGTTGGACTCCGTGGTGGGTGGAGGCACGTCAGAACGAAGTTGTGTACGCGTTCTTATGGATCCAATGTGGCTGTGCCCGGGTAAAGGCCTTGTATTACCCAACCTTAACATTGACTAGATTTCCACGAATACCAGATTTTTTTTATTAATTTCTCTTCCGAACAATGAAATGTTATCCAAATCGCCTTTTGCTATACAAAAGGCTCTAGTAGGAATAGGTGGTGAACCTAAGTCTGTTAAAAGGTTACGCTCCGGTGACTTACTAATTGAAACACTCTCTGCTATACAAACAAAGTCTTTTCTTCAAGCAAAAACATTTTTGGATTCACCTGTAGTAATAGGTCCTCATAAAACCCTTAACTCCTGCCACGGTGTCATTTCTGAACCTGACCTGTTGACCACTACTGATGCGGAAATCCTTGATGGATTCTCGGGTCAGGGTGTAATTCAGGTCAGAAGAATAACACTAAAAAGAGATGCATTAATATAATTCCTACCAAACATATAATCTTAACTTTTAATAGCCCCAAATTACCGACAACATTAAAAGCCGGCTACCTTAACTGCAAAATTCGCCCGTACATTCCGAATCCTCTGCGCTGTTTCAAGTGCCAGAGGTTCGAATATTCGCAAACATCCTGCCGCGGTCAACAGACATGCTCTAGATGTGCGTCTGTTGGACATTTTTCCACTGACTGCATTTTTGAGCCTAAATGTATTAACTGTTCAGAATCCCATCAGTCTGATTCCAAACCCTGTTCAAAATGGAAATTAGAAGAGAAAATTCAAGAAATCAAAACAAACACAAATTTCTCCTATCCAGAAGATCAAAAATTAACACTACCACAAATATATATACCACAAATAATATGCCCAAGCTACCAAATCCTCAACTGCAACCACAACATAAGCTGATGAAAGCATTACAAAAATAGTATGCCCTCCTTTGAAATTATTAACATCCGTTCCGAGACCAAAAATGCCTTCCAAAATTCCTACAATTACCAAATCATCTACATCAACTCAGGTAAAACTCTTGCCATCCGCATCTTCTGCGGCAGCTACATCTTCAGAATCTCAACCACCTGTTCCTTTAGTTATTACTACTTCCTCTGCATCGAATAGTCTATGTACATCTACAAAATCAATGTTTACAGCCTTATCAAATGAAACGCATCTTTCTGCTAGAGAAACTACCGCATCCACATCCAATAGCGTACCCCTTCTACTATCACATCCCCTGTATCCGAAGCTTCAAAGCAAAACTTCAAATCTCGGGGGGAAAAAAGCGAAGTCCTAAAATTATATGTAACGTTGCAGCACCCACTATTAAACCAAAAATAGAAATTAAAATGGCACCCCATAAATCGAGAAAAAGTTCACCTATTCAAGATACCAACGATGAAGACATGATCCTATACGACAAGGAAGAACAAATGGAATCACCGAAGGATAAATATGATAAATATTTCTTGTTAGAAGAATATTGGAAAAACGAGACTTAACTCCAACCCGC
>BMAV01014817.1:106746-136865 GCA_019973955.1 Trichonephila inaurata madagascariensis
TTTCTAATATACGTTATCCCCATGGCAACCACATCGACAGACGATAAAAATATTAAGCTAACCATATTGTAATATTATCGCCCATCTTGGCGAACATAAACAACAGCTTGGTGCTACAACCCCCGATATCAAATTAGCACGTTCAGGTTCTCTGGAAAATTCCTACCTATCTAAAGGCAAAATATTATTATTATTATTATTATAAAAGTATTTTTTTTTCCTAATATGAGAATGTTTCGAAAATAATTAATTCTATGTTTATTTTTTGCCAAAATATCGCATTTAAATAATCTTTTTACTGTAATATAATACTCTTAAAACATTTTTATACGTTTATCCTAATCTAAATGACGTGCCAATTTGATATTGGGGGTAGTAGGGCCAAGCTGTTGTTTATGTTCGCCATGATGGGCGATAATATTATAATATGGTTAGCTTAATATTTTTATCGTCTGTCGATGTGGTTGCCATGGGGATAACGTATATTAGAAATAACTTTTATTCGTTTTTTCCCGCTATAACCCTTTAATTTCAGACGATATCTTTAAAAATTTAACCATTTTCAGTTTAATTTTTCTATTTGCGTTTTTTCTGTTTAATTCTGGGGGCTACTTTCGAATATGGATATTTCTAAAATGAGTGAGTACTTGAATATTTTTTTCTTAAAAGAATAAGTGTTGTGCTTTTAATTATCGCTATAAATAGTTTATTTTCGTTTTAAAAATGTTTTTTTTATGTTCTTTGTTCTATGATACTCGTTGAAGGAACTTGCGGTGCAAGTTTCATATTGCAAGCTTTCACTACTTTGTAATTGATATTCTAAATTAGTTTTAACATACATTATGTAATTATTTTATTCATAATGAAAAAAAATGCAATTATTACTATGTGTATTCATCATATAATATTCGTTATTTATAATTGTTTCTTTTAGCATTTATTTATATTATTACATATTTGTTATTTATTTATAATTATATAATATTGTTATTTATTTATAATAATTATTATTTAATTACAATTATTATCTTATTTATTTATAATTATTATCTTATTTATTTATAACTATTTCTTTTGTTTATTTACAGCTATTCTTATGTTTACTTATAGTTATGTATTACGAGTTCTCTTATGCATTACTTTTTATTTTTTTACAATTCGACGATTATTCTTTTTAATAATTACTATTTAATTATATTATATGATTATTATTTCTAATAACCGTTATAAAATCATATTATATGAATATTATATATAATTACGATAAAATAATATTAAAAAGATTATTTTTTATGCTTATAATACTATTTTAGTCAGTTACTTTATTACATAATATTATTATCATTTTTATTGATTGATCAGGTTTTTCTCAATCTCGCCCTATATTTTTCATTTGAAATAATTTCAATGTATTCAAAACAATACTTTAAATTTTTGTTATCATTAAATTACCGCTAGGCCCCTATTTTCCATTCCGCAAGCAACCTTAAGCAACACGGGCAACCTATCAAATTAGTTCCAACCGAACTAGGTTTATTGAGAAATTCACATTTTTTAGAGTTACTATCAATTGAATTTAAAAATCGTGTTGTTTTCTTAAAATATTTTCATTTTGATGTATTAGAATATGGATAAATCCACTTCTAAGTTACGTATTTCAAAAGCCTAGTTCAGAATCTGTGCAGAGGTCTGAGCTATAGATGGTCAAAATATTATTATTACAGAAGCATTTTTGATTAAAGGAGAATGTTTTGAAGATAAATAATTCTATGTTCAGATTTGTTCCAAAATATCACATTTAAATAATTTTATTGTAATAATATTCTTAAAACTATTTTATACGTGTTTTCTATAATCTAAGGGACATTAAATATTTAAAAAAATATATTCGCTTGTACGCTTTTGCAAACTCACGTTTCCGAAAGTAGTCGGATACCTTAATATATGCATTTAACAGGGACGTAGGTACCGCCGAATCAATGATAAGCTACAGGGGTAACTACAGTACCACTAACAGGGCTTTCATTTTTAAAAAAGGGCCCCGAAGGAGTTTGGATTCGGGGCCTATTCAGAACTAGGTACGCCAATGACATTTAATCAGGTATTTTTACATGAATTTCAGGAACTGGTGAAAAGTTAGTAAAGGATCATTTTGTGTTTCATAGTAAAATTCTATTATACATTAAAAATTTAAATATGAAAATTTAATAATGAAAACTTAAAATGCATCTAAATGCAGCATTATATGCAAGTTCCACAGTTTGGAATTTAAAAAAAAAAGTTTATTATTATTATTATTTATTTCTAATTTTACTTATTTAGCAGTTCTTTCAAGTGTAATTATTTCGTTTAGTTCTTATTTTTGTTTTGGTGTTCTGGTCAAGCAGTTATTTCAGATTTCACTATTTTGTTCCATTTTGCCTGTAAAATATATTCTAAGGATTCTCTGTGATTGTAACTTTTTTTTTGAAAATCTTTGTTGTCTTAATGTAATATAAAAAAACATTAATATAAAGGTAATCTGATGCAATATGTATAACGGAGTTAATTGTACTATTTTTCTATAGCACGGTAGCGAAATAATAGATAAACAACGAACAATTACGATCCAAATTTATTTCTTGGCCTTGGAAGCCATGTAGCCTAGTGCTTCTGAAAATTTCAATATTTCCGACCCAATATTCAGTTATAAATTTCATCGCCCCCTCCCTCCATACCATAACACAATGTATTGAATTCAATGACACTCTTTGGCGCGAAAGCTACAACACCACTTTAACCTCTTAAATGCATCCGGTGTATGTAAACGTCTCCGCTCAGCCAAAGCATTATTAAAGCCACGGACGTATTTATACGTCTTTCCGAAGTACGACCTGCTGTGCACCGTTATCTTAAAATTATTCCGAAAGCTTTGGAATGAAATAAAATGACCTTTACAGTGTCTGCGAAGGATTTACTTATTTCAGAGGTTTTGCTTATTCATTTCTTTTCTCACGCCCCCTCCCTTTCAATGCATCAAAGACGTGCGTCTATTTGGAAAACGATGGCATTGGGGAGGGAACAGTGTAACTTTCCAGCGGCGGTTCTGGGATTAAATATAAACCGTACATATAATAAAGATAAGTGTTAATTTTCGTACATAATTTTATGTATGACAAGCCCTTGGATGAATTGGTAATTATTAATATTGTTCTGAACTTAGTATGGTTAAATTAATTATAAAATACGTTGTGTGCAATACTAATACATTTATAAATGTATAAATCATTGTAAATGTATATATATTTTTTTTTCTGCCAGAATGTATTTTGTTTGTTTACTTTCATTAAGTTAATAACTTTTTTAAAATCATTTGTTATCGACTTTTCAATATGTTTGCGCTCCCTTTGTAGAGTTATCACGCCCCATCGAGGGGAAGGGGAGCCCCACAGTTTGAGAAACGCTGTTGTACAATGATTTTTAAATGATATAAAATGTTATGAAAAGAATATTTAGTCTACACGTAAGGCTGTTTACTAATTTCTTCATGAAAGGACTACGTACTTAGCATAACTAATTATTCTGAAATGCGAAAACACTTCAAAAGAGGAAGAACAATAATGTAATTAACCAGAAAAAATTCCCATTCTTAAATTAATTTTTATTAAAAACTAATATTACTTATTCAAAATTATACCAAATCCTTCAAAAGTTCCTAGCTCAATCTGAAAGCAAAGGTTTCTATTAAATGTTTCATAATAAAAAAAGATTTTTTTTTTAAAATAAAATCTCGTAATAGTTTCAAGATTTTTAAGAGGATACTTGTAATGTGCAAATACTTTAAAATGTAACTTTCTATTCACATGAGTTGACACTGATGTATACGAATTGCAATCAATTACTTTAAGTAACAATATTCAGTCGAACCTCTATACAACGAACATCTATACTGTGAATTTTTCTATACAGCGAATTTTTTCCTGGAACGAACATTTCACAATTTTCTTCGTAAAATAACCTGTCTATAGCGAAGTACATTTTCTATATAGCAAACTTTTTATTTTGTGATTAAATTTTTTTTTCTCCCTATTTTTAAAGTATTTCTGAACATTTCAAGTTATTCTCTCTTTAAGGTATCCGACTACGTTCGGGGAATCATTGATTTTTAAAAGCGCATAAGTGGATAATTTTCATGATATTTAGTGTCACTTAGATAAGAATACATGTATAAAATTTGAGACATAGCCATCCTGTGATGACCATGTCTTGCCGGTTCACGTAAGCAGAGGTGTGGGATTATCAAAATGATGAGACATAATTCTTAATACAACTTTTTATTAAGAGTAACTTATAATACTTAAATTCTAATTTGACAATTATTAATTAGAGTGAGAGTCAAGCCCAAAAGTAAATCACGTATTTAAGTCAGATCACGCTATACTCGATCCTCTATCTCAATTATCCTAAATAATCTTGTTATCTAATTACTAATATCTAATATTACCTTCCAGTTTTGGTCCTTGACCTAGAGAATATAATCTATAACTTTATATAAGAAAGATTCTTGATCCGCAAGGCAACTAATTCTTGACTGCTTATTCGGTCTGAAGATTTCACATAAGCTTTGTCACGCTATTGATCAGAATGATTCACACTACAACACCTCTAAGCCTGCTACGCTATGCTATGCTATATCTAGGTTTGCCACCTTATATCTAAGCTTATCACGATCTCCTTTTATAGTATATCTCATTTACATATTCAATCCGTTTCTCTTCTTGGTATTGGGTTGGGCTTTGCCATCAATCGTGACCGTCAAGAACATAGGAGTCATGTTAATCAGAAGACGCGAGAGAGACGTCACCAACCCCTCAGAAGAAAAACGTGGAACTATAAGGTTCTCAATGCCCTTAATAAATTACGTGTCTAAATCTCTATTTCTAAATTTCTTCTACGCTTTCTGAGTTTTTATTTAAATTTTAATCTTAAATCATCATTTTAACTTTTATAATCTCCAATATCTATCTTGACTTTAATTTTCATTTGAATTTAATTCTTAAATTTTTAACTTTTATAATTTCCAGGTATCTTGACTTCAATTTTCATTGCAATTTTAATCTTCAAATTTTAACTTTTATAATTTCCAAAATTTATCCGACTTTAATTTTCATTACTCATCTTAGAATTTTAATATTCAATTTTAATTTTAAACTCGTGACAATAAATTTTACTCAATAACTAGGCCAACATTAATAGTACTGTTTAATTTGTGCCCACTCTCACTTTACAATTCGTTATAAATATTTATACATAAAACTACCATTCTGGGTGCGCAGACCCAAATCTAACTTACTTCATATGGAGCTGTTACTTCTGCTCCCTTTCTTAACAGCCTGGAAACACTTTGTTATACTTTTCAGATTTTCAGGGTCAGTCTCCTAAATGAAATTATTTGGTATCTATTTCCATAATATTAATCAATTTTACATAATTTATTTATATATCACAATAAATTTTATCTCCATCCTACATCTGGACCAGCAAAAACTCCCCATGAGCCGCGCAGCATCGTTTATTATTGTTAGTGCCTGACTGCACCACGTTTCCCTGAACCAGATGCCTCATATTGTAATAATAAAACAACATATATATATACGCATATTATACAATTACAAAACATTTTTTCAATAAACCATTATAACAAATAACCAAAGGAATTTTTCGCATCTCACGAAGTCTTCATCGAAGTAAACAAATGTGAATACAAATGTTTTTCTTCAGAAAAATTTTTAACAAGTCAAAAAGTTCAAAAGGTAAATGAACACTCATTGTAGTGTTTGACTTGGCTATAACTTAAGCAGGGCTTTCCTTCTTTGCAATAATTCTTCCGACCACTTGTTGGAAGATCATAAAAAAAATGAAACAATACAACCTGATTTTTATATTCGGTCTCCCACGTTCACATTCAACGATGAGGTGTCATCACTCTTCATTCCCTGTTTGTACTGGAATTTCTTGTTGTAAGGCTTGTACTCTCCTTGTCGTCCTTTCCTTGCCTTCCCAATTTTGTTCTTGGCTGGTCGTGAGTTTCTTCTGTTCTCCGTCATTGGCCTTAGATTATAAGTCTTTTCAAATGGAACTTCAGTTGATTCTCTCCTGCTCTTTTTTTCTATCTCTCTGGAAATAGTACTAGATGACATTTGTCTTTTATTATTATAATTATTATTTCCCTTCTTTGCCACTTTCTTTGTGATCCACTTGTCTGATATACCTGATCTTTTTAATTCCTTGGTTATTTTTTACCCAAACCTTTTATTTTATTTTCATTCCCTACTGAACTAGGTGGTGATCTGACCAGTGATTTGTTTTATGGGTCTCTCTGTATTTTTGTATTGATTTGATTGGTTACCAATCCTTTTTGCCTCTAACCTACGTTTCACCGCAGATTTTTTCTTTCCCTTATTGTGACTCATTTAATCCTTGGTGTACTTTTCCGAAGTGAGTTTCCTGACTTGATCTTATACTATTTGGGATACCTGTTCTACTTCGACCTCGTCATTTCCTATGACGATATATTCTTATTTGATCTACGTTAACTGTTAATCTTTTTCCCGATTTCCATATTACACAATATTGTTAAAGTTCCTTACTTCTAGGACTCTATACGGTCCCTCAAATTTTTGTTTAAATTTGCTTTATACTTTGTTAGCAGCTGAACTTACAGGGTGTGTTTCTAATAAAGGCAATCATTTACCTTTATTTTTATGTCCCTTTCTACGTCTATTATAATATTTTTCCCACCTTTCCTGTTTAATTTTTCGTACTTAGTCACAGCTGTAAAGCTTTTCTGTATATATCCTGAATTTTGAATTTAGGCTTTCACGCTATACATAACTGGATTTTTGAAATGGTGTAATCAATTTTTCGACCTAAAAATAACTCAGCCGGTGTTTTTTTCCGTTGTTTCATTCACCCGCTGTACGAATAGCGTAAGCAAACTCACTGAAATTGATCCCAAGTATCATGTTGATCATTAACGTAATTTGCAATCATTTGTACTATATATCTCGATTAACTCTTTTCAGTCCGTTGCTTGTGGTCGATATGCAACAGTCTTCACATGCCTTATGCCTAATCTTTCACTTAAGTGCTCCAAAATCTCGGATATAAATTGGGGACCATTATCACTTATTAATTTTATTGGAGCTCCATAACGCGATATAAAGTTATCAAAAAATATCCGCTATTATACGAGATGAGGCCTTTTTAAGAGGTATAATTTCAGCCCATTTGCTGAAATGATCGGTTATTACTAAAATATAGCGGTTACGTCTTATTCTCGATATAGGATACGGGCCTAATAAATCTAACGTCACTATCTCATTCGGATAATTCGATATAATTGGATTTAACCGACCAGCTGGTAACGCGTTTTTATAGTTATTAACTTGGCACATATGGCATGTAGAGACATATTGATCAATAAATTTTCTCATGTACGGGAAATAACAAACGTCCCGAATTTTATGATACGTTTTAAATCTGCCGACGTGTCCACTTATTGGCTTGTCATGAAATTCTCTCATTATTTCATTCCTTAAAGATTTTGGAATGTATACACGCATTTCACCTAATGACGTTGCGTGTTTCGCATAAAATAACAATCCTTCAATTAAACGGAAATCGTGGGACCAATTCTCACATATCGTTGCATTAACCGAGTTATCTTCCGGGTTTTCTAAATATCTATATATATGACCTAATTCTGGGTCATTTTTCTGTTCCTCTATTAATTGTTCCCGCGAAGTAAGTACCAAATCTTTGATTACGGCACAATTAATTTTATCACCAATTATACTATTAATTGGATTCCTTGAGAGAATGTCAGCCACTGCATTTTGAGTTCCCGGTCTATGTTCCCATTCTATATTGAATTCTGCTAACTTTAGTGCCCATCTAATCATCCTACTCGATAAATTTTTGCCATGTGTTAGGCGTGTTAATGCGGCGTGATCTGTGTGCAACTATTTGGTAATATTCCTAAATATATGTTCTAAATTTGTTCAACGCCCATACTGCACTGGGCATTCTCTTTCAGTTACTGTGTAATTCCTCTCTGCGTTGTTCAGTGTAATACGTGGCCGCAAATACGACTGAGATGCTGTTTGTTGGTTTAGTACTGCTCTAAACCAATCGAACTGGCATCTACTGAAATAACTCGAATGGTTCCTGAAAGTTTGATGAATTTTAAAACTGGCGCTTTTATTTACCGCCTCCTTGACCTCTTCAAAGATGCCTTTTTGTGCTTCATTGGACCATACAAAATTTTTAAAATTTTTCGTTTTAGTTATAAAAGTGGCTCTGAAATATCCGCATAATTTTAATAAATTTCGCGTACCACTGGGACATACCTAAAACTTGGATACCTCTTTTGAGTGCAGGGTGGTTTCATCTTGTATAAGCTCTAACCTTTGTCTCATCCGTTTTAATTCCTTCTTCACTAATAATTTTAATCCCAAAATATTTCAATTCATCGCACGCGAATTTACATTTTTCCTTATTTATTATTAATCCTGCATCCTTTAACAACGAAAAACTTCGCGCCAAATATTCAACATGGTGGTGAATGATGGGGCACTTGATAATAACGTCATCCATGTAAACACTCCACAAGTTTCCTATCACCGGTTTAGGATTAAAGTCAATTTGCTTTTGAAAGTGGGAGCTGCACCCTGATAAACCAGATAGCATCCTTGAAAGCATATGTACTTACTTTTTACTACAAATGCAGTCTTAACTATATCGCTGGGGTTTACTGCCATTTGAAAATACCCACTTCTTAACAGATCCAAGAGATGACATTATTGTTGTATATATGGCCATGTTCGTTAATAAATCATCTATTAACGGTAAAAGGGTATCACTTGAATGCGCTGCTTGATCAATTTAATTTTTCTATAGTCCTGCTGCAAATCTATATGCTTCCGGGTTATCCGGTGTAGTAACCCATTATTTTTTTCTTGCACAATACAACAATTTGACGCGTATGGGGACTGAATTGGAACAATCGTTTCCTCTTGCCAACATTTTTGGCAATGTGAAAATCTATTATTATTGCTTTGCTTAGTGCGATCACATACTTATGCAGGCCTTCCAGAAGCTACTGGTGGGTTATCTCCGTGTCAATTTCATGGTATAAGACGCCTTGAGTAAGACCTGGTTTGTCTGAAAATAACCCTTCAAAACTACTAAAACAATTTTGTAGTTTTTGTTTTCTACTTCCCCAATTTTGTTTTAAGATAAATCTATCTCCAACTTTTTCCTCTTTAATTGGTTCAACCACCTTATTTATTTGAGGAATCTGGAATTTTCAACGATTTTTGATTAAAATCTAGCTAATACTATTCTTGACGCACTTATATGAAATCTATACCTAGAGATACATGGGTATTCTAAATCTTTTCAACACATGGGAAATGACCAATTTCTTTCAATTGTCTGATCTTAATTTTTAATTCTACAATCCCCTTGTTTTGGCATTTCGCACCCTGTACTTTCTGTTATTGCCTGGGCTCGCGATTTTTTTATTTGTTTATAGAAAAAATATTTTCTATATACCTCTTCCGATATAAAGATTTATCTGCTCAATTGTCCCATAAGCGCTTTCAAAATACCTTGTTTATTTAATAATATAGGTACGTGGGGAAGTTCTGCAGATTTGCTATACATGTGGAAAGAAAGTCTAATTGTCTCTCTTGTCGACACCTCTTGAGGTTGATCATTAACCTTTACAATATTTAATCGTCCCTTTGCGTCCTATCGCCTCGATTGAAATTATCACTCGAACCCTTATTTCACGGTCCCTCTAGTAAAATTATCATTTCGCTCATTTCGAAATGAGTAGCCTATTGTTGAATCTTTGATCGGTATTATTAAATCTATTCCTCTCGAACCCTCTATTATTTGCAGGCACGGCTATTCTCATGCAAACTCATTTCTGTTATTTGGGTCTACTCCGTATTTCCGAATTCCTCCAGTTTCTACTATTAGCTTCAAAATTAGGCATCCTATGCGCATTTTGACCTCGTCTTTCTACATTATGGTTCTGAAGTAGCCTTGTGATTTGCAAGAATATCTTTCTCTTCGAGGAATTTAGCCAGGACTTCTAAAAGTTATCGTATTTTGTGGATTTCGGACTTCCAGTCTGTACCTGTAGTTCGAGTCGAACTAAAATATGATCCACTAAGTCTGCTTGGGGACATTCTAATTCTAAACTTCTCTCTATTTTTAGTAATCTATATACAAAATCAGTCGCGTCCTGATTTCTTCCCTGCTGGGATGCATAAAACTCCGATTGTAGTTCTTTTTTATTTTTGATCGCGGGAAAAGCCTTCGCTAATTCAGCTTTTGGGGCTGCGCAAAATCCGTGGCTGTATTTTGCACCAACAACGACCAAATATCGAATACCAATCTTGAGCCCTTCCCTGAGATGACTTTTTAAGTAAGCACATGACGAAATTTCTTGGGATTTCAAGTAACTGAATATTGTTATCGATGCACTCGATAAACTCAGCAACATTCTCCGACCCTGAAAAGTACATTTCAGGTAGAATTGTATTTCCACCTACATTACCTAACCCAGAATTATAGATGTTCGGGCGCCATTGAGACATAGCCATCCTGGGATGACCATGTCTTGCCGGTTCCGGGAAGCTAGAGGTGTGGGATTATCAAAATGATGAGACATAACCCTTTAAAACAACTTTATTAAGAGTAACTTATAATACATAAAAATTTTAATTTGACAATTATTAATTAGAGTGAGAGTCAAGCCCAAAGTAAATCACGTATTTAAGTCAGATCACGCAATTAGATTCTCTATCTCAATTATCCTAAATAATCCTGTTATCTAATTACATATCTAATATTACCTTTTCCCGTTTTGGTCCCTGACCTAGAGAATATAATCTATAACTTTATATAAGAAGATTCTTGATCCCACAAGGCAGCTAATTTTTTGACTGCTTATTCTTGGTCCGCAAGATTTCACACTGCTTTGTCACGCTATTGATCAGAATGATTCCACACTACAACCCTAAGCCTGCTACGCTATGCTATCTTATGTTATCTTTTAGGTTTGCCACGTTATCCTTTTATAGTATATCTCATTTACATATTCGATCCGTTTCTCTTCTTGGTATTGGGTTGGAAAGGTTTTGCCATTAATCGTGGCCGTCAAAGAACATAGGAGTCATGTTAATCAGAAAGACGCGATAGACGTCACACAACAACGAAACAAAGACAAAAAACGGGCTACACCTAGTAACACATATTGAAAACAATGACAAAGAGAAAGAGTTGTCTGAGTCCTGGCTATTTATATGAAGCGGCAACAAGAAGTCTTGAAATCTGCGTGATTTCCATGGACAAAGAAGTGATTGGTGAAACAATATCGTTTGATGGATTCTGATATAATCTTACTTTTAAAAATACAAGCTGTTAACTTTCAAGAGATACGGTTACAATTATTCCGTTATGCGGGCAAGCTAGTTAATTATTTACGTGCGAGTCCTGATGGCCAGGACCATAACAAACTAAAAAGTTGCTTAGAGAAATTAAAGGGAATTATTACACATATATACATATATCTTGTTAATAGCAAGTCAAAAAGACTCGGCCATCACTGAACTCTAGCATAAATTGGCCCGAACCAGCCACATTAATGCATAATGCTTGAAAATGTAATTAGCATTTAGCATATATATCCTACGAATAAGAAAGAGGGAAATTCTGAATATGCTAAAACATGGGACTCATAAAAAGAGGAAAAAGTCTATGGACCATAATTCGAAATTATTGTAGAAGGTTAGGATCCTATAAAGCAAGCTTTACGCTACATAACTGACCTAAGTCAATGATGGCCTTAGAAAACATAACAGTTACTAACTGAACATTATAAATACTTCATACTTTCTCTGCTTTTTTTAACACACTGCACTAGTATGCTAAAAATAGTATGCATAACTATTTTTTCAAGAAAACATAAATTTCTTGTAAAACTAAAACAGTGCTGATGAGGACTTTTAATTTTATAAGATTTCACAATTGCAAATTGCGTGATTTCATTTGAAAAACAAACACGCACAATAACCAAGTCAACAAACTTTTAGTGAGTATCTTTTCAGCATCACTTTTAGCTACAATGTCGAAATAAACTTTTGTATTTTTCTTTTAATGGTCCTATCACTGGCTAAGAACAGAAACACGTCATGGGTAGCTTCAATTTATTCTAAAGCACCATGACGTCAACACAGCAGGAGTATTCAAAAACTGTCTGGTATCGAGATTTTCTGTCATTGACAGAATTCTTATCTGCTTATGGAACAAAAGAATCCTTTTCCTTTTTCAATTTTTTTTTCCTAAATCCTTTTCCTTTTTTAAATTCATAAGTGCGTGAGTATGTATTACACAACACCTCCAGTTGAAGTTAAAAGTATGAACAACAAGGTCAACCATAATAGAAGAGAAATAAAAAAAAATCATTCGCTGTACCAAACTATAGAGATGAGATAAAAGACTTAAAAAATATTGAAATACATTTAATTTCTAGAATCTATATAGTAATAATATGCGTATTAACGTTACTATATACTTTAAATAAATTAGATTTCTAGAAAGCTTTTATATAATAATTAAATGACTATAAATAAAGATGCTTTTATTTATCTTTTTCATCCTTAATTTTTGACTTGGTAAGTAATGATTTTGTAAAGCAAGAAAATCCTATACGAATATGTTAAAAAAAGAAAATATCGTGCTATCTGCAGACATTTAAATGCACATGTCACTAGTTAGGATGAATACAAAAAAAATCTATTCTTTATTTTTCCAATTCTATTCATATAAGAGTAGTTACCAGTAAATAGAAACGAATACACAGACAAAACTACAACATAATTAAAATAATATTTTAAATATTCCTTCTCTCTGTAGCCTCGAATTTCTTATTTCATTATCTTTAATGAAATAAGATAACATCTCACATTATCTTTATTGTGAGCACATTATCTTTAATGTGTTTTCTTTAGAATCACATTATCTTTAATGTGATGCTAATCACATGTGCATAATAGTCTAGAACACGCTTTAGAACTATAAATTATACACATGGAGTGTATTGTATGTGTATTTTTATAAGAATTTACTTAAATTCATCAAATTAAACTTAAATTGAAAAGTTAAAAACGTTTTCCTGTTGAATATATAATATCAATTATTCTATTATAACCGTATTACAATAAATGAGGACAAATCGAGTGCATGATATGGTATATATAAACAGTGAACTGTATAGATATAAACAGTTATAAAAGTTAGAATAGGCTTATCTAATGTTTATGAAAATCAAAAAGTACACACAAATTTTAAAATATTCGTAATGTTTTCTTTCTTGTTTACTGGACATATTCTCAAAAATGACAATAGACTTTTAACACACATATCTGACGTACATAATATCAGAATTCAATGCATAAAATTATAAATTAACATTTTTTTCTAACAAACTCAACTTCACAGTAGTATTGTTTATTAGAAACACACACTGTGCCATATTTTTCAAATTATATCAAATCGCAATAAAATATTTTTTTGCCTACAACCTTTAATTTAATTTTAATTTTTAATGTGTGGCTGAAGCTGAAACACGAAAATCTCATGCGTGAATTTATTAATAGATTCTTAGATTTGAATTAAACTACAAGGGGTATCAATACAATGCAATTCTCATTTTCAGTTAAGAAATTCATTAAAATTTTCGAAATAACAGAACATAAACTATTGGTATAGTTTTTTTTTTTACTCATTAGTATTTAATTTGAATTTTGCTTTGATCCCCGATACCAAACACTTAAGTAATTCTAAAAAGACCAACCCCTCAGACAATTGGTTTAATCTCAGATTTTTAAAAAGGAGTAAAAACTTAGCAATTGCATCAGCTAAGAATTAGAAAGAGGTTTTTAGTTTGAAACAGTTGCTCTTTTATCATTATGTACAAAAAAGCATTTTTCAGAAAGATATTAACCACTGCGTAGATGAGTTAAGGCACATTAAAGCAATCGTCACAAAATCCTCAAGTTGGTGTAAGTGGGATGCCAATTCAGATATTTTCATCGTCATCACTCGAACTTAACCCAAAATTATGAGGTGTGTCACCGAAACCTCTAATGTAGTTTCTTAAAGTGACTCTATT
Organism: Trichonephila inaurata madagascariensis; assembly: GCA_019973955.1. Classification (NCBI taxonomy): domain Eukaryota; kingdom Metazoa; phylum Arthropoda; class Arachnida; order Araneae; family Nephilidae; genus Trichonephila; species Trichonephila inaurata. The sequence goes on from BMAV01014817.1 coordinate 120,977, forward strand.
AAACAATTAACCAGTTAATTCATAAAGATATTCAGTTTTCAAGTCAATATCATTAACAAAAAATAATTAAAACAGAATGGAAGGAAGAGTATAAGTTCCTATTTTTATTTTCTGATTGACCTTCGTTTTACCAACGCAGTTTTATTTATTTTCTGATTGAAATCCAAAGTATTATTCCTCATTCAACAACCGAAAAATCAAACACTTTTCAAGTTGTTCGTCCCACCATTGTAAATCTTGGAAATTTCTGAAAACACCAGAAAAAACAACCAATAGCATAATAATTCTTCTCTCTATTGACAGTACCCAAGATAAATTTGAATCATATAATCTTATTTGACGAGAGAGCTTAGTAAATCAAAATTTCTCAATCAATCTTTCAGAAAAAAGCATATTTTTTTCATCCATTGTAAAAGGTAAAACCCAAACCTCAAGCAAATAGGAATTCATGAAACGCATATATTACAAAGACGCAAACGAAATTCAAGAAACGTATTTTTTAAATGTCGCATAAAGAACATTCTTCGAGCTCTTCATGTGTGCCATACACGTGAGGCGTCATTGCATCAGAATCTAGTTCAGGGTCACCATTTAGGAAGGGGAGGGTGAAAAAGAACATCGCACGAGGTGTGTCAACTCTTTTTTTATGGTGTCATCTTTTTCCTTGTCTGACTATTGTACGCCTCCAACGGATAGATGGGGCCATTAAAATGAATAGTAATTACGGTAAGGATGCCTCTACCGAATTTCGGTTTCCAAAAAAAGACTGAGATAATTGTATAGTTATCTTGAACTAGGAGCAGGAGCACACTTGATACTAAACGTGATGGATTTTCATATGAAAACTTTCCTTTCAACTCAAACGTCTACTGTTCATCACTTTTCTCAAATCTGCATTCGCTATTATAAGGTCCCCAATCATCCTCCTTTAGGGAGGACAGTCCTCCTTTCATAGATCCTGTCCTTCCTCCAAAAGTGTCCCCCTACTTGTCCTCCTTTTTAACATTTTAAAATTGATCTGTTAATCTCTGTATTCGGAGATGAACCAAACATGTTTCCAATATATCGAAGGCTGAAACAAATATCACAGGAAATAACAGTTTTCAATGTTTTTTGACTTCATCTCAAGTAAATTGGGCTGGTATAGAAAACTGTGTTGATTTTTTATTAAAAGAAATGCTTGATATTAAAATCGTTGACAATGGTCTGTTTGAAGAAATTGGAAGACTGAATGTATATTTAAAATAAAATAAAATGAAAAAATTGGAAAATCAACATGCTGAAATTGATAACGTATACGTTTGTACGAGTATTTGACAATGCATGTTATACACTGTCTGCTTTTAAAGATCACAGGTAGGGCCTACCTTTGCATAGAAGCCCAGGGTCTCAAAAAATCTTAAGATTTCTCTGAGCCCAGAGCCTCAAAAAGTCTTAAGGAGTCCTTGACTGAGGATATTGCTTTTATTGTTATAACACTTTTTAACCCTGAAATGTGCCCGAAAATAAATTAAAAGCTATGCGCTATGAATTAAACCTTAGTAAAATAATAATTTTTCTAATTTATCTAAAAGAAAAAATATATCCTTAAGGTATCCGACTACGTTCGGAACAGTGACAATTCAAAAGCGTATAAATGGATAATATTTATGATATTTAGTATCACTTACATAAGAAAATGTATATAAAATTGTTTTAAGAATAGTATTACAATAAAAAATTATATAAGTACAATATTTTGACAAAAAATGAACATAGAATGACCCATTTTCAAAATATTCTCCTTTTGTGAAAATGCTTCGACCCATTTTCAAAATATTCTCCTTTTGTGAAAAATGCTTCTATTATAATAATATTTTGCTTGTATATAGCCCAGACCTCTGTACAGAGGCTCAACTAGAATTTTTAAAATATATAACTTAGAAGTGGGTTTATCCATTTTTTACGACAACAGAGGGGAGAAATGTTTTAAAAAAAACGCCGATAATTATTTTAATTAATTGTAACTCTGAAAATAATGTGAATTTTTCAAAAGTCATAGTTGAGCCTCTGTACAGAGGTCTGAGCTATATACAGGCAAAATATTATTATAATAGAAGCATTTTTCACAGAAGGAGAGCATTTGGAAAAAAGGTTATTCTTTAATTTTTTGCCGAAATATTGCATTTAAATAATTTTTTTGTCAAAATGTCCTTAAAACAATTTTATTCATGGATTCTAATCTAAGTGACACTAAATATCATGAAAATTATCCATTTATGCGCTTTTTAAAATCACGGTTCCGAGCGTAGTCGAATACCTTAAGAACTATGAACGTTCATTTTCTCTTAATTGGTACTTTTTAGAATATTTTAAGAATCTCACAGTCGGTAAATGTAATTAAAGGATGCAAATACTAAAATACTAATTTTTTTCATAATTCTAAGCAAATGAATTGAATATTACTTTCTATTTAGGTTTTTATTTCTTGTATGAAATAATAATAATGTAAACAACAAAAAAAGAATTATTTAATTCTAATTTAAAGTTTGAAAAGCTTTATTTTATAATGTCTTTTAAATTTTGCTAAAAAAAAGCAATAAGTAATAATTGAAATTGTTGCAAAATACTCTTTAATTTTAAGATAAAGTGTTTCTCATTTGATTTCAGAACTAAAACCAAATGCATCTTTCCATTGTGATATTTTTAAAACGTCAATTTTAATCAATTTCTAACACATTCACAACTTCCACACACACATACACATTTGTTGAAGGAAACAAAGCCCCACTTTACAATTTTTTAAAAAAAGAAACTGGCTTAGAACGCGAAATTTATAACGTAGGAAACCAGGAACATTGAATTTTAAATTTTATGTTGTCTTAATTTTTCCGAGCATTAAAAAGTATATCGCAAAAGCAATAAATTCAAATATTAAAACAGGCATTACCACCGATTTCGACTCACCGATGTATAACTTTTTTCCTCAAAGAGTATCATAAGAGATTAAAAAAAGGGGTTTTAAAAGAGTTTTCATTAAATAAGAGGATGTCTGTGCCCACACACATCCAGACAAATGATATTTAATGCGGAATCTAAGGTTACCTCAGTGTGGGCCCATATATTAAGGACTCTGGATTTTAAAGCAATAGATCTGTGATTCGTATCCCATTAAACCACTAAATGTCCGAAGTGCTTACAAGAGGTGTGCAAGCACTAAATCGGTTTAGTACAGAGTTACGGTGAAGTGTAATTTCGAAATTCAACTAGCAAGCAGAAGTTGTCATTTCTAAAAGTTTGTTACATGCAGGTAAGACAGCATATCTCCAGAATATCACCGTAAAGTATTGAGCTTATGCAATCTTCAACTGAGAAGAAGCAGCATTATCTGATTGCCTTATCAAGTTTCTGTAGGAAGCCTATCAAAGCGAACGTTGTTCTTCAAGCCACACACCTTCAGTGTTGCATTAATATAGGATAACATTAAGTGGAGAGTGCTATGAGGAATTACTCAAATGAGGAATGGGTAATATAACATCGTGACCCCGTTAAATTGCTTCATAATATGGTTACGTCAGGGATCACACAGCTAATTGCCAAAAATACCTTTTATGCAAGAGTAAATAATAAAATTGTGTATTCAATATTAATGTATCACACTTCACGGAGATTTTTTTGCGATAGAAAAGTTCTAGGTCCATATCAGCTCATGTATGCCAGTCATTGGGCTGCCAACTCCGGCGTTCACCAGTAGGCAAAGTTCATCTTCCTAGGTCCTTGAGGCGCGGCTGCCCCCGCTAACTCAAACGAACATCTTTTAAGAGCACAAAACTTCAGAGCAAAGTTATTTCGAAAAAAAAACGAGAAATCGAGAGTCCCGTTCAACTTCCGAGCCAACCCCTTCAAACTCCATGAGTGGATCACTTTCACATTCCCAATAATCTTTCATTGATGCCTGTAACAGATTTGCACTTGGCTCTTCTCACTGTAGTCCTACTCTTTTGATGCGTGGGGACAATCGGTCGGCACGTCTGATCCCCTCTACGAAAAAGCATCATGTTCACCAACTGGAGGCGAAAACTTGTCTCGTCACATTTTCACTGAGGGTGAGTCTTTTTCTCGACTGGCCGATACTACCCTCCATTCATGTTGTTTGCGGCCCAGATGTGCAAGGGGTACCCTACACAAGAGAGGCTGTTTCTTGAAGATTCCCTTCTATAGATCGTTGTTACTCACTATCGCCTGTATGTTTGCGAAAGAAAATGTGTGGTGACAAGCACGACGATAGCATCAGGAATGGTTAAGGAGGCATCAAATACCAATAAGTCTTACCTTTGCCAGTGTTCATGCAAAACTGCTCGAAAATATGAAATAATTGGACACCGAAAACAAAAGAACTTACCTTGGACAGATTTGAAGCAGCTCCTCTCACAAGTACTCGTAGTTTTGGCATTAATGCTTGCCACAGAGCGATGTCAAGTGCCTAGAGGTTAGCATACAGCCCTTCCGCATGCAAAAAATACAAGGTTTACGCCCTGATGACACGCCATGTACATAACCAGGTGATAATTTAAATTCCACAATGTTGTACCAAAGTGTTTATCGCCAATGAAACTTCATTTAACGGGGGAAGCGTTTTTAACATTCGGAATGAACACGTTTGGGTTGAAAGTAAACCCCGGTTAATTTTCTAGCATGAATAAATACCAGAATGATTTTTCGTGAACGTGTGGGTCGGTATTGGTGATCCTTTTATTGGCTTTTATCTATTGAAAGAACATTTTACAGGCTTACAGTACCATGTATTCCTTGAACAAGTGCTTCTCGGTTTATTGCAGCTAGTTTCCTCTCAACATACAGGCGATCAAAATGGTCGCACGAATTCCCTTAATATTATTGAAAGAGAATTTTCTCTCTTGACTAACAAACACCTTTATTTTCGGATAAACCTATAATGAATGTTTATATTTAAATTAAATTTAAATGAAATGATCAATTTGCATTTTGAAAGTATGATATTAAAAAAAACCTTTGTTCTAAAGGTGTGTGTGTGTGTGTGTGTGTGTGTGTGTGTGTGTGTGTGTGTGTGTGTGTGTGTGTGTGTGTGTGTGTGTGTGTGTGTGTGTGTGTGTGTGTGTGTGTGTGTGTGTGTGTGTGTGTGTGTGTGTGTGTGTGTGTGTGTGTGTGTGTGTGTGTGTGTGTGTGTGTGTGTGTGTGTGTGTGTGTGTGTGTGTGTGTGTGTGTGTGTGTGTGTGTGTGTGTGTGTGTGTGTGTGTGTGTGTGAAACGTTAGTTATTGAAAATTTCTTAACACAAAACTGAAGAGTCTGAAATATTTTTTCGTGTTAAAAGATTAAAAAAAAACATATGCATCAACAACATTAAGTTTATTAGAGTTTATCTTATTTTCTTACATATGTATATAAACATGTATTTAATAAAAATCAATGAAACAAAAACATTCACAAAAACTTAAATAAATTTAAAACAAAATTTGCAAATTTTTTGAAAAGCAAAGCATTTATTGAGTTTTTGGAAAATAATCTGATTTTTTTTAAGTATCAAATTGCCAATAAATTGTTCGATATCGTCCATTTTGTTATTCATTTCACCATTGGAATGTGTACATACTTTTCCTGGTGTTCCTTATTATTATGCATTATGATGCATTATTCATTTCAATTTCATTGTCGGAATCTACATCGATGATATTTTTGGGGATTTGAACAAATTCCAAAATGTCTTTGTCTGTGTGTGTGGAGGCCATAATTGGGGCTGTACACACATTATTATCATGTACTGTAATGAATTCTTCCAATAATACAATAGGACAATCTAATCCGGCTAGTGTTTTTCGTAATTTGTTCATTCTCAGGAGAGAAATATTTTCTTGATAAGCGATTTTCGTTTTTTGTTGAAAGAAAAAAAAATGCATGAAAATACATAGTAGTTTGTCGAAACCGTTGTATTATTTCGTGTTCACCGATATTCCGTTTTCAGCATTTTCGCGTTAAACGTATATTTCACTGTATTTCTATCCAAAAATACCATTTTTTTTTCTAAAAATGTAGAAAATATTTTTATTACTTACCTTAAGTACAGAGAAGAACTAAAGATTTCATTCAAAGAAACTTTGTTCAAACAATTATCCAAAATTTTGAATTTGTTTCATTTGAAAATAAATTATAAGTTTCTTGATATATAGTTATGAAAACCAAAAACAAAAAAGAACGCTTTCTGACCTAAACAAAGCTCACCATTAAAATTCAGCTCGAGGATTTTTTGAATTTAGAACACTTTCATCTCATTCGCTCTTAACTCTTTCTTTTATGAGGCATAAAAGTGATTTTTTAATGAATAATAAAAAAATGACTATACAGAAAAAAGTAAAGTTGAGTATGAAATCAAATATTTTTATGAGTAACATTTCTATGCTTTTTGTAACACCCATATTTAAAAATAATAAGATATTTTTAAAAAAAAGCCTAAAAATTTTTTAAAATTTAAAAAAAACTTTGCGAATGCTTCATTTTCGAAAGATATGTCAGAGTTTCAAGAAATTAGGGAAAAGATTCCGTATATCTCATTCTACGGAAATATTTCACGAATGTATTTAACACTACACCAACCAATATTTTATGTATACATATTTCAACCAATAACGATCAAATGACAACTTTTCAAATAAACATTATATTCTTTTCCAGTCAATTATAAATAATACAAAATTAATCATGGGAAGTAAAGCACAAAATAATTGTCGTTTAAAAAAAATTAACAACGGGGGATTTTAGATATATACACTTTTAGAAGGAATAGAAATTGAAAAATTATATTTTGCTTCAGTAATTTACATAAATATTATTCAAATGAAAATAAAATTTATAATTCATCACAAAGTTTTTACATTTTATCAAAAATGCACTCCATATTTTGTCCTTATATTGAGTTTCGCATATCATGTTAGCCCTGATATTTCTGTGAAAATTGTATGCAGCGGGGATATTACAGGTTAAGACACTTCTTGAATTTTTTGACAAACACTTTTATCAGTCGAAGTTTCACTATTCTAATCGTTCTCTTTTCTTCACATTTGTCTTCTGAACTAGAGAACCATCTCAATGCCTTTTCATCCCCTCTACGCGTATTCGCTATGCTCTCTTCCTCATTATCCATGTCGAATTGCTCAGAGTGGGTGGCCAATAAATCGCATATACCGTCCTCCCTCTCAGAATGTTCATCTACTTCAGAAAATAGCTCGCTTGTGTTATTCATCTCTTCCAACAATTTTTTTAAGTCGACATTTTTGAGGTAAATTTTTGAATTTGTGTTTAAATAATCTACTTATGATAAAATATTTAAAAAAAAAGAAAGAAAGAAAAAGAATATTACAAAACTAATTTTTTTTAGCTATTACCTAACGTTTATGGCGAATTTTTCATTGCAAACAAAACTGACCAAGTTGCCAATACAGTAATACCCCGCATAATACCCGATAGGTACGACAGAGTGATAACTGAAGTGGAATTCGCGTAAGTCAGAGTATAATTTCTCATATAAGTACATATAAATTATTCTTAGTTGAGGAAAAAAAAAGGAAATAATAATTTAGAACCAATTTTTTTAATAAAATCTTAACTAGTACAAATACAAAATCGCAATGCGAAGTTTTTTTGATGTGAAGGCCATAAAATCGAACAATTGTCTGCAGGCTAATTTTTTTTTCTCCCACAGAAATTCCTCTGCAGAAATTTTTTTTTTATTCTTTGTTTTTTTGGGAAAAAAATCCCTTTTTTCTTTGGGAGTCTGTACTAAAATTTGAAACCCCTTTTTTCAACTAAACTAAGGCCTTCGGTCACCCTCAAACGTCATTCGATCTTCTGATTAAACTGGGTCTACAGACTCAAGTTCTTCAGTGTCTTCTCATGAATTTCGGTGTGCATGTAATTGTCAATTCCTGATTGTAAACCAGCAGCTCTTAATTTACTCACTATCCACTTAAATTTATTTCCTGGCAAAATTGACAACTTCAATTTCGATTTCATCGCTGTCTGGTACTCATTCCCCTGAGTTTCAGTGTAAAAAAAAAGAAAAAAAAAAGACAATTGACAAATTTTTAAAAAATCGCGAACCCGAATTGCGTAATTTGGGTCTACTGTATTTGTAATGATATTCATATGATATTTTTTGTCGGGGTTTTTCCACCGGGCCCCGGCCCGAAAAACCCGTACAAAGCAAATCGGATGATATTATTTTGAAAAACTTAAAAGTTTCAGGTTTCCATGCAAATAAAAATTTAAAATTTTATACATTTTTAGCGGTTACACACAAAAGACTGCTCATGATAAATAATGGTGAGAAATTTTTGTGTGGTAGAGCCTATATATGTATTGATAGCCCCCCACCCGGGAATAGTGGTTAGTGACGCCCTGTTGTTACGTAAGGCCTGGTTTCAATCCCCCGAGAAAGGGCCGGGATGCTTTTAAAGTTCTTTCGTGGGGGAAGAGAGAAGAGGCCCAGGGGGTTTTTTCCTCAAAAATAGACTGAAAACCCAGACAAGTCGTACTGTCACCTGTGGGTGCTCCGTATGCAACCAAAAGGCATCTAGCCCTTTGCCGATGAATTCCGTGGGCTTCAATCTGACACCGTCATACAGGTGGGGATTAGCAACAATACAAAGAGCAATATGATTACTCCATATATGATTATTAGAAAATCACATATATTATTTTATTGGAAACAAAACTAAAGAAGAGAGAAAATTGAAAAAAGCAGCTATATATTATTAAAAAAAACACAGTAGTCAAAAAAAATGAAAACCAAATTTAACAACTTTGAGTAAAGTCTCAAAGCGTCTTTTGCCCCTCTTATATTTATACCAAAACATATAAATATATGTTAGCTATAGAGCATCATCTAAACTGAAATACAGCAGTAATAGTAAAACAAGAAAATGTATATCCATGGTATTCCATGTAAGCGGTAATATATTAATTATCGTATAAATGAAAGCATTGAAATAACCATTGTATGATGTTTACCGATTTGTGTGAGATAAGGAAAAGTTCGGTAAGCATATCTTAAAATATCCAAAAAGAAAACAAAAAAAAATTCCGAAGCAAAGAATACCATTTGTTAAGTGCAGTACGGTAAGAAGTGAAAAGTTAGAAAGGTGCTGTTTTTTGTTCCTAAAAAATTCTGTTTAACTAGTCAATTCATCATGCAGCTTAAGGTCCGGTTTCGTGGTAACCAGTCTAGGAAACACCTGTTACATTCAAACCATGCTTTTAAACTTGTAATTTCTCTTAAAGAATTTCTCTCTTTCTCTTTTTTTTAAAAAAATACGCATTATAAGCGTTTAATTGAAGTATATTAGTAACAAAAATCCGTGTGCCATTTTTAAAAAACTGCTTTTATGGGTATTGCGTAAGCAAAATTAGATATATAAGAAAAACAAAATTGCATAAATAAAATCAGATATATATAAAGCTAAATAAGGGAAATGTATAGCGTGTGTAGATTTATCAAGAATGAAAATTATGGCAAGGAGAACAATCTAGATGAAAAATACTTTGTACACAGATGTGAGATTTCTGAACTCAACTGATCCACAGAAAAGGAAATAAAGTTTTGATTCTTTCATAACATAGATAAAAATTTTCCAGAGAGTATTTATTCAAGTAAAAAAATACATGAACTGTTAGGAACAGAAAATATATTGTATTTTTTTTAAATAAATAAAAAAAAAACCCATATATATACTACAGTTTTAATTTTATTGGAGGGAGTAATGAGCTTTACTAGATTATTAAAAATTTGAAACCATATAGTGCAATAGTTTTTTTTAAAAGTGTTGATTGATTGAATATTAACGTCGCACTGTTCAGCTACTTTTTTAAAAGTGTACCTAAAAGCAAAGAAGCATGGTTTAAAAAAGAAAAAATTAAACATTTGTAAGGTTTTCTTATTCTTTTTTTCAATTTCTTTTTTTCATATTTTAAGGTTATTTTATCTACAAACATATAAGTGTTATACATTTTTAGATTCAGAAAAATATGCACTATTTTTTAACACTAAAACCAAAAAACCTATTTTTTGAATGTGTATATGATGTCCTTTAAACTATCCTTTTGAGAGTTAAGAACTAGATTAGGTTGCGAATGAACTATACTTGTGTGAAGAAATTTTATCCAAATAAACCCAAAGGAATTGCATTCACAGACACAGACTTTGTGTCATATTGTGCAATTTCGAAGAACCTATAATTTCCCATATTCTGCGTCATTGTCATAAAAAATAACACTTTTCAATCGGGAATTTATAAAATCTATAAGAAGATTTGACATAATTGTTTGGATAAAGAAAAAGAAAATTAGAAGAAGCATGGTTACAAAATGTTGAAGGGTATAATCAAAGAAAAATCCTTAAAAGTAATTTATTTTCGAAAAAGGATTTGATAACATAAATGAAGATAATAGAAAAGTCAATCATTGTATTTCAATCAAAAAGGAATATGCAGAGAACACTCGCGACTAGCAATCTATTAAATCTCTTGGAGACACAGAAATAAACAATATTTCTGTTTCGATCATTAACAGATTTGTGAATGTGAACTTTTCCCGTTAGTGCTAAGCTCATCTGATGCTCAAGTTTGTCAAAACTTACCACTAAATAAAAGTGTGCGCGGTGAACAAGAAAAGAATTGAGAAAAACTGTTACTAGAACAAATAATAGTATTGTCATGATTCCTGCAAACGCTTTATATTCAATTAATTTTTGCACGTTTTTTTTTTATCAAGTTGGGAGCGTTAGGTAATGGTATTTTCAAAAGGTTAGACATGGAGATTCAAAAAGAAGTATACACTATCCAGATGCTGTAAAAAAGTAATAGTCAAAGACACGTGCCACTGTAGCAAACCCTAAGTTAGATGTAAGGTAATTCGAGGAAAGATGGCAGTTGGGGGAAGATGTGTGCCAGGTTGTTAATAGTACTTTAATTCGTCGATAGTTGGTAATTTTGAGCCTCTTGTGTGAAAAGTTTCACCAAATTGAGTGGGGTTTTTGTAATTTAAATGAATTAATCTTTTTTTAACGGCTCTTTTTTTTCAATTTTTGAACTTTTAAAAAGTGGTGAGTACAATTTTTTATAATATTCCTTTCCCCATATTTAAAAGGCATGTTTACAAAACAGTTTTTGTTGTTTATTGATTTTTTTTAAAGGAAAAAAAAAAATTATTTTACATGAAGTGTTAGAGTGGGCCCTTTTGCAGTATTAAATATATTCCCGTTTAATCTTTTAAAATTTAAAAAAGAAAGGATGATTTTTTTTTTTTTCAAAACCCTTTATCAATTTTATTTGCCCCCAGTACTGGGGCAAGATGACAACATTGAAACTGGTTGAACATATTTTATTTTTTTTGAATAGGGTTAAATGGTTTAAAAAAATGAAAACCCGTTTTTTTACATTTTAAAAAAGTATCAAACTAAGCGTAATGCATTGTAATGTAATGCTGAAGTGTTTAGTTGTGCAGCAAATAATAGCCACAAATAAAAATGCCTTTTTCATAATTGAAAAATTCCTCATGCCACCAATCTTGGCATTTACAGCATTTGGATCCATTCTTCTTTTGGGACGGTCACAATTTTCCTCTTCAAAAAGTATGACATTTTATAACACCATCCTTTGAAGTTGATGCAAACGGGACTGTTTGGTTTGGATTTTATAGACTTAGGCCTACAGGAACTTAGTTTGAGTTTTTTCCCCCTTTTTTTAGTTTCCCCAGGGGCCTCGTTTTTTAAATTTTCCCTGTTCTTCCTTCTGTTTTTCCCCTTTTGTTCTAACATTTTTTTTAGGGGTGTGCTTGTAAAATGCATGTATTAATGAGGGCGAAGTTGAGGCCATAACACTGTAGCAAAAAGGAAAAAAGAATTGTGTGGCTTTTTTCCTCGACATTTTTTTTAAACCTCTTCTATCCGCTTGGGCACGCTGGGGAAGTGCCTTGGGCGCAGAAGATTGGAGAGCGAATAAAGGGAAAATATTTAAATTACAGCGAACGACCACCTCCTAGCAAATCTTGTGTGTGTGTGTGTGTGTGCGTGCGTGCGCGAAACTATGGAAAACATCAAATTGGGGAAAAATGAAAAGTTTAAACAATTTGATGTTTCATGCGGGTCAAAATGATAAAAAGTAAATTAGTTACAATGACGTCATTAAGATTTTGCACTGATAAAAGCTCAAAGAAAACCTTTATTGTACGAGTACAATGTTATGACTGACAAAGCATAAGGATGTCTGAAAGTAAAAGATAAAAAAGTGAAAAAACATGATAATAAGTTGATAACAAAAAGTTCATGCAATAATGTGAACTCTATACTATACTGAAAAACAATTTGTGGACGTGAGGGAAAGGGAAAAGAAATGGCCAAGAGGGGCCCAAAACCCATGCCATTGCCTTTTCCCCTTTACGCTCCCGGTTCCCAAACCGAAAGGGCGGGTTTTCATAGTTGGTGGATAATAGAAAGCTTTGTGTGTGTGTGTGTGTGTGTGTGTGTGTGTGTGTGTGTGTGTGTGTGTGTGTGTGTGTGTGTGTGTGTGTGTGTGTGTGTGTGTGTGTGTGTGTGTGTGTGTGTGTGTGTGTGTGTGTGTGTGTGTGTGTGTGTGTGTGTGTGTGTTTTTCCAAAGAGAAAAAAGCAAAGAAAGGAAAAAGAGTAAAAAAAAGTTATGAGAAAATCTCCCCGACCAGAACTGGAAAAAATAAGAATTGAAGGAGGGGGCCCCCTCTGCTAATAGGGGAGTGTATAAATTGGAAGTCCTGGGGCGCAAGAGGGGTTTAAAAACCGGCCCCTGTTGTTGGACACTGTTCTGGATGTCATGTTCAATAATTGTAATAACAAGTATAGATGCAGCGAACTGTTGTTGTAGTGTCTGAGACTGCTGTTGGTGAGAGAGAGGAAAGGGGCCGCCGGGGGGTTTTTTTTGGAAAAGGGGGTTTTTTTTACCCCGGGAAGAACGTTGCTTGATCGCAAGCGAGGTGGTCACAGGGAAGAGAGTCCCTTGTTTTTGCTTAGCGCGAAGCGCATAACCGTGTCGGGGCGAAGAAATTGAGAACTTCGGCGAGAGACCGACGCGTAGGTGTGGTCTGGTAAAAAGAGAAGAATAGAGTCTCTTGGCATTGATTTGAGATTGTAGTCTGATTGTGTTTAATCGATAGAACTGTATTTAATCAAGGTGTAGTATTTAATCAAGAAATGCATTAATCAAGGTTTAATTATATGTGTATTGGGTTGATGGGAGAAGTTATTAAGAAAAAAAATAAAGTTATGAAAAGCTGTCCTATACATTGTGTTTTTGGATTGTCAACGCCCCCTACCAGTATAATTTTTTAAATTTAAAAAGTTAAAAGTTTATCTTAAAAAAAATTTTTCCCCTTTGAGCCCATTCTTGTAAGCCGCATTTTCCACAACTATTTCTTTTCCTTTTTTTATGAATTTTATTTAAAAGAACTTTTGGGGATATATGAAAAAAAATGATACAAAATAAAAATTATACATTTAACCCCTTTTTTTTAAAAAAAATTTTAATTAGTTGTATTTAGGGAACCCCCAAAGTTTTATATGAAACAAAAAACAAAATCACCAAAACCAGAATTATTAATTTTAAAAAATTAATCAGAGACGGGTTAAAACCCAAAAATTAAAAAAACTTTTATAAAAAAAGGTAGAGGTTTTTAACAAAAAGGTTAAATTCAGTCTTGGGTTGTTTTTGAAAAAAAACATACCTACTTTTAGGACAAAACGGGAAAAAAAAAAGTGCCTAAGAAAAAATTATTACTCTTATGAATAGAAAAGAATTTTTTTTAAAAAAAAAATTTAAAATCACAAAAAAAGAAAAAAAACACAGAAGAGGTGGATTGGGGGAAAAAAGTTTAAAACAGTTTTAAAACAAAAAGAGATCAAAGATTGGGGACGAATCTTTTTGAAAAAAAATAGTAGAAAAGACACCGAAAAAAAAACGAAAATAAAAGGGGCAAAAAAAAGAAGAAGGAATTAAATAAGGGGACGTTTAAATAAAAAAGCAAAAGTTAAATAGTGAAAAAAGTTAATAAAAAAAGAAAAAAAATTTAGTGCCCCCGTATCATCTGACTAAAAAAAAGAAAAAATAGAATATTTATTTATTTAACATTATTGCTCTAAAAAAATTAAAAAACTGTACAAATTTTAAGAACATTAAGCATTCAAAAACTGATAACTTTTTTCTCACTTTCCCTAATAGTTAAAACAGCATTAAAGGAGATAAACTGCATAGATTTCATTCAACCATTAAAGAAACATCAAAACAAGGAAGTAAATGCTTGCATATAGAAGCCTACTGCATCAGCACGACCTTTGAGGCCGTCATACTGTCAGATAAGAAAAGTAAATGAGCATGATAAGAAATATAATTAATGTGTTTACAAAAACAATGTTCTTAGGGACACATGTTTTAGATCATAGAGAAGCATTTTGTAGGGGGAGAAGCCTTTAAAAAAAATATAAAAAAACTAAATCAGAATTTAAAAAAAACTTTTTTCATTTGTGTAACAAAAAGTTTGAAAGATTAGTATTCAAATTAATATATATAAGTAACATAAAGTATATTCATTGTAAGATATAGAACAATTTTTAGAAAAACGGAAGGGAGCTTCACATGTACATAAGAATTATCCCTGCTTTGAAATATTAATCAAATAAGTAATCAAATTGGAAAAATTGTTTAAAAAAGGTTTGGTTATCTTTTACTTATTCTTGAATAGCTTGACACATATAGCTTGTTTGAATGATACAAATTGCGACGTCTGACGAATCAAAGAAAATACTTGTCTTATTGTGACGGGTCCTATTTGCGCCCTTTCACTAATCCTCTTGGGGGGAAATACTTCTTTAACTGTTGCTTGAGTTTAAAACCGTTCCTTTCGTTGAGAGAACTTGATGTTATGCTAATTTGAGTGCTATTTAAACTCTTCTAAAGAGAGAGCTAGTATTAGTCGTTAGTCTACTATTAAAGTGAGATTTGCGATGTAACTATCGGAAGCCCTTGGTGTGCTTGAAAAGAAGATTTAGACCGGAATATCCAGTTGACCCAAGCGAGACCTGATGTGTGTTTCATCAGATTAACACTCAGTTAAGTGCATAATTATTTGTTTAATTTGACTGCTTCCTTGATTTATTACCTTGCTTGATAATAAATTGATAAACAAATATATAAAAATGTCTGTTCATTCTATGTCCCAAACATCATCTGCTACTTTAGGGTTGCGACAATGTTATTGATACAATTTAATTATGTAAATGGTTTTATTCAGTCATCAGGGATATCAATAGCATCAGAGTAATTTGTAGTTCACTGTCGTTGATTCAAATCGGTGTGGTTCAGTGGTTTTAATTCAATCAGCGAAGACAATAAAAATAAATTTGAGTTTAATGATAAATGGAGTGCGCCTGCACTCGTTCACGTACAGAAGATATCTGATTAAAACAATGAAGGTTTTTACAAGCAGTGCCCTCTATACCGAAGGGTTCTACCAGGTTTCTTTACACATTCATGGAAATCTTGCTTAGAATATTTGCGACCAAAGCAGCATATTCCCCAAACATGTAAAAATTCAGTGTAGACTTGGCAAAACACTTCTTAGAAATTTTATATAACGTGCTAATTTGTCATGAAATAAGATTTTATGAAATGAACAAAAAGATTCATGAAAACGTTATAAAGTGAATAGGATTATATTTTTCCTGAAATTATTAATACAAATTTAGTCATTAGATGGAAAATATTTCTTTACAAAAAAAGGAACACTTATTTTTTCCCAACCCCATCTAAGTTTTTGCAATTTTGTCAAGAAACGTCTGTATTTGTTTTGATAATTTAAAAA
>BMAV01014818.1:0-54656 GCA_019973955.1 Trichonephila inaurata madagascariensis
TAAAAATCAACATGAACAAAAATCACTTCTGCAATGAACGCTTATCTTTTCTCAGTTACTTCACTAAATGCGCAAATCTTGTTGGCAGTATGTCAGCAGACCATGGATGTTATGACACAAGCTCATTTACACTCATGATGCCATTAGAACCACCAATCTTGGACGAGTTTGACGCAGCGTATATTTTGCCATCTCAGGTGTCAGTTTGAAAATAGTTTCAACTCGATCAAATGCATTTTAAATGCAAGCATTAAGTATGTCCTTTCCTCGTCTAATACTGGTTAATCTTACTGTCTCAAAATTGACACATTTCATTATGATTATCCCTCTGGGAAATACAAGTCAATAAAATTAGTACGACTTTTTCAGTATGATTACAGACTTACCCGTAGGACCTCTGGGACTCTGTGGCTCTTGAGTACTTTGCAGGCAGTCTTCCGGTTTGACGCATTCTCCTTCGTCATCCCTCACGAGTCCCTCTTTGCAGAAGCATCCTGCCACGCACTGCAGAGTGCAGATCTGGTTCTCGCCACGATCCGAGCAGGTGGGTGGACATGCACTCCCGCACTGATTATAAACCTCGTTCGAGCGACATGAATCTGAAAACAACGAGTTAAACGAGAATTGTGTAAGCAACATTAGTAAACAATGAATAACGGAAATGTGTATAAAACAGTGTTTCTCAAACTGTGGGGCGCGCCCCCCTGGGGGGGCGATAACAATTCAAGGGGGGAGCGAGCATATCGAAAATAAAAGGTTAAAAAAAATTAATTTACTGGAATGAAAAAAAACAAAATAATTTCTGATATAATAAAAAATACAGATTTACATTGATATGATTTATATATATCATCTGGTGAAAAAAGGTAATAAAAAATAAAAAATTCTACTTTGAAAGCTCATTAGCTATCATTGATCCTATAACTAAATAAAAAAAAATATTTTGCTTGCTTTGCTGTAATCCTACGATGAGAGATTTTTTTTATTACGTTTCTGTTACGTTACGTTTATTACGTATTTTCTGATTACGATTGTTATAATGGCCATATTTGATGAGCTACTTTGAAGGATTAATTGGCCAAGATTTATTTTTATGAGTGTTCTGAAACATATAATACAAAAATCGTTAATTCTGGGAAAACTGTTTATTTGTTACCAATGACCTTGACAGATAATTCTCTAATATGACAGTCTTAATGGGAGCAAAAATGAATTGATAACACATATCTCCTTTTTTGGGAGTGGCAAACGTTTTTTAAAATCTTAAGGTACTTGTTTAGACCGAGTTCCCGGCACGACCACTATTTTTCAAAAATATTTTCTTGAACATGCTGCATTTTCCCCTATGAATAACTTAGTGGTTTTAATTGTGATGTTGTACAACTGATTATGGATTATAAATGTAAATGAGCAGAATATAAAAAAAGAATTGGGCATCTGTGATCTCTCGGAAAGGAAATTGAAGTGATCAAACAAGGGAAACACTTGCTGAAATAATGCATATTAATTATGTTAGCGAAAGTAAATTTGAGAAAAGCAATAAACATGAAACGAAAGGAAAATTTTCAATAGCTACATTAAGATTTTTATCAAGAAAATATGAAGCCATAACTGTACCGCAAAATGCACTTCACCCTGTCAAAAAGACAAAAACAAGGAAAATTTCAACAGGATATTTGTCGATCATCAAAGAATATTAAAATTACAAAAACGTGAACAAAATGTGACAGTTTTTCTTGCAAATAACTTTCCTGTAATGTTAGCAAAAAGTGTCTGTGATTTGTGTCCTTTATTAAGGTCATGCACATTTGGAACAATTTAGTTCAGTTTTATTGGATATTTTCTCAAATTATGAAAGACAAATTGAAAAATCCTTAAAGTAGGTAAGTATATTTTCTCTTAGTTAAATTATTCACTGAAATTCTGATTTTTATCTTGTATATTGAAAATAATTATAAAAAAAAAAGAATTGGGGTGCATCACTCCCCGCGACCATTAACGTTAGTATCGATTGCACACCTGATCCCGGGCTTTCTCGCTTTAAATATTAAAAAAATAACACAATTGTTATTCATTAGAATTTTATATTCTTTTTTTATTACTTAACATTTATTCTAAATGCTAATTCTGCGAGGCTTAAAATTACAGTTCATTCAAAACCGTTTATAATATTAGAATTCATTTCAATAAATCATTTTACATTTTTGTATACATTGTCATGCACTTGGTTTTAATCTCCTTACAATTAAGCTATTATATCAAGAACAATGTATTATCATTTTTTTAAAAATAAACGTGTTAAGAGTGGGTACTTCAGCCAGTATAAGAACAAGTTTAATAATTATCAGTGATTTCCATGGGCTTGTCTTGCAGAGCAAAGTTTTTCAAAGGAAGGCTAAAAATTAGAAATTGACAATCAGTTATTTTTTGTTATTTATCTCAGATGTATATTTTGTCTTCAAAGTAGCCATCGCAGAAAATCTGGATTCATAAAGGTATGTTGTTAAAAATGGTAATAGTATACGAAATGCTTTTGTTTTCAGTGCAGAAAATTCAGCATCCACCTCTATCCAGAATTCAAAGAGTGATTTATTACAAAATTGCCCGTTAATTTCGTCATTGGATGTGAAATCTATGAAGATCTCTTTTTCGGCAGTTGAGAGCCCTTCTGAAGTATTTTGAAAAGGATCCCTAACCCATTCGTAACTTGCTATCAATTTACCCTCTTCTGTGTACTTGTTGATGCTTTATTATCGTCAAATGCTCGCTGTGATTTAAAAATATATCTATGATTTTGTTTTAATCCACTGCCGTAAATACTTAATACCGTGAATTACAATTAACACGTGAATTATGAAATGTACATTCAAGAGATTCGGTAGCTAATCGATTCGGCCAAGACTGACTAGAATTGTACGAAGTACAGCATTTTTACATGTTTTGTGCAGACGTCTGTTAGGTTGCCTAGACTCACATGAACGTTCGCGAGGATGCCAGATGTAATGGATATGATAAAGAGCAACATAGATTAGGCTATTTTTATAATGACATTTGTACTTTTAGAAATGGATCTTGAAAGAAAAATAAATCTTTAATTAAATATTATTTCTCAATCTGTTTCAATTTAAAAATTAGAGACAGAAAAATAAAATAATTAACCTATTACTTAAAAAGTAATTTACTTAAAATATATATTACTTAAGAGTAACATATATAAAAAATTTAATACTTATCTTATTAATACTGAATTAAGAACAAGTTTAATAAGTATTACCGACTTCCATGGGCTTGTCTTGCAGAGCAAAGTTTTTCAAAGTTTCTTAGAAATTGACCCTCTGAGTTCTTTTTCTATATTTAGCTGATATCTATATTTTGTCTTTTAAGCAGCCACCGCATTTTGCAATATGTTCCAATTAAAAATCAGAGAAAGGAAAAATAACATAATAATTATCCTATTACTTAATTTTTTTTTTTTTTATTAAAAGTAACATATACAAAATTTAATACTTATGTTATTAATTTGTACGGTTTTAAATTAAAATTGGTTTGAAATTTTTGCGTAAAAAAGGGGAATTATTTGCTTTGGTAATTTATTAATGTAAAAAGGGGGCGCATTTGTGATTAAAAGGGGGCGCCAGTATTGAAAGTTTGAGAAACACTGGTAAAAAAGTAAAAGGGGAAGGGTATAAAAGAAAAAGTATTTTATAAGGTTTTTGAAATCCTATATATTTATTTTTTAATGAGAACGAAACTGATTTTTATGCAGCAGAATAATACTTTATATTTTCAGAGGAGTTATAGATTTAGATCAATAATGTTAGTGAAAAGAGCACATTATTAATCATTTCTTTTCCCTACTTGTTTGACTTTTAAATTTTGCTTAAAATATATTTTAATTAAAAAGAATATTAATTTTATTTAAAAAATAAAAAGTTTTCATAAAGCTTCTTTTTCCTTTTTGAGGCAAAAAAAACCCTTTTGGAGGGGGATGTGTTTGATGGGGGGAAATTTAGAAAGAAAGGAAAAAGCTGAAGTGTATATATATACATCTCGTCTCTTCAACGTGATTAAAAATTACGTGGTCGTTCGTAAAAGCTTTTAAGTTTTACAACGCACATTTAAGTTTATTATAAATTAAATTCCATGTAAGTAAGTATGTAAGATTATAAAGTCTAAAAGTGGTAAATTTTTACACTTTGGTAAATAACTTTAGCCTTTTTGAAAAATACCCGATGTAAAAAATACGGTCTTTGTCTTTTAAAAAAATTTCAAAGGGGAAAGTATTAATCCCGGAAGTCCCCTTACACTGCTGGCTATTAAAAGTGGAACTCCAAGGAGAAAGGATGGTAAAAACAACAGTTTTTCGGAAAAGGAAAAAAAAAAACTTTTTTGGGATAAAAAACGAAAAAGTTTTTTAAGCGGGAGAAAACAAAATCCAAAAAGGGAAAGGCACATACCCAGACCCCCATGTAACAGAAAGATTAAGCAGCGAGTTTACCGTTTAAAAGTCTTATTTGAATGTTGGTTATTTGTGAAAGTACCGTGTTATTTTTCCGCTATAAACACATGTCAATATTCAATTGCAACAGAAAAGTTACTTATTAAGATTGTGGTTTATTGTTCCACACTATATTCGCGTGTTTGTCCGATCCAACGACTGCATGTGAATTTAAATTTGATGGATTCGGGGGAAGACTTGTAACGGAAAATAAACCCCCTCGGCAAAGGGGGGTTTTTGGGGCCCCAAGCCCGGGATTTTACAAAGGACTGCAAAACCATAATATAACTTATGTTTTGGGCCCCCTAGAACCCTGGGCCATCCCGCGATGCGGTGGGGGTTTGGATGTACCTTACGTCACTGTCAGGAGAACCATACAGAACACCACACAGAATCTCGAAGACCTGTGGAGGACAGACATGTTGTCATGCACGTGGGAATGCGATAACGTTTGAAGTAGAAATGGACCGTCTGTACGGCAAATATTTTTTCCATGGCACGTCTGTTTCTCTTTGCATTGATGCATTCGGGGAGGGACAATACTGGATTAAGGGTGACCCAGCCGTTTTTGATAAAAGAAAACGGGTCCCGGCAAAATCATTAAAAAAAAGTAGCGGGTATGTGGGTTACTGAGCAAAAAAGAGTGCGGCAGCCCATTGATATTGATACGAACACAGCACCTGTTATGATGGTATGGATAACCATGGTATTTTTAATTGGTTTTCGGTTACCCGGGAACAAAAAAGTGATAATTTTCTCATGTTTTAAAGCTTGAAACCCCATACCTGAGGCCTTGAAGACAAAATTTTTTCCTACAAGGAAGACATCATTTTCCCCTTCGGTAAGACCTACCTGGACGTAGGGGGGTGTTCTTTTCCCCTGGTTGTTCAGCAAGGTTTTAATGCATTCAAAGCATTGCTACTGAAAACCAGGCTCTCATCATACTGAATGACGATTAGTGGCATGGACTTGAACCAGCCCGTTGGGGAAAACGTCCAATATTTTAAATAAGCCCAGCTCATCTCGATGTCCAAGATTAAAAATCCCTTATAGCTGCCAGAATCGCCCCTGGGAATGTTAATTTTTTGACCTGGGGTTTTAAATCAACGTTTCTGCAAAAGTGCATTTTTTTATTCCTTTTTTTTTTATATGGACTATTGACAAGGTTTTTTTTCTTCTTTTCCCTTTATTTTAAATATGTTGAAAGCCAACAGTGAATATATATTAGTGAATATATATTCTGTTTATGTCAAATTCAAAAAAAACTAAAAGTTATCTTCAAATGGGTAGATTCCATGAATTAGAGAATGTTAAAAAAAATTTTAAAAAATCTGTCATATTGGTTAATTCCTTAATTTGATGACAAAATAAAAAGGGGGGGAAAACCCGAAACTTTTATTATTAAGGCATAAAAAAAAAAAGATACAAAATATGTATTTTAAGGGGGAAAAAATTTAAAACCCTTTTTAGTTAACACACCGTAAAAAAATTTCTAAATAAAATATAAACTAAAAATTGGGCTGGAATCATTGTTCGATTTTAGATCTACAAAAAAAATTTGGTTTTTGATCACTTTTATCACGTCTGGGGAGAAGCTGTAGCAGCACAGCCAAACAAAAAACAAACATTTAGCGGGAAATTTTAAATTTTTAAAAAGGGAAACCTGTGTTATTGAATTTTGTCCCGTGGCCCTTTTTAAAAGGCAGTATTTTTTAAAAAAAAAATGCACTTTCAAAACAGTGTTAGGTTATTATATAGCTGAAAAAGGGGGTAAATTAAATTAAAATTAAAGACAAAATTTAACGTAATTGAGGGTTTAAAAACACCGACGGGAATACAACCAAAATCTTTTTTCCCACAAGGAAAATGTCAAAAAAAAATTTTCAATGTGAAAAAGTTGTAAAAAAGTTTTCTAAGATATTAAAAAATTTTAATTATTTTTTATATTTTGTATTTTTTTTTACTTTTTTAAAAAACCACATTTTTTTTTCCGATACCAAATGAAAAAAACTAATTAATTTTTTAACTACAGATTGGGACAAAAGACACCAGAATTTCCCAGAAAATTGCTCTACATATCAATTCGTTATGTGTAAATTTGAATAAAACATTTAATGTGAACAATCAATAATTTTTTTTCAAAAAAAACAATTAAGCGTCGTTTTCTAACACAAACAACGTATCACTCGTAGGAACTGGTTAAAAAAAATTCAAAACAATTGGCTTTAAAATAAAGCGATAAGCTTCCACTCTTCCTCAAGAGTTGAGAAGTTTCTCGTGCACAATTAATGCAAAGCGCAAAACGATATAAAAGCTTGGAATATTTTCGTAATCTAAGAGTGTATTTTTAACCAAGTGCAGGGTGAACAAGACGTTTTTTTAAAGGGGTTTTAAAAGGGGATAAAAAAGGTCACCTCGGAAGGGGGTCTCGTTTGCCGGGCAATCAGCCTCGAGGACACACTTCCCGTCCCTGCGCTTGACGTAGCCCTCGTGGCACCAGCAGCCAGGAACACATTGGCGACAGTTGATGATGGGGCGCAATCTGTATGTGTCGCAGGTGCCTCCACAACTAGGAGAACAATCGTAGTATTTTTCTCCTTCCCCGCATTGATCAGGGGTATCTGAAACACAATCGTCTTCTAGAAAGAAGGAAAGAGGGAGAGGATCACTATTTTTATGCAAATGAGCTATCTTTGATGTAGCCAAACAACATAGAAACATTTTATGAAAATATTTGATTTTGTTTTATTTTGGAATTAAATTTTACATTGTGCATAAGGAAAGACTTGAACAAATCCATGAAAAAAATCATGGCCTAAAAATAAAAACAAATTTATTTACTGATCTTAAAGTAAATAATTAATATATTGTATTCGAATTGAAAAAAAACATAAGCCAAATGTACAGATTAATAATATTTTATAATTGATTTCCTTATATAACAATTCCTGTTTTCCTCTTTACTTCTTTAATTTCTGGAGTTTAAGAAGTTGGTTGATTGTAAATAAATGTTACACTTTGAAGATATACGAGGGTTGTGGGTGACGGACCACGTCATTTTGTATTTCACTCAAAAGATAAAAACAAAACCTGAGCCGGCATCAATCTCTCTAAGCTTCCCGTTATCTTGAGGGCTTTGAGCCTGTACAAATTTAATTGCATCAGCTCCTCTAGATGACGAGACTTCTTAATGACATCAAATATCGAACCAATGAGTTGAGCAGTTTAAAACACGTTAATATTTTATGCTGAATAATTCAGATTTAAAAAAAAATACTGAATGTAATTCGTTTAACAACACTTCATTTTGTGTGGATTCAATTTTTAAATTCAATACCATAACTTTTCCAAATTCATTTGCATTCTGCACCCAACAAAACAATAGCACCCACCTGTAGATGAGGGTTCGCATTCTGTGGGGAGATGCATTCTCCGTCGTCGTCCTCCACCATCCCTTTCTTACAGAAGCACCCCGGCTCGCAAATGTCCGGGCACGCAATGTCTGTCCGGTTGTAGGAGGAACAGGTGTTTCGGCAGTTAGGCTTGCACTCGTAGTACTCTTCGTCCTCATCACATGTCTCAGTTGGAGGCTCTGAAAAGAATTTTTGAGAAGAATTAAATCCAAGAGAAAGATTATATAAGAAGAGAATGAATCACACGAAGAAATCCTCCGTCAGAAGAATCTCCAGAGTAAACGAAAGCAAACGTTACTCTTCATTTGTTTGTACTTATTGCATAAATCCAACTATATGATTATATTTTAATTCTTAAAAAATATAAGATATCAATTCTTGCGATTTCTGCACATTTTTGAGGACTACACTGTTCTACTTAAGTATTACAAAATATATATTTTTTTAAAAAAAAACTGGAAAGCAGAGTAATTTTTGTGCCTTTTTTTATTTTTATTTTTATCTTTTATAAATACTTCCCGCGAAGTAAATTTACGCTTAGCTATGAAATATATTTCAACCGGTACAAAGCTACAAAATATTTAAAGATCCTCTCAACACACTAGTAATGTTTGAATTTCATAAAAAATTATTACATATGGAACTGAAAAAGTTAAAATCCAGATATTTTTTTAAACTATAGTATTATTTGTATCAAACAATGCACTGTTGAAGAACTTTAAATCTTACATATTTTATTTCTTACAAACTAGACAATCACTTGTTTAATCTACTTTTATGACTGATTTAGCATTCGTTGGAAGCGAGAATCCGGAGACAATAAGCGCTAATGGGTCGAGTGTTAATTCCATCGCAACACTGCCCTATCGTTATAATTTCTATGGATTCATACTTAAAAGTTTATTCTATAGTTGTTTAGTTATCAGTCCGCACTTCAAAATCATGAGAACAATGAACCCTTGTTGTTGAGTGACGTTCATTTATACTCCTTATATTACTACGTCTTACTAATGTTCAAAGTTAGGACCTTCATTTTCTTTTATTATCTCCAAAAACACTCAACAGATTTGAATGAAATTTAATACTATTTTCACATGGTTTAAATTTTTTAAAAAGAATTCAAGAATAAAATACAAATAAGAGAGAGCATGATACCTCTTACAGTAACATAAATTAAATCATAGATTATTTAGTGACATGCATAAAAGACAATTCAAAACACTTTTATAAATCATGTTGATTGGAAATACGATACTATTTTAATGTGTAATAATAAACGTTGACTGCGTCAGGCTGCATCTTTAAAAAGATGCGAATTGAGTGGAATAAATAAGTCTTGTTCTAAATGGCAGACGATTTCAGAGAACAAAAGTACTTTTTACGGGCATAATGTTACAAGTAAAAGATCTTAATACGGAATTTCATAGCTGAGGAAGAATAATTGAGTTTATGTTTAGACTGTTAAATAGATAGATTTAAATGTAAATTAATTTACAATTATTAAATTCAATCTGAAAAACTTTGCAAGACTTAAATTTGTTTAGGGTGAATAAAAAAAAGTTTCGAAAAAACTAATGGGAACATGAGCTATGAATTTTCTGTTTTATTAAAGAACTGATTTCAAGCAGATTGAAACTACTCAAAAGAATTTAAAAGCTATGATAATAGTAAATTATCTATTATTCGATAAAAAAAAGGGTTTCGATAACGAAATTAATAATTAGAAAGAATTTGAAAATGTGGACTATATTTATGCAATGTAATTCTATTCGGGATAAAAACTTTATAGATAGGCAAGTGTTATCGGATGTCAAACGATGTAGAGGCAGAAACCCGAATAAAAAATTCAATACTAGAAGTGTAATATGGTATGCTATATGAAGCTTTGCTTCAAGTGGCATACTATTTCTTTCTGTACTTTACTATTCAGGCTGTATACTATACTATATATATTATTCAAATAGTACGAAGATGTTTTTGCTTCCGTTTAAAAACAAGTTTTAGAATTATCTATTTTTACGTCCGCTTAATGTTGTGAAATTCTAGAATAGGCTGGCTTATAGAGATTTAATCAGCGGAATGTATTACCTTAGAATTGACAACATATCAAATTCTAGCATGTAATAAAGCAAAAAGCCTAATGAATCATAATAATAGTTTACTTCTAATGTAAGTATTATTAATTTTTTATTTATTGACGCATTAATATTTTTTATTAGAAAAATATTATTGTTCTCTGTTTTGTTCATTATTTTATTACAAGTAAATTTATATTGGCACAAATATATATATATATAAGTTATTTTGAAACTTCTAGAAATGTGCATTGGAATTAACTTGGAACTTCTAAATTTTCCTTCTCCCTCCATTTCGTTCAGGGATTTTAATGCAAAACATACACACTGGAGATGCTCGAATAACTCAAATAAAGGAAACAATCTTCTGATCTACATTCAAAATAAATGATTGGAGCTTGTAGCTCCACCCACTCCTACCCACTTCAGGCATGGATCATCCTCTATTCTCGATGTTACTCTCATGAAAATATCTTCTATCCATACATTATCTCCTCTCTTTTCCGGAGCTTAGCTCTGATCATAATCCAGCTAAAATAACTTTTCCAGCTTCCACAAAATTCTCACTACCCTCTCCACAAATATATACAAATTGGAGCATTTTTAAAAACGAAGTCATAAACAGCAAATATTACAACTGCCTATAGCCCGGATGACGTAGATGCTAAAATTCATGACATCACATAAAAACTTATCTCTCTTAAAGCAACCTCTAAGTCTCTGAATCAATCGGGTAAGCCATTTGTAATAAAAGAAATTAAGAGAGCTGTTCAAACAACGAAACAAGGCCAGAAAAATCTGGCAATTTACCAGGCACCCGAATGACAAAAGTACTCTAAGCGGACTACAAAACAAAAGTAGATGAATAGCTAACTCAGTGTTTCTCAAACTGTGGGGTGCGCCCCGTTAGGGGGGCGTGATAACCCAAGAAAGGGAGGGGGCTTGAGGGTATTGAAAAGTCGAAAACAAAAGATTATTTTTGAAAAAAAATTATTAAGTTTCTGAAGAAAAGCAAAACAGAATACATTCTGACAATAATAAAAAAATACACATTTGCATTAATATAACACTTATAAATGTATCAGTACTGCACAATGTGTTTTATAATTAATTTAACAGTGCTAAATTAAGAACAAGTTTAATAATTACCAATGACCCTATAGGCATATTATAAAATTATGTTCAAAATTTAATATTTATCTTGATAATTTGTACGGTTTATAATTAAAGTCATATTGTAGCTTTACGTCAAAGTATATTATTATTGAATTCAGTACATTGTTATTGTATGGAAGGGGGCGCGATGAAAATTATGATTGAAAATTGGGTCGCAAGTATGGAAAGTTTGAGAAGCACTGAGCTAATACAAACAAAAACCTTGAAAGGATACACTTTTAACTGTGAATACAGAGAACAATTCCTTGTGGAGTATGTCCAAAATTGTCAGAAAAAAAGGCCTCCAAAATCTCAGAGTTTAATGGCCCCCAAGCTCCTCAACTGAGGGGTTATGATAAATCTGAAAATATTGTTAATTCGCTTTCGAATCAATTTCAATTAAATGATATCTACTACACTTACTCTGAAAGCACACTTGCACAAGTCGTTGACAAATTCTTCCTTAAGGCAACTAACCGGTTTGTCGACAAAGCGGGTAGAACAGCAGTAACGCTCTTGTCTGGCTACCTGATGACTGGGGTTTGAGCGTCCCCTATTTTTATTTTACCGACTCTTCCCTCGGAGACCCTTTTTCATATTAAGAAGATTAAATTTAAAAATATCCAGAAAGAAATGGTATAAAAAATAAAATGCTACAAAACCTACCTTCTTTCCCTATTATTAAAATTACAAACATTATTAATGATATTTTAAACATTAATTACTTTCCCAGTGCCTGAAAAACTGCATTTGTTGTTCTTATTTTGAAACTTGATAAAGACCCTACTCTTGCCGAAAACTACAGGTCAATCTCTCTGCTAACAGTTCTCAGTAAACTGGAGGGAAACAGCATTCTTAATACATTAAATGACCATATTATTCAAAATCAAATTTTAATTCCTTAGCAGCATGGTTTTCGGCCACAGCTTTCCACCATTTACCAGTTACTCAGAACAGTAGAGTATATTAAATCTGGCCACAAAAAAATGTACACCGGTACAGTATTTCAACCGAGTCTATCTAAAAAATCCAATACAAAGTACCAACGCCATTAATTATCCTGATTAATTCTCCGAAAGATATTTTACTGTTAAAATTAATAATACTCCCTCAAATACTGAAACACTTTCTACTAGAGACCCTCAAGGGTTCCTTCTTTCTTCAACTTTTTGTCAACGACATTCTCACCACTAACAACACTGAAATGTCCATGTATGCTGACGCTACAGGAATACTTTGTCAACACAGTCTTCATCTCATATATGATCACACGATACCTAACACAACTTGACTACTGGCTTACCAAGGGGAAAATAGCCTTAACACCTCAAAAACAGAAACCATATTTTTCGCTTCATACAAAAAAGTACCAGGCATCTACATCAGACACAATTGAATCCCCTGGCATAATCAAGATTAATACCTATTAATTATCGTTGATAAAACTCTTACTTCAAACAACATATAACATTTATTAGAGAAAAAATTTAAAAAGCTTGATATCCAAAAAATCAAAATTAAGTAATAGAAACAAAATGCGCATTTACTCACTGACCTTCCAGTGCTTGGGGACATGTAGCAAAGACCCATATTAATTATTTAGAAAGTGCTCAAAATTTAATTGTCAGTAAGATATCCACTATTAGACAAACGATCAGGAGAAATACTGAGACATAGCCATCCTGTGATGACTATGTCTATCAGGATCCGCGTAAGCT
Source organism: Trichonephila inaurata madagascariensis (assembly GCA_019973955.1). Classification (NCBI taxonomy): domain Eukaryota; kingdom Metazoa; phylum Arthropoda; class Arachnida; order Araneae; family Nephilidae; genus Trichonephila; species Trichonephila inaurata. Next base: position 12,860 of record BMAV01014818.1, read on the forward strand.
AGAAGTGTAGGATTATCTAAATGATGAGACATATTGGATTCTTAATACAACTTTTATTAAGAATAACTTATATTACTTAATTCTAATTGACAACTTTCTTAAAGTGAGAGTTAACACCCAATTAAACCTTATATTGATTTGATTGGCTACCAATCCCTTTTGCCTCTAACTTACGTTTCACCGCAGATTTTTTTTTTCCCATAGTGTATTTATTTAACCCTTGATGTATTTTTTCCAAGTACTAGTTTCCTGACTTGATCTTATACTATTTGGGATACCTGTTCTAACTCGACCTCGTCACATTTCCTATGACGATATATTCTTATTTGATCCACGTTAACCCAATTTTTTCTGACTTATATTACAATATTATTGTTATTTCTTCTAATACCTATAAGGTCCCTTTTTTTTTAAATTTGCGCAGACTTTGTTGGGCTGAACTTTAAAGGGTGTGTTTCTAATAAGACCCAATCATTTACCTTAATTTTTTTTGTTTTTCTTCGTTATTATAATATCTTTCCCACCTTTTCCCGTTTAATTTTCGTACTTAGTCTAGCTTCCAAATATTTTTCGATATTTTGTATTTTGAATTTTGAACATTCCGAGATCATAACTAGTTTTTGAAATGGTGTAATCAATTTTTGACCCAAAAATAATTCAGCGGTGATTTTCCGTTGTTTCATTCACCGCCGTACGAATAGCGTGCAAACTCACGTAAAATTGGTCCCAAGTATCGTGTTGATCTTAAAAAATTTGCAATCATTTGTACTATATCTCGATTAACCTTTCAGTCCGATTTGTTTGTGGTCGATATGCAACAGTTTTCCCTCCTTATCCTAACTTTCCTTAAGTCCAAAAATTTTGGGTATAAATTGGGGACCATTATCACTTATTAATTTTATTGGAGCCCATAACCGATATAAAAATTATCAAAAAATATCCCCTATTATACGAGATGAGGCCTTTTTTAAAAGGGATAATTTCACCCATTTGTGAAATGATGGTTATTTCAAAAAATAGGGAAGTCTTATTCTCGATATAGGGTACGGCCTAACAAATCTAACGTCACTATCTCATTTGGGTAATTTGATATAATTTTATTTAATCGACCAGCTGGTAACGGTTTTTTTTAGTTATTAACTTGGACATATGGCGTAGAGACATATTGACAATGAATTTTCTCATGTAGGAAATGTCCCGAATTTTATGATACGTTTTAAATCTTCCCATGTGAAAAATTGGGTCGAAGTAGGGAAAGTTTGAGAAGCACTGAGCTAATACAAAAAAAAACCTTTGGGAAAGGATACACTTTTTAACTGGAATAAGAGAAGAAAAATTTCCCTTTTTGGGGAGTATGTCCAAAATTGTCAAAAAAAAAGGCCCCCAAAAAATCTCAGAGTTTAATGGCCCCGCTCCTCAACCTGAGGGGTTAGATAAATCTAAAAAATATTGTTAATTCGCTTTCAAATCAATTTAAATTAAAATGATATCTATTAAAATTTACTCTAAAAAGCACACTTGCACAAGCCGTTGACAAATTTTTTTCCTTAAGGCAACTAACCGGTTTGTCGACAAAGCGGGTAGAACAGCAGTAACGCTCTTGTCTGGCTCCGGGATGACGGGGGTTTGAGGCCCCCTTTTTTTATTTTACCGACTCTTCCCTCGGAGACCCTTTTTCATATTAAGAAGTTTAAAATTTTAAAAAATATCCAGAAAGAAAGGGTATAAAATAAAATGCTACAAAACCTACCTTTTTTCCCCTTTTATTATTAAAATTACAAAAATTATTAATGATATTTCAAATATTAATTACTTTTTCCCAGTGCCTAAAAAAACGGGCATTTGTTTTTTTCTTTTTTTAAAACCCTTGAAAAAAGCCCCTTTACTTTTTGCCGAAAACTACAGGTCAATCTTTTGCTAACAGTTCTCAGTAAACTGGAGGGAAACAGCATTTTTAAATTACTTTTAAATGACCATATTATTCAAAAATAAAATTTTTAAATTCCTTAGCAGCAGGGTTTTTTGCCACAGCCCCCCCACCATTTACCAGTTACTCAGAACAGAGAGTATATTAAATTCAAAAAAAAATGTACACCGGAAAGATTTCAACCGAGTCTGGCCCATAGGTCTTATTTTAAAAACCCAAAATACAAAGTACCAACGCCTTTAAATTTAAACCCTAAAATTTCCCTCCGAAAGATTTTTTACTGTTAAAATTAAAAAACCTCAAATACTGAAACATTTTTACTGGGAGCCCCTCGGTTCCTTCTTTCTTCAATTTTTTTCCCCCCCACATTCTCACCACTAACAACACGGGAATGCCCATGTATGCGGGACGCCGGGGAATACTTTGTCAACACAGTCTTCATCCCATATATGATCAAAAACCGATACCAAACCACAACTTGACTACTGGCTTCCCAAGGGGGAAAATACCCTTTAAACCCCCTAAAAAACAGAAACCATTTTTTTCGCTTCATAAAAAAAAAAAAAGTACCGGCATCTACATCAGACACAATTGAATTTTTGGCATAATAAAAAATTAATACCTATTAATTATCGTTGAAAAACTTTTACTTCAAACAAAATATAACATTTTTTAGAAAAAAATTTTTAAAAAGTTTGGGATATCCAAAAAATCAAAAATTAAGTAAAAGAAAAAAAAGTCTATTTACTCACCCGACCTTCCAGTGCTTGGGAACATGTAGCAAAGACCCATATTAATTATTTAGAAAAACTCAAAATTTTAAATTTTCAGTAAGATATCCAATTTTTAGACAAACGATCAGAGAAATACTACAAATTTTTTTAATAAAACTTAAAACTCTGATAATAATCGATCACTAGCATCGAGAAATATATAAGGTAAAAAAAGGCCCCATTTAAGGTTTTTTGATTAGTACATTAAAAAATTGAAATAACAAGAACCATGAAAAAATATACCCCTTTTTTTTCAATATTTAATTGATTATGTATAAAAATTTAAATTTTCTTTTTTAGTGTAAAAATAAACAAGAAATTTAATGTAAAAGAAATTCATTGAAATGTGGCATGTTCCCCCGTTTGTAGAAAAGATGCGAACATTCATGGAGTAAGATGCAACAACACCACAGTAAATAAAAAAATAAGACAAACTTTACCAAATTAAATGTAAAGTAACAATAATTATAGAACACCCCTCCAAAAAAATAATTAAATTCTTTCATAATTAGTTTGTTAAAAATAATTACAATACAAGTTCGAATGATAGGCTATTCAGCATTTCACTCAGTACAAATGATTCTCATTGCAATTTTTTGCAACCATTTGTTGCATTCAATACACAGAATGCAGTCACACTTGGGACATTTTTTAGCATGAAAGTACCCTTAACACTCAGCACAGAAGTCTTCATTACTATCTTCATTAAAACTGTCATCACTGGTATGTAGGGAAATTTCTTCACTTGAAAATGACAATCTGACACAACTCTTTTACTTGTGTTTTTTTGAAGATTTTTTGTTATTTGTTTTGTCCTTACCCGCCTTTTCTAGCTTTCCTCGGGCCTTTTCTTGCGTAGTTGCTTTCCTCTGTGATTCAGTTAAGACTTCTGGTGTTCATTTTCTATCCCCGGATGATTTACGTTTTCTGACCAGAGGAGAATAGGGCTAATTGTTTCTAGAGAGGAAATCCCTTGTTCTGAGCTGGTGGAGGCAACCGATGGTGATAGTCTATTGCCATCCTCACAGCATAATTAGTAATTGTAGTTATATTTTATACGATAATAAACAGTGTTATAAAATGGAAAAAAAAATTGAAGTTCATTTAATTTAATTTTGAACTATGCGGCATCTTCCCCTAAGTATAAAGGGCAGATGCCACACACTTATTTCCTTATTGCTGCAGTGTTATGGTCGTTTCTACATGCATCGTATGTGTAACATTATGCGTAACTCGCTTCTATTGCCAATATCTTATTTAAAATAACAAGTACGTTTATGAACTTTAAATATGAGGAACGGAATATTATTAAAGTTGTACTCGTCACTTTCAATACTCCCAAGATAAAAAAAAAAATAAGGCTGATTAAAGATGAATAATTGAGATAAATTCACACTCAATGTCTGACCAGACTATTCACAGAATCGACGCATAAAAGTACCGAATCAACCCTAATGGATCCTGCTTTTCTTTTAATTCCTAAATGTGTTCTGTTTTATTGAAAATATTTATCTTCTTTTACTTTTATTCTTAAATTAATTAAATACTAAATGATTGGTTGATAAACTTAAATGCTAAAATAACTCACCTCTCTGATCAGCCAATCACAAAAGCTTCACTCTACCAATTCGTTTTTTACATCTAAATATTTTTTCTCTTTAACTTGGACTCCTTTGCGGCAACCGGATGAGCTAAGCATCGCCTCTCTCCCATCACGAAAAAATTTTCTGAGCCAAGATTTTTTCATCAGGTTTTATCTTTATTTTATTATTCAAATCAAAGAAATATTTTCTTTTTATTAATTTTCAATGGTTATGTCTTTAATTTTGAATATTATTTATTAAAAAGGCCAATTTCAAAGCGTTTTAATGTCTTCTAAAATGTCTATGAAACAAGATGAAATTTCGGAAGAACTAAGAACAAACAAGAAACAGTAAATTTTAACTTGATACTTTGATGAAACCTTATCTATCCTCCCTGATATACATCTTCATTGGTTGTCCTGAATCTTAAGCGACTTTTTCAAGTTTTCTATCAACGGATTTGATCTCATTAAACTCTGTCTATAAGGTCTTTAAGTTCAGTAAGTCACTTGCTATCAGCACTTAAGTCAACCCTACCAATAGACATTTTGCCACCTCATTCCTCTGTCACAACCAGGGGTAGCCGACCTTTATAGCAAGAGTGCTACTCTCTGATTAAAAAAATAGTAAGCGTGTCAATTCCAATTTCTCTGACAAACAAAAAAGTATAAAAAGGTGAAAAAATGTTACTTATAGGCTTATATCATGGAATTTGTACGCAAGTAGCACATTTTTTTACACAAGTCTTATGTAGTGCAAGTTTAAAAATGACAAAAGTAAATAATTCAGTTTCAATGTTTATAATCATTTCACAAATTCAATCAATTAGGTTAAACATAAAAGGAAAATGAGTAACTTAAAACGTTAAATTCTAATGAATTATTAAAAAGTCAGTACTTGTTTAATGTGACTTTTGAATTTGAGGTTGTTTTTACCAAATCATCAATATTAGAATTATTTCTTGAAGATGCTAACAAAATTAGGTTGATTTAAAAGCATATCAGTAAATTTTAGTGATACTTTGATTTTATTAATTTCACGATAGAAAACATTTGTTCAGAAACATATATCGATCCAAACCTACAACAATATCTCACAGCCACAAATCGTGTAAATTTAGAAAATTGCTTGTAGATACAAACTTCCAAAACTCAATATAGTTCGGATCCCTTGCAGTTAAAGTAAGTTCGTTATGTATTTTTTTCAGTTTAGTTTAGTGCTGTGACGTCTTCTATTGGGGTGAACCTCACCCATCTATTGATTCAGCTCTTATGGCCCCGCAGACGTTGAGTGACAAGAGCACGGCTGGTAGGGTCATTGTGTATTGTCTGGCCTGACAAGCGCAGACATTAGTCTGCACGGCAATGGCTAAAGAATGCCGGTGACAATAGGTTGACGTATAGGTGAGCCTAGAGAATAGGGCTGAGGCTCAGGTGGTGAGATGAATGGGAGTTTCAGAAGCTGGATGAGAATTATGGCGCCCTTGGATTCCAGACAGACGAGGAAGGTGTTTGTGTTTACGCGCAAATGGGAGACAAAAGTGGCCCGGGAACGAGGGCAGACCTTTTTACCTGCCAATGAGGAAGACGAGGTGGCAGAACCCGCCCTGGTGTTTTTCTAAAAAGGGCGGATTTTGGAGGAGAAGACGGAGAGGAAAACTTGGAGATGGAGCCCCTGATGGAAACGGAGAGATAGAGCCCTGGAAGGAGACAAACTGGATAGGAGCCCTGTAAAGAAAAGGGAATAGGAGTGCCTCGGAAAAAAAAGGATTGAACTCCCGTGAAAAGACTGTCCGCCCGGCTTGGGTATTATTTATTGACTCTTAATAACATACGAAGCAATTTAAATACTGTTTAATTTTAAATGAGGCTGTGACAAATTTTTTGTTTTCTAACTACTGACGACGTTAGTTATATATATATATATATATATATATATATATTAAATTGGTGGCAGTGAGATCCGGCATTTGAGTAAATATTCGAATCCTAGTTTTATTGAAGATAGAGAAAGAATGCCAGTCGTGTGCGAAGGTGATGATAAAATAATTTTACGCTCGCCTGATTTGAGAGCGCTGACTTCAAGAGGTTTCTGTTCCTGCTAGTGATGAAGCGTGCTCACCTGATTTTTGGAATTCGCTCCGCTATGAGATGTTTTCCTGAAAACCCCAGCTGTGAGAAGAGCTGATACATGTCTCCTGTTCTTGCCTGATGAATCAACGAGGATTTAAGAGACCTGTTTGTCTGTTTGTTTTGAGGGACGTTTTCAAGAGTCCCCAGTGTTAAGAAGTCACGAGTCTCGTCTGTTTGTGATGAGTGCGGTTTTTAAGAAGTGATTTGTGTGTAAAGAGAGTTCCCTGAGTGTTCTACAAGTTCACGTCTACAAATTTTAAGGTGAGTCTTTTTCTTGAAATTATTTCGGGACAGCAACTGAGTATTGTTTTTTGTATGTAAAATGTTGAGATAAGGAATATAAAAAGACTAGGTAAATTTTAGTAAAACAATAAGAGACTAGAAAAGATTTTTTGAGTTTTGTATGAAGTGTATAAATGTGTGCGATATTGGTAATTTTGTTTGAGTTGTGAAAGTTAGTATATGGTAGTTATACTTGTTGTGTAGGGACAGTAATTGTGTAGGGTATTGTTGTGGTCTTAGATTTGTGAAATTTAGTTTACAGTAGTTATACTAGTGGTGTTGGTACAATATTGTGTAGGATATTGTTGAGGTTTTAGATTTGTGAAATTTAGTATATAGTAGTTATACTTGTAGTGTTGAGGATCAGTGTTGAGTAGGTTATTGTGTTGGTTTTAGATTTGCGCACATTTGTAAAATATAGTTAAGTCTAGGTATAGTGTATTGTTAGTTTACCTTGAGTCTGTGTATAATTTTTGTAACGATTAAGTTTAGATTTGGTTTTGTGTGTATTAGTGCATCATGGCCTTCTGTTACATATATAGAAAAGACGTAATGTTAGAAGTTGCGAAAGAATTAAGGGTAGAAGTTGATATTACTTTTCCTAAGATGGAAATTAATAAGAGAATTTGTCAAAGTAAATACTATAATGATGAAGTAGCTAAATATTTGTTAGAGGGTATTTTGGAGGAAAAACGGGAAATTAAGAAACGTGAAATTAAGGAACGTGAAGAACGTGAAAGACGGGAAATTAAGGAATTCAAGGAGCGTAGACTAGCTAGGGAATTTGAGTTAGAAAGACTAAGAGCTCAACACAGAAATAAGTTAAAAGAAAATAAATTAAAGTCAGGGAATAGGATTAACAATCTCGCAAGTGTTTATTGTTTGTCAGGAAAACGTACCGCAGAAGTTAGTGAACCGGTTAATAAGTGTAAGCCGTCAGTTAACCAGGTAGTTAATAAAAGCGTGGAGAACGCCATGTCTGGTGATTTTGAAAATTATAATTATCCCCAGTGAGAAGGACGAAAGTTTTCCCCCCGTCTGAAGTAAGAAGGATAGGAACAGAAAAGAATAGCAAGTTTATGGCTGGAAAAAAGAAAGAAATCAATGTGGATAGAATTGGTCATTGTAGCAAGAGATGTAATGTTTTGCAGGTAGAAAAGTGTTAGAGCAGTAGCTTTGTAAAAGTAAAAGTGGGTAATAAATTCCGATGAAATAGGAGCTGATTCTTTAGAATTGATAGAAGATAAGGGAATAGTGAACCCTGAAATTTTGAGTTGTGAAAATGAATGCGAGGAAAAAGAAGATACCAGTATGACGTTAACGGGTGGTGAACAGCAGTTAACAGTGTATCGTGAAGGTTTTCGAAATCATACAATGGCTAAGATAGCAGGGCAGTTAAATGGAGGAAAAGGAAACATGTGTAAAGCTGATGTGTGGGGAGGTTTGAGAGGTGAGTTAACAAAGCGTTTGCCTCTCTCAAAACCAAAAGAGATTGATAGGAACAGTTTCGAGACGGATAATAGGTTTAGCTTTAGTTCAGAATTTAATTTCGAGATAGATTTACCAGAAAAAGAGATCGCAGTACCATTTATCGTCTCAATTTAATAAAATTGTACCGTAAGAAGCCGAATTTGGCAAATTTGGTTAGGAAGAATAGCTCGAAGGAGTAGTGAAAGCATTTCAAAATTTCCTATTCAGTAAAGCTATTTATGATTTTAACTTTCGCTGTATTTTAAGAGAAAGTCAACTGTACTTCAAATTACCGCCTGATCGGAATTTTGCTAACTTATTTAAGAAATGATTTCACCACTAAAAAAGAAAGAAGGGCTTCCTTCATATCCTGGGATGATTTTAAGGCAGAAGGATATTAGTTTAAATACGTAAGTTTCATTTAAAATCAAAACATGTTGTACATCCCAAATGTTAATTAATTCGCTACGAGAGGATACAGAGTATCTTTTAGATTTATGTGTGAACGGGATGGGGCAGTCCAACCGTACTCTGCCCTTTGTTTGGTTAGGAAGAGTGAGCCGATACCCGTATCCACGTTGTGACGTCTCTCGCGTCCTTCTTCTAACATAACTCCTAAGTTCTTTGACGGCCACGATTAATGGCAAAACCTTTCCAACCCAATACCAAGAAGAGAAACGGATCGAATATGTAAATGAGATATCCTTTTAAAAAAAGGATAGAAAGTTTGATGAGAAATAGCGGCAAGCCTAGAGATAACTTAGTGTGAATCGTTCAGAGATCAAGTGTGTTAGACGTCCCATACTTGGAAGAAGGATACGTTCACGTCTCAATTAAATTATAATAAATATTAAGAAAGTCTGAATCTTTCTCATCTAAAAATTACGTAATAGGTATTACCTCAATCGATGAAGGAAGGTGACTCTACAAAAGTAATATTTTGTATAGGTTAGGACAATAAGTTAATTTATTATAATTAAGATAAGCATCTGAAGGTATGATCTTTACTTGGAATATAAGGTTTAATTGGGTGTTAACTCACTTTTAAGAAAGTTGTTAATTAGGAATTAAGTAATTTAAGTTATTTCTTAATAAAAGTTGTGTTAAGAATTACATATGTCTCATCATTTAGATAACCCACACCTCTAGCTTACGCGGATCCTACTATACATAGTCATCACAGGATGGTTTAGACGTCTCTCGCGTCTTTCTTACAACATAACCTCATGTTCTTTGACGGCCACGATTAATGGCAAAACTTTTCCAACCCAATACCAAGAAGATAAACAAAGATAATATGCAAATGAGATATACTATTAAAAGGATAGAAGCTTTTGATGATAAGATATAGCGCGGTACAGATAGTAGTGTAAATTATTCTGATCGATAGCGTGACAAAGCTTAGTGTGAAATCTTGCAGATCAAGAGTTAGCAGTTCGATAGTTTTGGAAAGAACAGAAGCCTAAGATAAAGAAGTTGGAATCATCGCATAAAAGGAATTTATAGATATCGTTCTTTTAGGTAAAGGAAGGATCTGCAAAAAGGTAATATTTGATATAAGTAATTAGATGAATAGGATTATTTCACGATAATTGAGATATGATCTAGTTGCGTGATCTGACTTAAATACACGGTTTAATTTGGGTGTTAACTCTCACTTTAATTAAAATTGGTCAAATTAGGAATTTAAGTAATATAAGTTATTTCCCTAATAAAAGTTGTATTAAGAACTACTATGTCTCATCATTTTGATAATCCCACACCCTAGCTTACGCGGGAACCGGCACGACATGGTCATCACAGGATGGCTATGTCGCAATGGCGCCCGAACTTATATAATTCTGGTTAGGTAATGTAGGTGGAAGTACGGTTCTACCTGAAATGTACTTTCAGGTCGGAGAACATTTGCAGAGTTTATCGAGTGTATCGATACAACATGCTACTTCTGAAATCCCAAGTAATCTGTCATGTGTTTACTTAAAAAGTCATCTCAGGAAGGGCTCAAAGATTGGTATTCGATATTTGTCTGTTGTTAGTGCAAAATACAGCCACGGATTTTTGCGCAGCTCAAGCTGAATTAGCGAAGGCTTTTCCCGCGGTCAAAATAAGAAAAAGAACTACAGCTCTACTTTATGCATCCTTAGCAGGAAGAAATCAGGATCCTACTGATTTCGTGTGTATAGATTACTAAAATAGAGAAAAAGTTTTAGAATTAGGAATGTCCTGGCAGAGTTAGTGGATCATATTCAGTTCGACTCGAACCACAGATACAAGACTATGTGGAAGTCAGAAATCCACAAAACACGATACAACTTTGGAAGTCTTGGCTAAATTCGAAGAGAGATATTCTTGCAAATTACAAAGGGGTTATCAGAACGATAATATAGAAAGACGAGGTCAAAATGCGCATAGGATGCCTAATTTGAAGCTAATGGTAGAAACGGAGGAATTCTGAAGTAAGACGAAAGACCAAATAACAGTAGAAATGAGTTTTACGAGAATAATGTCAAAATAATAGAGGGTTCGAGAGGAATAGGTTTCAGAATAATGATCAAAGATTCAATAATGTGGGCTTTACTCAGGTCGAAATGAGCGAAATGATAATTTTAATAGAGGGACCACGTAGAAATAGGGGTTCGAGTGAAAATTTCAATCGAGGCGATAGGGACGCAAAGGCCGATTAAATATTGTAACGGTTAATGATCAAACCAAGGGATGTCGACAAGAGAGACAATTAGACTTTTCTCCGATATGTATATCACCCGTAAAACTTCCCAGCACGTTCCTATTTTATTAAATAAATAACACATTTTGAAAGCGCTATGGGACACCGGAGCAGATAAATCATTTATATCGGAAGAAGCGGTATAGAAAATATTTTTCTATAAGCAAATTAAAAATCGCGAGCCCAGGTAATAAACAGCACAGGGTGCGAAATGCCAAAACAGGGGATTGTAGAATTGAATATTCCGGATCAGACAATTCGAAAGGAATTGGTCATTTCATGTGTTGAAAAGATTTAGAATACCCATGTATTCTGTGTGGGTATCGATTTCATAAGTGGGTCAAGAATCGTATTAGAGTTTGATCAGAAATCGTTGAAAATTCAAAATTCACTGGTTGAAGATAATAAGGTAAATAAAGGAATTTTACACGTTAATGGGTCAGAAATGAAGTTAAATATGGTGGCTAATGTTTTAACGAAAAGCATGGGGAAAAATATAATTGGAGATAAAATTAATTGTGCCATAATCAGGATTTAGTACTCTTACTTCGCGGGAACAATTAATAAACACAACAGAAAATGACCCAGAATTAGGTCATATCTATAGATATTTAGAAAACCCGGAAGATAACTCGGTTAATGCAACGATATGAGAATTCATCCCACGATTTCCGTTTAATTGAAGGATTGTTATTTTATGCGAAACACGCAACGTCATTAGTGAATGCGTGTATATTACCCCTAAAATCTTAAGAATGAAATAATGAGAGTAATTTCATGACAAGCCACCGCTGGACACTTAGGCAGATTTAAAACAAAGTCATAAAATTCGGGACGTTTATTATTTCCCCGTACATGAGAAAATTCATTGATCAATATGTTCCCATGCCATATGTGCCAAGTTAGTTAACTATAAAAACGCGTTACCAGCTGGTTTGGTTAAATCCAATTATATCAAATTATCCGAATGAGATAGTGACGTTAGATTTGTTAGGCCCGTATCCTATAATGAGAATAAGACGTAAATCGCTATATTTAGTAATAACCGATCATTTAAGCAAATGGGCTGAAATTATACCTCTTAAAAAGGCCTCATCTCGTATAATATGGATATTTTTGATAACTTTATATCGCGTTATGGAGGTCCAATAAAATTAATAAGTGATAATGGTCCCCAATTTATATCCGAAATTTTTTGAGCACTTAAGTGAAAGCATTAGGGCATAAGGCATGTGAAGACTGTTGCATATCGACCACAAGCAAATCGGACTGAAAGAGTTAATCGAGATATAGTGCAAATGATTGCAAAATTATGTTAATGATCAACACGATACTTGGGATCACTTACGTGAGTTTGCTTACGCTATTCGTACGGCGGTGAATGAAACAACGGAAAAAACACCGGCTGAATTATTTTAGGTCGAAAAATTGATTACACCATTTCAAAACCAGTTGGCGATATCGAAAGTTCAAAATTCAAAATTCAAGATATACAGAAAAAGCTTTAAAGAAGCCAGACTAAGTACGAAAATTAAACAGGAAAGGTGGGAAAATATTATAATAGACGTAGAAAAGACATAAAAATAAAGGTAAATGATTGGTCTTATTAGAAACACACCCTGTAAGTTCAGCAGCTAACAAAGTATAAAAGCAAATTTAAACAAAAATTTGAGGGAATCCTATAGAGTCTTAGAAGTTAAGAGAATGATAATAATATTGTAATATGGAAATCAGGAAAAGATTAACAGTTAACGTAGATCAAATAAGAATATATCGTCATAGGAAAATGTGACGAGGTCGAATTAGGAACAGGTATCCCAAATAGTATAAGATCAAGTCAGGAAACTAGTACTTCGGAAAAAAGTACATCAAAGATTAAATGAGTCAGCCAATATGGGAAAGAAAAATCTGCGGTGAAACGTGCTTAGAGGCAAAAGGGATTGGTAAACCAATCAAATCAATATAAAATACAGAGAGGGACCTATAAAACAAATCACTGGTCAGATCAATACCTAGTTCAGTTGGGAAATGAAAATAAAACAAAAGGTTTAGATATAATAGGGTATTAAAAGATCAGGTGTGTCGGGGCAAGTGAATCACAAAGAAAGTGGCAAAGAAAGGAACAATAATAATAAAGACAAATGTCATCCCAGTACTATTTCCAAAAGCAGGAAAAAGAACAGAAGAGAATGCACAGAAGTTCCAAATAAATCAACTTACAGCCTATGCCACGACAGAGAACAGAAGAACCTTAGACCAGCCAAGGAGACAATTGGGAAGTCAAGGAAAGGACGACAAGGAGATTACAAGCCTTACAACAAGAAATTCCAGTACAACCGAGGAAAAGAAGAGTGATAGCACCTCATCGTTGACGAATGTGGGAGAAAACATATAAAATCAACTCAGGTTGTATTGTTTCATTTTTATGATCTTCCAACAAGTGGTCGGAAGAATTATTGCAAAGAAGGAAGTCTCGGGCGATGCTTAAAAAGTTATAAGCCAAGTCAAACACTACAATGAAAGTAAGCTTATTTAATTTTGGGAACTTTTGACTTTGTTAAAAATTTTTTCTGAAGAAAACATTTTTGTAATCACACATTTGTTTGCTTCAATGTATGACTTCGTGAGATGCGAAAAATCTCTTTGGTTATTTGTTATAATAGTTTATTGAAAAATGTTTGTAATTGTATAATATATGTATATATATATATGTTGTTGTATTGTGCTAAGGGTATCATGAGGCATCTGGTTCAGGGAAACGCGGCGTAGTCAGGGCACTAACAATACACATCAAACGATGCGCGGCTCATTGGGGAGTTTTTGTTGAAACCAGATGTGGGGATGGTGAGGAAAATTTCTGGCTGTGATATATATAAATAATATATAAATTGATTGATATTATGGAAATAGAGACTAAAAGTTTTCTATTTCAGGAGACTGACCCTGAAAATCTTGAAAAGTATGCAATTTATAGCTTCAACAAGAAAGGGAGCGGAAGTACCAGCTCCATATGAAGTGTTAGAGTCAAAGATTGGGTCTGCGCACCCAGAATATTTGTTTTAGAAAATTTAAGTGTATAAATATTTTAAGAAATTGAATGTTAAAAGTGAGAGTGGGGCATAAATTAAACAGTAATTATTAATGTTGGCCTAGTTATTGAGTAAAAATTTTATTGTCACGAGTTTAAAATTTAAAATTGAATATTAAAAATTAATTCTAAGATGAGTAATGAAAATTAAAGCTCAAGATAAATTTTGGAAATTATAAAAGTTAAAATTTAAGATTAAAATTGCAATGAAAAATTAAAGTCAAGATAAATTTTGAAATTATAAAAGCTAAAATTTAAGATTAAAATTGCAATGAAAATTAAAAGTCAAGATAAATATTGGAAATCATAAAAGTTAAAATAAGGATTTAAGATTAAAATTTAAATAAACTCAGAAAGTTTAAATAAAATTTAGAAATAGAGAGGCTTAGACACGTAATTTATTAAGGGCATTGAGAACCCATATAAATCACGTTTTTCTTCTTGGAGGGGGCTGTGACGTTCTCGCGTCTTTCGCTAACATAACTCCTATGTTCTTTGACGGCCAATGATTAATGAAAAAACTTTTCCAACCCAATACCAAGAAGATAAACAAAGATAATATGCAAAATGAGATATACTATAAAAAGGATAGCTTGATGATAAGATATAGCGGCAAGCTTAGAGATAGTAGTGTGGAATTATTCTGATCGATAGCGTGACAAAAGCTTAGTGTGAAATCTTGCAGATCAAGAGTTAGCAGTCCGATAGTTTTGGAAAGAATAGAAGCCTAAGATAAAGAAGTTGGAATCATCGCATATAAAAAAGGAATTTATAGATATCGTTCTTAGGTAAAAGGAAGGAGATCTGCAAAAGGTAATATTTGATATAAGTACTGATGAATAGGATTATTAATGATAATTGAGATAAAGGATCTAGCGTTGGTGCGATCTCGGACTTAAATACACGGTTTAATTTGGGTGTTAACTCTCACTTTAATTAAAATTGTCAAATTAGAATTTAAGTAATATAAGTTATTCTTAATAAAAGTTGTATTAAGAACTACTATAAGTCTCATCATTTTGATAATCCCAATAATTCCCTAGCTTACATGCGAACCGGCACGACATGGTCATCACAGGATGGCTATGTCGCAGGCTATGTCGCAACGTATTAAATGTATAAGGTTTAGGAATTTGAACCAGGTGACGCGATCCGAGATTTATCTTTTGTTAAAAATGGAAGGTTTTGTAGAAAAGAATAGCGCGGTATCATGGGTCACTGTACTGGATTTGTGGAAGTAGTATTTTCGTCGTTCTCTCATGATGAGTTATCCGAAGTATGCCGCATGCGTTATGCCATTTGGCATGCACACTATTAAAAAGGTGAGGTTTAAGTTTGTATGTGTTTTCTATGGATGTAATTAACGACACAGGTTATAAGATGGTTAGAGTACAGATTGATGTATCACGAATGATCGATATAGACATTCTGGATGCAGATTTGGAAAAATCGTGTAAAGCAGCTTCGGACTTTGTACTAAAGTGGTTGAGTAGGGTTAGGGTCGGAAGTAAGATCGACCAAAGGTAAATTAGAGCCGTCAGAAAATTTAATTCCATGCAATACATTATAGACTTAGTAAATTCATTGCATGAGCTAATGAAGTATAAGTTAATTATATTCCCAATTAAAAGTGCTCAATTTTTCCTCAATAACTAACGTAATGGAAATAACAATTAATGAATTGTAAATAACTTGTCATAATGGTTGTGAGAATGCCTACCGAAAAGCCAAATTTAACTTAATTTAGAAGGTCTTGATTTAAAATTTTAATTTAAAAAAAATTGTTTTTAATGTTATTTTGCAAAGCTTGGAATTCTATGGGTGTTTATTTTGTTTATTTAATATCGTTGAATAAGTAGATGGGAATAAGCAATTCTTGGATTTGTGCTAGGTGTAGAATTAATATCTGTAGGTGTATGAGTGTTTGTGTGTGTGTAAGGTGGAAATGGATATTATGTGTTATTGAAAATCTTGTGTCTCTTGCAAGGTGAATACCACAGATGTTTAACACAATTGATTGAGCGATTTAATGTATTGGAATTAGTGAAATATTATGATTTGATTTAACTTTGAAACCCTGAAAATTTAAGGTGTGATGTAACTTACAGAAAAGGAAAAAGAATCCAAGATTTGGGATTTAAGTTTTAGTTGAAAAGAGAATGTTTTATAGAATTTTGGAATTATTTCTTTCTCTATACTTTTGATTGTATTTGTTACTTGGATTGCTGTCCTGGTCAGTCTCATTGATAAGACAACCTTTCGGTGTGAAATGTTAAGAACTGAACTAGCCAGAGCAGTCCAGTGAAATGGACCTTTTCAGGGGGAAGGAGTTGTGACGTCTTCGATTGGGGTGAACCTCACCCATCTATTCATCTGAAGTTTTATGGCCCCAAATAGACGTTGAGTGACAAGAGCACGTGGCTATGGGGTCATTGTGTATTGTCTGGCCTCGGACAAGCGCAGACATTGGGTCTGGAATTTACAATGGATAAAGAATGCCGGTGACAATAGGTTGACGTATAGGCGAAGCCTGTATGAAGGTCGGTGTCTAGAGAATAGGGCTATGAGGCCCAGGTGGTGAGATGAATGGGAGTTTCAGAAGTTGGATGAGAATTATGGCGCCCTTGGATTCCAGACAGACGAGGAATGTGTTTGTGTTTGCCGCGCAAAGGGGGAGACGAAAGTGGCTCCGGAAACGAGGGCAGACCTTTTTACCTGCCAATGAGGAAGACGAGGGGCGTGTTGTGAACCCGCTCCTGGTGTTTAAAAGGGGTGGATTTTGAGGAGAAGACGGAGAGGAAAAAACTTGGAGATGGAGCCCTGGATGGAAACGGAGAGATAGAGCCCTGGAAGGAGACAAACTGGATAGGAGCCCTGAAAAGAAAAAGGGAATAGGGAGTGCCTTTCGGAAAAAAGGATTGAACTCCCGTGGAAAAGACTGTCTGCTCGGCTTGGCATATTTATTGGACTTTTTAATAACATATGAAGCAATTAAATACTGTTTTAATTTTAAAATGAGGCTGTGACAAATTTTCTTGTTTTCTAATTACTGACGACGTTACAGTGCTGTACATGAATTATTTCGATTTTTATTTTAGGTGGGTAATAGTTAATGGCTTGCAGAAAAATTGAAAAGGCATTTTTTATCGCGTTGAAATTTACAAACCTAGCACTGAACGAACCAAGAAAAATGGATATTAAATTTTAAAATTTATCACAGTTTGGATCATTATTCCTTTTGGTATGTGGTATCCTGCTTAATATGAATGTGTTAATCTTTTTTCTCTAAAATCGAAGAAAAAGCAATAGTTGGTTTATAAAAGATATATATGATCAACTAGAGAGGTAGGAAAAGTACTGTATTTCCCCAGTAATTTGAAATTATGTAGTTAAACACCCCATTCTGTCGGTAATAAAAACCATTCATTCTTCATTCTAAATAGCAAGCATTCAATGGACAGTTCTCTATTTTTTTTGCAGATATTTTAAGACATGCTCTCTCATATTCCGAAATCTCACCAAGGAACTTCCTTCGGAAAGCAAGCTCATAAATATTTCCTTTTGTAATTCGAATAAGTGTATTTAAAATTGAGGAATTGAATTGTTTTTGAAGGGTACTTTTTTCAGACAACTGCATTTTAATAAAATTACAAAATTTGCAATTTATTATCTTTTTAATTTAAATATTTTTTCAATGAATCTTCGCGTGCCACTGCTACAACTCTGCCGTGGGATGACCATCCCTGGTATAATCTTTACCAACTGTAAAAATTGTTTATGTAATTAAATAATAATCTGCTGAGATACCTCCTCCTAATGTTGGTGGAGGTGGAAATCTCTCTGATTCCCTGGGGGATCTGAACTCAACAAGGATTGAGAAGCCTCTCAATTGGAAACACAAATTTACAATAATTTTCTTTTAATCTAAATGTTAGGCCTGATTACGTGATACGTGGATAAGGCAAACTTAATGGTAATGGGTACTTATCTTACATGAAATGCAACCTCTGAAAGTCGCCAAAGAAATCCTCTGATATCTTCAAATAGCTAAGTGACTGTAATTCAGGAACTTTCTATTGGGCCATTTCACATGCTATTAAGTAGTGATGCTTACTTTCAGAGTGGAGTTGCTTTAGCTCTAAGTGCCAGTTTGGTGGGACGGGGGAAAATGTAAGTTGGAGAGGTTAGACCTTGAAAATAGCCAATTTTTACAAATTTTCTTACAGAAGTTCCCCTTTTTTCTCTCTCACAGATTCTATGTTCAGTCCTTCCTGTAATTTATTTCATTTAATTAATTTCTGTATGTGTGTTTCTGATTAGCTGATGATTATACGTTTATATTTGTTTTCTACCCGATTTTGTGTGTGAGCACACACATGCATGCATGTATCTTTTTGAGTAGGTCATTAATGCATCATTATCAATGGTAATAATTTTAAATACAGTTTGGTAGGATCATACCTAATTGTGTACTCTTTTGTTGCTTAATACGTTTTTATACCACTTTTTGTTGTTGTCCCAGCTTGTGTATTTAACTCTATTTATCTCAAGTGATATTTCCGCTCATGTTTCATAACGTAATCATGATTACTTTAACTGTGTTCTATATAGCCCTACAAGCTTGTACAAAAGAAGTTTTATGGCAAACATTTAATTACACGTGCCATCATTTCAATGTCGAGTTTCCAGAAATATATTTGCTGACTTTGATAAAGCACGTTTAAGAGACCAACTTTGTGCCATCTCTCAAACAGCATTAAAATTACTTTTATTCTTAATCCGAAGTTCAGTCTGCGGCACTTTTAACAAAAAATTTAATTAAGATAGTCATTAGAAAAACAATTATGATTTGTCTCAATTTGTGGGTGAACACCGCATTGAGATGGGGACACACATTGGCCATCGCTCCTCTTGACCAATCCCTGCTTGCACCAACAACCAGCTTTGCACAAGGGACAGTGGTAAATTCCTGGGTTGTTGTACGCTTCACACGTTCCCGTGCATTGGGGCACAGTCAGGGTAATATTGCTCGTCCGGTCCGCACTGCTGAGGAGATTCTGCAGAAATGTACAAGTCCCTTACACATTTAAACAAAAAATTTCCAGCAAACAACAAATAAACTAATTATCTTCATTTTCATGATGACATCAAACTAATAAAAAATTCATTCTTATACTACATTTTTTTGGAAAGAAAAATTATTGCTGAAGGGGAGATTTTGAATGCATTTCAGGTAACTTACTACACTTAAGCAAAGCACGATGAATTGTAATTTAAAGAATAGCTCTCAAATCACTTCAATACAGCAAATATAAAAAGAATTCCAATATATATATATATTAACTCAAACTTAGTGGCGCAATAGATCATGAGAGCCAGGGCCTACTGTGCCCACTCTAGTATACGTGCCCATATGGCGCTGAGGTGCATGAGCATATGTCGCAATCAGGTGGTCAATCTGAAACCAGACCCCCAGTTTTTAAGTCCTCAAGCTGTGACGTCTCACGCGTCCTTTCTCTAACATAACCTCTGTGTTCTTTGACGGCCACGATTAATGGCAAATCTTTTCCAACCCAAATCCAAGAAGTGAAACGAAGGATAGATGCAAATAAGGTAATCCTTAAAAGGACAGAAGTTTTAGTGAGCGCGATGGCAATTTAGAGAAAGTTCAGTTCGGAAAAGGTAGAAGTGTAATTTGACGGCCTACCAAGGAATCACGGAGACTATTACTAGAATGTGCATACTATTGCCCGAGCCTTAACTGAATATCTGAAGTTGATTGACAAGTTGGTGAAATTCCAGTAAAATTATTTTCCAAATGAAAATATTAGGATTGACAGTAGGCGGATAGTATAATTATTTAGATAAGTGATCTAATTGCGCGATCTGTGTTAATTAATACTACGTGTTTTGGTTTATTGTCACTTAATATAAGTTTATTCGATATATAAGTAATTTAAGTTAAACTCTTAATAAAGTCATATTAAGATTTTTAAAATGTCTCTTCATTTCGAGAATCCCACACCTCTAACTTACGATGACCCACAAAGATATGGTCGACAAAGATCAGAATATTCGTATCAGGGAATTCCAAAAACCTTGGTTGTTTCATGTGTTGACGGATTTGGAACACCCATGTATTCTTGGTGGTGATTTTATAAGTGGACCAAAGATTGTTTTAGACTTTGATCGAAAATCGTTGAAGATTCTCGATTCGCAGATAGATAGGGTGGTTGAAACAGTTGAAGAGGAAAATCTTGAAATAGATTTGTCTAAGACAAAATTGGAGGATAAACAAAAACAGGAATTACAAAATTTGTTTAGTAGTTTTAAAGGGGTTATTTACAGACAAACCAGGTCTTACTATGTTTTATAATGAAATTGATCGCTTTAATCCACCAGAGTTTCCAGGCCGTACAGATATGACCAAAAAGCAAGGAAAAAGTTTTTCAGTACAAAAATGTTAAGAGAAGAAACAATTTTTCCCAATTCAATCCCCGAACGCGCCCGGTTGTGTTATAAAAAGAAAATAAGGGGTTACCACCGGATAATCCGGGCTATATTTTCGGAATATAGGACAGGGGTGGCAAACGGGGTCAAAAAATTTTTTTGGGGTCCCCAAAATTTTTAAAAATGCATTATACCCATTGTATACCATACGTGTACTATAAAGGGGAAAACGCCGTCACTTACTGTTTAATTCAATTTTCGTGTTCGTTTTTTTCTTTCCCCGAAAGGTAATGTAGTAAAGTGAAGACGCAGGTTTTTCCCCCGGTAGATAGCCCCCTTCGCGGTAATTCACCATTTTTATACGAAAAGCGCCTATTTGCCCGGGCTATTGATGTTATAGAAAGTCGAACGGTCGCATTCAGTATGCCCCTACGAGATGGAGTGGTAATCAAGGGCTGTGTATCTATAGACATGCCCGCCAAAGGGCCAACCAAACGACCAAAAATTTCCCTTAATGTTTTACGGCGTTTAGTAAAGTTGTAGCATTTAACAGTTGGCCTAAATTGTTTTAGTTTCTCCTCGAGTTTTATCATGTGCTTATGAAATTATGATTTCTTATATTTTATGGGGCTTTCGTTCTTTTTTTGGTATTGCTGAAGAAAGATCTCGTTAATTTTATTAAATTTTCCCGAAAAAAATGATATATATATATATTTTTTTATTTTTTTTGTAAAAATTTAAACCCCCTATATTCATAATGCATAAATGGGTAACGTACCCCGGTACATCTTCAGCAACCGAACAAATACTGATGAGGAGTCAAAAAAATTCTGAACTAAATGCCCCACAAAAAAAAAAATTAAAAAGTACAATGGTTTATTGAGGGGGTTTTTACATTTCGTGTTGTTGCTGATGAAGAACGCCGATATGAGTCATTTGCAAAAAAAAATTAAAATGAGAGCATGAAACCAGCTAAATTAAAAAGGCATTGAAACTAAACAAAAAAGAACTTCAAAATAAACATGCCTTTTTTTTAAAGGTGAGCTGAAAATCTGAAAATTAAAAAGTGAAATCAAAAAAGAAATTTAAAAAATACCTCGGAAAACATTACGAGTTTTTAGAATTTTTGATCAAATGGAAAAAAATGAAACCCCATACAATTGAAATCCCTTATCCTTCCTGCAGCAACTAAGATGGCATCAATTATGCATGGTGATAAATAGGGAAATGAACAAAAACAATCCCATTATAAAGAGATCCCGTTCTCGGGGGGTTTCCGAAATATCACGAAATATCGGTCAGGTCACAAAAAACGCATACAAAACATCTGTATTTGCTTTAAACTGGACGAGACTAACGGTATTACAAAAACGTCTCAACTAATTTTTTACTTTGAATTTATTTTTAAAAGTTTTTTATGTTAAAAAAAGTTTAAGGAAAACAACTGGAAAAAAATGTTCAAAGTAATAAATGAATATTTTAAACAAAGCCCCTTACCGGGAAATTTGGTTGCTTTTTAGGGGATTGCTGACTTAACAGGTTCGAAAAAAAGGGCTGAGGTTTAATGGAGTGGCCCCTCATATGGTATTTAATCACTGTATGATTCATGGGAAGCTCTTGTTGCAAAAGATAGGGATGAAAGTTGCAAAATATTACAAGATCTGTTAGTTCAATTAACTACATTAAATGCAACAGTCTTAAAGCCGCCCTTTTAATACTTTGCAATGGGGGGTTCAACGTATGAGAATAACTGTTACACACCGAAGTCAGATGGTCAATGTGGGTCACGACGGATATTTGATTTGGGGAAAGCGTGTACATGTTTTAAGCGAAAAGCATAGAGAGTTATTATATCAATGAAGTTTGGCTAGGGGTGATATTTAGTTGATATTTTCGGAAAAAATTGACTTGAATTTGAGCTTGCAGGGTGAGAATTAACTATCAAAATTCAGCCAGTAAAATGCAACTTTTAAAAATAAGTTTAGTCTCTGGCAAACTGAACTGAATAAAACAACACCGACATGTTCCCTTGCTTTCGATTTTTTTAAGGAAAATAATATAGATATATTTACATTTAAAAAAAAATTATTTCCAATCATATTGAAAAAGTTTTTTTTCAAGAAGATTCGAGGGGCTTCCGAAAACGATCTTGGGGGGATTCGTGATCCATTTTCCTCGACATTGGTTCAACTCTTCAAATTAGTGAGAAAACAATTGATAGATTTTTTTTAGTGATTATATTCTTTTGAAATCAATTTAAGCTAAAATTTCCAAAAATTTGGTATCCTGGAAAATCGTATCCCGTTCTATGCAAGAAGCATCAAATTTCAATAAAATTTTATCAACGTATTTATGTGAAACTGGGTTTAGCAAACTGTTTCAATAAAAAAATAAACTCTCTGTTTAAACCCCGAAGATGATATGGGAATTGCAACAGCAACATACATCCGAACATCGATGAGATAATTAGAAACTTACAGCCCCTTTTCTCATTAAAAAGGAATTTATTATTTTTTTGTTTTTACAAAAAATTTTTTTTAAATTATACATAATATTTTATGGGTCAGAAAAAATTAATTTTTTTTTTTCGATAAAACGAAAGAAATGCGCCTATTTCACATGTATTTTGAACATTAATCTCTAGGGGGGCCCCAAAAAATTTCCTCTACAAAAGGGGGCGCGGTCAAAAAAGTTTGCGCACCCCGCTATAGGGAAAATAAAATTTGATCACAAAGTTTCCGGATTTTTACCGAATAGATGATTTAAATAACGAATATAGCCTATACGACAATAATGTCATCTCATGATCTAAGTGGGTACTTTCAAATGGCAGTAAACCCCAGTGACATTGTTAAGACCGTATTCGTAGTAAAAAGTGGCACTTACGCATTCCAGCGGACTCCATTTGGGTTATCAGGGGCGGCTTCCAATTTTCAAAAGGCAATTGACCTAATCCTGAAACCGGTGATAGGGAAGTTTGTGAGTGTCTATATGGATGATGTAATTATCACATCTCCATCGTTCACTCACCATGTTGAGCATTTAAGGAAAGTTTTTTCGTTGTTGCAAGATGCAGGATTGACATTAAATAAAGAAAAATGTAAATTTGGGTGCGAAGAATTGAAGTATTTAGGATTAATTATTAGTAAGAAAGGAATCAAAAGGGATGAGACAAAGGTTCGAGCTATACTAGAGATGAAACCCCCACGGAACTCAAAGGAGGTGTCCAAGTTTTTGGGTATGTCCCAGTGGTACGCGAAATTTATTAAAAATTATGCTGATCTTTGTGAGCCCCTTTATAATCTTAAACGAAAATTTAAAAATTCGTCTGGTCCACTGAGGCGCAGAAGGCATTCGACGCGGTCAAGGCGGCCATAACAAAGGCGCCAGTTTTAAAATTGCCGGAGTAGAAAAGCCCTTCGAATTATTTACAGATGCCAGTTCAATAGGTTTGGGAGCAGTGCTCAATCAGGAACAAAGACCAGTTATATTTGCTTCACGTACTCTGAACAACGCGGAGAGGAATTATACGGTAACCGAAAGAGAATGTCTAGCAGTAGTATGGGCGTTGAACAAATTCCGAACATATTTAGGAGCGATGCCAATTAAAGTTATTACAGATCACGCTGCCTTAACACGTTTAACGCATGGAAAAATTTGTCGAGTAGGATGATCAGATGTGCACTCTAATTAGCGGAATTTAATATAGAATGGGAACATAGACCAGGAACTCAAAATGTGGTGGCAGACATTTTATCCCGAAACCCGGTTGAAAGTATAATGGGAGAAAAAGTTAATTGTGCAATAATCAGAGATTTAGTACTTACTTCGCGAGAACAGTTAATAACAGAGCAAAAGAATGACCCAGAATTTTGTCATATCTATAGATATTTAGAAAACCCGGAATATAACTCTGTTAATGCGACGATATGTGAGAATTGATCCCGCGATTTCCGTCTAATTGAAGGCTTGTTGTTTTATGCGAAACACGCAACGTCGTTAGGTGAAATGCGTGTATACATTCCAAAGTCTTTAAGAAACAGTATATTACGCGAATTCCACGAAAAGCCAATCGCAGGTCATCTAGGCATATTTAAAACTTATCATAAAATTCGGGACGTTTGTTATTTCCCGTATAGAGAAAATTTATCGTTCAATATGTTTCTACATGCCATATGTGTCAAGTTAATAATTCTAATAACGCGTTACCAGCTGGTCGATTAAATACGATTGTATCAAATTATCCAAATGAGATAGTGACGTTAGATTTATTAGGCCCGTATCCTATATCGAGAGTGAGACGTAATCGATATGTTTTAGTAATTACCGACCATTTCAGCAAATGGTCTGAAATTATACCTCTTAAAAAGGCTTCGGCTCGTATAATAGCGGATACTTTTTTTGATAATTTTATATCTCGTTTTAGAGCTCCAATAAAATTAATATGTGATAACGGTCCCCAATTTATATCCGAAATTTTTGAACATTTAAGTGAAAGATTAGGCATAAGGCATGTGAAGACTGTTGCATATAGGCCGCAAGCAAATAGAACCTAACGCGTAAACCGCGATCTGGTGCAAATGATTGCAAATTATGTAAATGATCAACACGATACTTGGGACCAAATTCTACGTGAGTTTGCTTACGCTATTCGTACAGCAGTGAATGAAACGACGGGAAAAACCCCTGCGGAATTATTTTTGGGTCGAAAGTTGATTACCCCATTTCAAAAATTAGTAATGGTTTCGGACGGAACTGACTTTGTAGTAAGAAATATTGAGAAATTGTTTGATGAAGCTAGACTAAAAACAAAAACTAAACATGAAAGATGGAAAAATATTATAATAGACGCAGGCGGGATGTACAAGTTAAGGTAGATGACTGGGTCTTATTAGAGACACACCCTTTAAGTTCAGCAGCGAATAAAATATGCGCGAAATTTAAACAAAAATTTGAAGGTCCGTATAGAGTGTTAGAAGTAAGAAATAATAATAATATTATAATATGGAGGTCAGGAAAAAGGTTAACCGTCAATGTTGATCAAGTAAGAATATATCGTCATAGGAAATGTGACGAGATTGAGTTAGGAACAGGTCGCTCGGATTGCATTAGTTCACTTCGGGAAACGAGTAGTTTGGAAAACGTACATCGAAGATCAAATGAGCCGCAATATGGTAAGAAGAAAGGGTCTGAAGTAAAGCGTGAGTTAGAGGAAAAAGGGATAAATCTTAAGTCAAATCAATGTGAGAAACACACAGATAGGACCGATAAGCGCGGACCACTTATCAGATCACTACCTAGCTCTTTTTCCAGTAATAAGACAAAAATTAAAAGAGAGCATCAAGATAGAATAGGGATAAACGGTCGCATTGATCTTGGTCAAGTGGACCACAAAGAAAGTGGCAGAAACGTGTACCCAATAAAATAAATAAAAGACCATTGTCATCAGATAATATTTATATAAGTAGGAAGAAGAATCGAAAGGAAGTGGTTCAAGATAGTGCTTGCTATAATCTACGATTACGCAAGAAACAGGATTAGGAGTCCCAACCGGCTAATGGAGTGAAGTCAATTTAAGCTAGGAAAAGCCGAAGAGAAAACTACAGACCCTACATCAGGCAACATACGGGATCAAGAGCACCGAGGAATGAAAGAGGACGAAATGTAACAGCACTTTGTCAATGAAAAGTCCTAGTAGGGAGACAAACCATAAAAACCGGTTGTATTTTTTTCATTTTTATGTTCTTTCCAACAAGTGGTCGGAAGAATTATTGCAAAGAAGGAAGTCTCGGGCGGTGTTTAAAAATTATAATCCAAGAAAAAGTTAACACTACAATGAGTGTATATATATATATATATATATATTTTTTGAACTTTGACTTGTAAAATTTTTTTTCTCAATTGATGGAGAAAACAATTATAACTATGCATTTGTTTACTTCGACGTATGTCTTCGTGAGATGCGACAATTCCTTTGGTTATTTGTTTTAATTGATTTATTGAAAAATGTTTGTAATTGTGTATAGTGTGTATATATATATGTTGTTGTATTGTTCCGTATTAAGGGGACAGAGGACTTTCAAAAACTTTTTTTTTAATTATTAAGTAAGAGTAATGAAATTTATGAGCATATACACTGAAATAGAACTAGATCAAATATATCTTTAAAAAAAAATTTTCAATTAAAATTTTTTTTTAAATTAAAAAAAATTGATAAGTTTTAAATTTTTTTAAAACATTCCATGCGTTCCAATTTTTTATTTTTTGACTTCGTCTAACATTATTAATGTTTATTAGTACACGTTACACATAAATGGGTATTATTTAGCAATTTCATGCACCGGTTAATTTTTTAGACAGGTTTTTGTTCATTTGTACTTAATTTCCTGTAAAATATCAGATTTTGTACACTAAAAATGAAATTTAAGTATCTAAATGAAGTCAAAATTTTAAATAGATACCCTGATTTATTTATGTACTTATCAGTATTCTTCACGAGAAATTTCAAGCAATTTGCTCAAAAATTGAGACGCATGGAACTTTTTAAAAAGCACGTAAATCTGAAAAATATTTTTTGAGAAAAAGTCATTTTAAAAATTTTTTTCCTCTTACATTTTATAATTGTTGTTCTGATATTATTAAACATCCATTTTATTTAATAACAGACATATTTATAATAGGTTATTTATTTACAAGCATAATTTGAAGAGAGAAAAAAATTAATAAAAGAATAAGATGGTTTCACATGATACAGTTTTTCGGTAAAATGTTTTCAGTGATAGTACAAATAAATATTAATTTACTGGAAAAACATTTAAAATTTGCCAGGACCATATGTTTTACCTTCTTTTTTAATGTTCCTTGTAATTTTGGATGATCTGGTAATTTGGATGATTTACTGATTCTTTTCTTTTTCCAATCACTAGAATTCTTTTTTTCACTCTGAGCTAAGCGTCGTTTATCACGTTTATGGGAAATGTCCACAGATACAGCACTTAACTCTTTGTGCTCAATAGCTAAACTATTGAAACAACCAAAATTCTATCCACCTATGGCAGATATAACACATTTCAAGTCGCTTTTAGAAACAAAGTTTCTTTTGGGCAGTTTTTCCAAATGACACTGTGGATGTTTTCGTTGGCATTCTGAGTTTTTCCCCCCACTGCATCTTTCTAAAAGCTCATCGTTTGCAAGCCTTTTTATATACTGGAAGTATTTTTCAGAACTTGTTCCGAGAGCTTAGTTTTCATCAGTGAATGGGACATAGGGTTCTCATTTTTTGCCAAAGCCTTCTG
This sequence comes from Trichonephila inaurata madagascariensis, assembly GCA_019973955.1. NCBI lineage: Eukaryota > Metazoa > Arthropoda > Arachnida > Araneae > Nephilidae > Trichonephila > Trichonephila inaurata. The sequence continues at coordinate 40,585 of BMAV01014818.1, forward strand.
GTAAAAACACCATGATGTCGAACCAGTAGGGCATTTACTATGCTTTGGAGATTTATCTGTTGATGAACAATGAAACAATGAAGCTAAAATTGCACCTTTCATTTTCTTACATCGGTGCATTGTCTTTTATAGCTTTTCTGTAAAAGTTAGTGTTTTACAATGGCATTTTTTTTGAGGGGTTTCCCTCTTTCCGCCCACCAATGGTGATACCTTTACTCCACCACTCTGAAATTTTATTACGGTCCTGTGCCCTTTTGCCACGTGGTTAATGCATTCTTCTTTCACAATTTTATGCAGTCACCATACACATTTAATGATGATAAATGTTGATAGGGCTTGCATCACCATCTGACAAGATGTCACGTATCATACCACAATTTTTAATGGATCTTTTCCACAGAATTTCTGCAGCTTTAATCTCCATGGCATTAGAAGATCCTACATAATTTTCGCAATATTCTTCTTGGTGTGATTTGTACTATATGGAGTACTCAGCACTATTTTCTCCAAGATCCCTTTTTTGCGGTAGTGCATTCTGGGCAATATTTGGAAAGGATTTCGTAATTGATAATGAGCCCAATCAAAATGTCGATAACGATTCCTATCCCGTACAATGACGAATGTCCCCGTTTCTACCATGTTCCATCATATGAAACGGTGATGTCTATAACACCATTAGCAGTGCCGAGCAAATCTTCATGGTGTTTTCGGACCACTTTACGGGAAGTTTCAAGAATGTTTTCTTTAAAACTACACTTTTCTTTATATAATTTAAGTAAACAATTTCAGAAGGTTTTCTTATCCATTGCATGAATGCCAATAGACATAGAGAAAAGTTCTAATGCTGCATGACCTTTCCCAATTTTTAGAAAAGCTTCAACGAGCTTTTTATTTGCCTCGAAACATTTGCTATCATCATCTCGTGGGCTTGAGAATACAGAATTAAATATTTTTTGCAGCTTTTACATTTTAGCTCTATTTTTGAAGAAAAACCATGAGCACCATTACACTCAACATCCAATGAGCACATATCACATTTTATGTTACATAAAAGAGAAGACCACATATCATTATTCATCAAAACATATGTACTTTTCTCACTAGGACAAAAAGTTGATGTTGATGTAGAAGGAAACATCTGAAATTTTCTGGCACTTGCATTCAAATATTGTTCATTTTCACCAGCATCTGAACCTTCATCACTAATAGAGTTTTCAGTATGCATAATAATTGAATTTTCAGCAAGCATAATATCAGAGTTTTTAGCACACACAGTACTATCAAAATCACTTTGCATGTGATTTTTTCCCCATCTCTTTTGTACTTTGGATGCACACAAACTTCTTTTTGATGGCCTACCTTTAGGTTTTCGATAGCGCCTACTAATAGCATCCATTTTAAACAAATAACGGACAATTGTAGATGTTTTTGAAGCTTTTTTGTGGATTTCAGATACAAAAATTTGATTCCATAGATAAATATTACTAAGAAACAGACAGCAATCAAAGATGTGCAATTTTAAAAACAGGCAATACTTTCGACTTTTGTAAGCAAGTGGAAGTAAACAAACAGCGATAAAACAGTTAAAGGTTGCAGTTAAAATGTGTAGTTATTAAAACACGAAAATATTAATTCTAATATTAAAAAAAAACCTCAAAAAATTACGACAACCTAAGCACATGCTTTTGTTTACATTTTTGGGTCCATTTAAATTTTTTTTAATGCTTATAACTTTTTAATAAAATTACTTAGACACATGCGGTTTCTTGCATATGGTTCAGTAAACTCACGAAAATCATAATTCACAAAAATTTGTTTTTCCATATTTTGGACGAATTTCGCCAATTTCAAAGTTCACCCCATCCCCTTAAGGTGCATCTGGTTCAGGGAAACGCGGCTTAGTCAGATCGCTAACATTAACATTAATAGCACTGCGCGACTCATTGGGAGTTTTACAGAACCAGATGCGGGGTGGACATGAAAGTTTGTTGTAATTTAAAAATGATATATAATGCATAAAAATTGTGAAACATACTGGTATTATATAAATATAGATTTTGCAAAGCAACTTAAAGAGTTTTTATTTAAGGGTGACAGACCCTGAATGTGCTAATGTAGCTTCAACTTGGAGAAGTAAACCCAGTCTCCAAGCTCATAGATACTTGCTCTGATGCAGATTTTTGGGTGTATGTACCCAGGAAGGAATGGAAATGAAAGATATAAGTGTATAAAAATTTAAGTATATATTTAAGTAACGTTAAATATATAGAGTTAAGTACATGTGTAAAAGTGAGAATATACCATGATTAAAATGCAAAACTGTTAATGTTTTGTCTAGTTAATGCAGTAAAATTTATTGTGTCTGTCACGAGTTCAAAAAGTGGAATATTAAATTTAATTTTAAGATGAATAATGAAAATTAAAGTTAAGTTAAATATTGGAAATTAAGAGTTAAAATGAGGATTCAATGTTAACATTTAAATAAAACTTAGAAAGTGAGGACATTAAGAAATAAAAATTTAGGCACGTAATTTCTTAAGGGTCAGGTAGACCCTCGAATAAATCACGTTTTACTTCTTGGAGGGGGTTGTGACGGCTCACGCGTCTTTTCTCTAACATAACCTCTGGGTTCTTTGACGGCCAAGATTAATGGCAAATCTTTTCGAACCCAAATCCAAGAAGTGAAACGAAGGATAAATGCAAATAAGGTAACCTTTAAAAGGACAGAATTTTTAGTGAGCGCGATGGCAATTTAGAGAAAGTTCAGTTCAGAGAAGATAGAAGTGTAAAGTGACGGCTTACCTAGAATCACGAAAACCTAGCCATTCATCCAAGGTACATACCATTGTACGCCAGCCTAGAGAAATATCTGAAGTGGATTGGACGTTGCATAGAAACCGAGTTAGGAAGATTATATTCTGAATGCGAATATATTATTAAGATTGAGAGTAGGCGGATATAGCATAATTATATTGATAAGTTATCTAATTGCGCGATCTGTGTTAATTAATACTACGTGTTTTGGTTCATTCTCACTTAATATAAGTTTGTTAGATATATAAATAATTTAAGTTAAATTCTTAATAAAAGTCATATTAAGAATTCTAAAATGTCTCATCATTTCGAGAATCCCACACCTCTAACTTACGCTGAAACCCCACGACATGGTCAACGAAGATCGACCAGGTCTTACTTATTTATCCACCCATTGTAGTAGGGATGAAAGGTTGAGTTGACCTTGCCCAGCCCGTGAATATATATATATATATACTAAAGAAATGTAACTATTTAATCTCAGATATATTTCTAAATGTACAACGAATTTTGAAATCGTTTGAGTTTCGATTATTGACCTGATATAACTTGAAAGAGTGGATCTTGAGCAGCATTCATAGATCTGAAAATATTCGCTGTATATTCGAACTAAATGTTCAAAATTCTCTAACAATTATAAATTTTTTAAAGCTTCAGCACAATCAATTCTCGGTGTCATGCAAATTCTGAATTAATTTGATTAATATTAACCTGGAAACTTTTTTTCATTGAAATCACAAAATGTGAGTCAAGTAGCGTAACAAAGGCATAGAATCAAATGATGTGAAACTAGTAGTGACATCTGTCGATGTCGTGGGGGTTCAGCGTAAGTTAGAGGTGTGGGATTATCGGAAGGATGAGACATTCTATAATTCTTAATATGACTTTTATTAAGAATTTAACTTAAATTACTTATATTAAGTGAGAATAAATCAAAGTACGCCGATTTACTTAAGTCAGATCGCGCAATTAGATCACTTATCAATATAACTAATTAGATCCTCCTAATCTCAATTCAATATTAACTAGCGTCCAGAATATAATCTTCCTACCTTGGCTGAAGACTCAACGATTCTGATACTTTCAGGTAGACTGATGTACTCGTGTCAGTAGTTGCTCCTTTTATATATTAGCGAGGGTGGGCGTCTCCGTAATTCCTGAGTAGGCCGTCTAAACTCACTTCCAACTGTTCCACACTAAGCTTTCTCTAAGATTGCCATCGATTCTCACCAAACTTTCTATCCTTTTAAAGGTTATCTTATTTGCATTGTTGCTTCGTTTTTACTTCTTGGAATTGGGTTGGAAAAGTTTTGCCATTAATCGTGGCCGTCAAAGAAAGTAGGAGTTATGTTAGAAGAAGAACGCGAGAGATGTCACATAGTGAATCGCGAAATTCTTTAATGCTGACAAAAGAGATTCTTTCAAAGCCTCAGATATTGAAAATGATACATACAGTATGTCTTATCTAGTGAAACACTGTACTAGTTGGGTTACTTGCACTGTCCATCATGATTAGGGTTTCTGATTTCTTGGGTTTTTTCATTCCCAGGAATGTCTGCGAAATCCCAGGAATGTAATTGTCCTTTACGGGATTCCCGGGAATACATCAAATTTTTTAAAAAATTAAAAACAAGTTACTTTTAAATAAAATCTATAATAATAATTACATAAAATAAGGATACATACAAATTCCAAAATTAATACTTATTTATATAATGAGCTAAAGAATATAAAATGTATATAATAAAGTATCTATTCATTTTTAAAATAGGATTTCAGAAAGTATACCCAATTAATACTTTTATCACTCAGCCTAGTTCTAACTTTGTGACGAACAATCCGGCAGCAGAAAATGCCCTCTCAGCTTCAACTGACGTTGGAGGAATTGTTTTTAAACCCTCACATAATTTTACAATGTTTGGTGATGGATTTTCAATCGAGTCGAACAACTGCATCTCTTGTTTCATGATTTTGTTGAAACTAATACTTTTTTTTTGTTTGAACAATATAAAACTTTTGTTTTAGAGTAAACTGCCTTCTCTAATTTTTCGTCCCACGTCAGAAGTTTTTCTTTCAAAATCTCCATACTCTCTTCTTCTGAGTGCGAAGAGTTGGATATTGATTCCTCTTCTTCACATAAAAGCCTTGGCCCTATTATTTGGGCTTGTCTAACCAAACAATTTTTACCAGGCAATCGCGAAATATCGACAGTAACTGCAGCTGCTAAATTTTCTCCCAAAATTCAGATATTGCATTAATCCTATTAAGTTAACATTGCATCTCTCATTAATTCTTTGGATAAGAGAATTTTTCATATTTTTCGAAAATTGTGAATTTTGTTCGTTCAGTTCTCCAATAACGAAGGAAAATACACCTTCTGCAGTTAGCAAAATTGCATTTCGACTGCATAATTTTTGTAAGCCAATTTTAACTGGCTTTAAGTCCGCTACAATTATAGTCACTGTTTCAAACTCTACATTGACCCTCATTTTTTCTTCTTTAATGTCAATTAATGCTTTTAAAATTGCTGACTTTATTTCTAAAAATCTTTCAAGCATTGCCAACAAACTATTCTAGCGTGTTTTGGTATCCAAACAAACCATCTTTTCTCACAACCAAACTCTTCTTTAACATATTTTTGTAAATTTTGCGCTTCCTAAGAATAGAAAAAGTAATGAAATTTTATGATTTCCCGGGAAAGAAACCCTAATCATGACCCCTTAAATGTCCTTTCTCGCACTACCATCGACCCGCATGAACTGTACCAATGCATTCCCGATGGATTCGGGAAGAGTATGAGCAGATGTCAGCATTAGAGATAGCTTAAGCAAAAAACTGTGCTGAAATCGAAGCATTACTGAACATATGGGTGATGTTGTCATTCGATGATATCGACAGTATTAGATGAATCGTGGCCATAAAAAGCGCCAAAAAGGTAACTTTCAACCGAAAGCTACAACAAAACGCAAAGACAGAGTGACCCTCCTATCAGCGTTTTAGCCCCTGATATGTTCGACGTATAACGGGCACCAGTCACTTCAATGATTATTGATTGGAAACTCGGCAATCGAATACATTGGTCACGGAGATCATTAGGCCGAATAGCCTTCACAATTGCTCATCACTTTACCAGGCGTATTTGTAGCGGTGCTGAGGGTATTTAAGCTTTAGTAACGCTTAATGGAATAGAGTACTCTTCAGCGACGAGTTTCACTTTTAATTGAGTTTCTATGACTAACGAAGATGTGTCTGGAGACGTCCAAGACAGTGGTGTGATACTCACCTGATTGTTGTCCTTCTAACAGAAAGATAACTAGAAGTCATGGTATGTGATGTCCTTTATTTCACCGAGGAATCTCTTTGGGGTTACCATATGTCACACTTTAATGATGAATGACACTTTAATGAACACAATATGAGTAGAGGATTATAGACGCGTGCTCTTCCTTTCATGGACCTCTAGTTCACATTTCAACAAACAATGCTAGGCTGCATACAGCATGCCTCTCTATCTATTCTCTTAATTATTTTATCACTGCTTCCTGGCCGAAGCGATCGCCAGAGTTTTCCCGAATAATGAGCTGGCGCGTTTCAGACCGTCCCTGGATCCAGTCGATTTAATTTTTAAATGGGAACGTAGTATATGGCAAACAATCCAACAGAATAGATCCACCAACTTTATGAGACAATGCCCAATCGGATAACAGCTTGCAATAGAGCCAGATGCGAATGTATTATTGATTTTATTTTGGCTCTTGCAGTTTTAAATCCTGGATAAACCATTCAACTGTAATGATTTTGTTAGCGTTTTGTTTTTAATACACGTGCATTACATTTTCCGATTTTAGTCCCTTTCAGATAATGCTCTCTTTATGAGTCGCTTTCTATACTACAGAATATATTCTATACTATATATATATTTCTATACTACAGAAAAATTCTAAAGTCTTCATTTATGAAAATCAAGAGGGATGTTGGATCAGAAAGTGCAAAATATTTTATTGACAAAAATTGGTATTTTAAAAATATGCATTGGTTCCGTACGCAAGCATACATTCCAGAAATTCCGCCTCATCATTTATACCCAATTTATTTCTTAGCTACCTTTGAGCCATATTCTTCGCTTCAGAATATATAAACAGTGGGACCCCGATTTAGCGAGCCCCTATTAAACGAATTTTTTCTCTTCCCCGATTAAAATAAAGACAAAAACCCCTGTTTAACGAATAATAAACCCCGAATTAAAGAATAATTTTAGCAGCTTGAAAATTTTTTTGATTAGTTTGTATTGGAACGAATTGATTTTTTTCAAATGACATATCTTCTTTATCTAGAACAAGAAATAAAACTTTTCTTGCAAACGTCAATTTTCAACCGCAAACAGTGATATTAGATTTTAGAGGTGTATATGAGTCCCGAGTATAACCTATCGTGTGAGGCTTGAGAAAGGCAGGAAATTCTTTTCCTATAACATCTCAATTCATAAAGAAGGGAATATTTTAACGATTGTGAAGCATTTGGTGTCGGATTGCTTCCCTACGAAACTGAAGTGGATGAAATTGTCGGAGAATGAACAGCGATTCTGATGCAAAACTGAACTCTTATTAAAACTGTTATATTTTCCGATTTTTTCATTCTTTGGTTACTGTGAAAGCATATCTTTCTTAAGCAAAAGGATATAAGGGATGTAGTATTTTCTTCTCTGCATAAAGACAAAAAAGATCGATTTCGTGTCAGGAATCAAAACGATTTTCAAACATCCATCAGTCAGTGTTTTAAAATTTCCAATTAACTGGTGCATAATAATAAATTTACGGTATTTTTAACTATTGAATAAAAAGTATATAAATTCTAACTAGGGGTATTTTTTGTGCTGTTTCATATTACCGAATTTTTAAAAGAGAAGTGAAACAAAATTGATCTTTTGTTTGGCCCCCGTTGTATCGAATAACACCGAACTAATGAACAAAATGTTCGGTCCCGATGAATTCATTAAATTGTGGTCTATAGATATATATAGGATTTTACCCATAAATAAACAAACAGCATCATTTTTAATACACTATTCTTTAATCTCTCTCTAATATATTTATCGTCGGATTAAATTAACTATGTTTTGTAAGAGACAAATTTCATCATCGAAAAATTGAATACCATTTAATAACGATTCCAAACAAACTCTAATCTCTGAAAATTTTACTAATTTCTATTTATCTGATGGAAAGGAAAAAATCTATTGGATGGTAATTTCTTCAAAATGAACCATATAGCTTTTCAGTCAACAAATATTTACTACGAAAAGTAAAACTTCGATAATTGAATGTTTTACTAACAAGGGGAGGGCACGACTAAGGAAATTCATTTGGGTCGAGACTTGGTATAATAGTAGTACTCTTTTAGGGTGTTCACCCCTCAATGTAATTCCGTCGAATGGCCAGTCAATTCGGAGAAATCAGCCTTCGAATTTCATGCTAAGCTTTTATACAATTAAATTTTAATTTTCCGCAACGAGTTCGTAGCTTGATTGGTAAATCGTCTGCTTTCTATGCTGGAGGTTAGGGTTCGATTCCACGCGATCAACTTTTTTGCTTCAATTCATTTAATTATTCTTTTAAATTAAATAAATTTATTTATGAAAGGTTTATTAAATATTAAATGATATTTTTTGTAATTATTTTGTATTTTATAAAATAAAAAAAATTTAAAATATTAAACTTAAATTTTTTACTGGTAAAATTATTAAAAATTATTATTAATTAAAAATATTAAAATAGTAATTAAATAAAAATATTTAAAATAATTATTAATGAAAATTATTAATAATTAAAATTAGTAAATTAATTATTATTTTTTTAAAATTAACTAATCACTATTTATACTAATTAATTAATTAATTAATCACTATTTATTATAATTAATTAATTATTATTAAGCATTAGTATTAATAAGAAATATTATTAATTTACTTTTAAAATTATGATTTATTATTGAAATTATTATTAATTTATTATAGAAATTAATTAATTAAATTTATAAAAATTATTTAAATAAACTTTTTGAAATTAAATAAATTTACTTGAAAAGAACTTATTAAATATTTTATAAAATTGTAAAATAATTAATTTAATAACATATAAAAAAAGACATATTTTTTTATTATATTAATTATAAAATAATTAATTTCATAATAATAATATATTTTATAAATTATTTTATATTACATATAATATTTTATTTCTAGTATATTGTATTTCACATTATAAAACTATTTGCAACTAATTTTTTTTGTAAAATATCATTTAATATTTATTATATATTTTATATTTTATTATAAATATTATTTATTAAAATAAAAAATATTTATAAAATTTAATATAATTATTGACATAATCAAAGTAATTTTTTTATTTTATAAAATACAAAATAATTACAAAAAATTTCATTTAATATTTAATAAACACCTTTCATAAATAAATTTATTTAATTTAAAAAAATAATTAAATGAATAGAAGAAAAAAAGTTGATCGCGTGGAATCGAACCCTGACCTCCAGCATAGAAAGCAGACGATTTACCAATCAAGCTACGAACTCGTTGCGGAAAATTAAAATTTAATTGTATAAAAACTAAGCATGAATTTCGAAGGCTGATTTCTCCGAATTGACTGGCCATTCGACGGAATTACATTGAGGGGTGAACACCCTAAAAGAGTACTACTATTACACCAAGTCTCGATCCCAAATGAATTTCCTTAGTCGTGCCCTCCCCTTGTAAGATTATATATAATGATTCATCAAATGTTTATTAATTTTTAATAACACTTTAGAGATGTTCATGTGATCAGAAATATTCCCGATAACTTACCACTGGAAGTTGGACTTTCACACTGTGATATCGAAACGCATTGTCCGTCGTCATTCTTGACCATTCCTTGCTTGCAGAAACAGCCAGATCTGCAGTACAGAGGACATGCCATGTGCGTTTGGTTGTAAGTAGCACAGGTATTGCGGCAGTTGGGAACGCAGCTATAGAACTCTTCATCAGGTCCACAGGTGGGAGAGGGTGAAACTGAAAATAAAGTATGGAGAGGAAAATTCAACGTTTTTTTTTTCACCAAATGAAAGTTAACAAAATATTTGACTTTGGTATCCGACTTTGCTGATTTCGAATAATTTATATCAACATCATTTCATACGAGGACATCGAGAAAATTTTGTGCAAGTAAACGGAAACGAAGCAACTTATTCTTCCATCCAGTGTGTAAAATTTTTCAAAAATGCAACCGAATACAATTGCTAGATTTCTCAAGAAGAATTTAAGTGTTAGTTGAATGTGAATAACGAATAGTGGTGTGTAGACATTATGATGTACGATTTGCCTAGAAGAAACAGTTCTCTTAAGTGGTGCTCTGCACAGTTTAATAAAATATTTTGTCAAAGTTAAGAAAATGAGACATGTGTGCTGGAGTCATAACACTCTAATGCAGTATTTCTAAAATAAAACGAATTCAATATGTTTGCTGTAACCAATGTTCAGTCAGCAGCACATTTAGCAAATATTTAATTTAGATGGGCATTATAAAAAATAGTCACGATTTTTCTCACCTGTGGGTGGAACACTGCATTGAGATGGGGACACACACTGGCCATCGCTCCTCTTGACCAATCCCTGCTTGCACCAACAACCAGCTTTGCACAAGGGACAGTTGTAAATTCCTGGATTGTTATACGCCTCACACGTTCCCGTGCAACTAGGGGCACAGTTAGGGTAATATTGTTCATCCGGTCCGCACTGCTGAGGTGATTCTGCAAGAATGTACAATTCTCTTACATATTCATCCAAAAATAAAGCAACTATCTTCACATGCTAGCATCAAACTGATAAACAAATTCATTCTTATACTGCCTTTATTCCACGAATTGCTAAAGATGAACTTATTAATAAATTTCCCATAACTTATTGCACTTAAGAAAAACACGATGAATTGTAATTAAAACATAGGACTCTCCAGCACATTAAAATTTTGAAAATGTATCTAGTACATAAAGTTTTATCACAGAATCGTTAATAAATATGAGATCGTAATTTTGCAATGATTTTTCGAGTCACAAAAAATATTGTCAATTTAAAGGTTTTTTTCTCCGTAGCATTTTCTGCTACCAAAAGTTATATTAAATCAACTACCTGATGGAAGTGTAGTGGGTGAGGGTGCATTGGGACACTGCTCAGGGGAACACAGGAACCATCATCATTTTGATAAAGTCCCTCTTTACAGAAACACCCACTAATGCACAGTTGGTTGCAAAATATTGGTGGATTCCTCGTTAAAGCTTTGCAGGTCCTACTGCAGCTGGGTATACACTCATAGTACTGTTCGTCTTCGTCACAAATCTCTGGTGTTGGCGGGGTAGCTGGAAAAAAAAGAAGTCCCATACAGAACAATATTGAATGATCAGCACTGCGAGAAAGAAACTTCAGATACTTGGTTTTCTAGAACCATTTTCAGATTTAATCAAGAATCAGTAACAAAGTCGAATCAAATATATTAAAGTAGGTTAAAAAAACGATATTTTGCAACTGAATCCCTAAATATCATTTATCACTGGCGACGGACTTTTCGCTCTTCTTCATGTTTTTACAATCTCTTAGAAATGAATAATATTTAAGAGGCAATCTAGAGTGTAGTTCGCAATTTTTTTTTTAGTGCTCTTGACTTAGTTCTTTTTTGCAGCTTGAAAACTTGAAATTTATGCTCGTAAAGGGCTACTGAAGTCAGTTAATTAACGGTCGAAAAATTTTTCTCTCCTGATCAAAATTATATGTGCCAAACAGAACAGAACGTTATGTATAAATTATTCCGTCATTTCGATGGGTATTTTAATTTTTGTATTCAATAATGTGTTATAAATTAGCTGAACATTGGAATGTTTTTTAAACGAAAAATGCATAAATTATTTGAATCTGATAATATAAATATCGGATTTATTATCTACACTATTAAAATTCGAAGGTAAACAAATGTATCTATCTATGCTTAATGTTTCTATCTTCTCACGAATCGCACCACGCAGAAACTCGCCGAAGGTACTAAAAGACGAGGAATGAACCGAGAAAGCTGTTTTGACCATTTATATTCCGATATTGCAATTAGTTAAAAAGAGATTAATTAAAAACCTTAAAATGTATAATTGTTTTACTCCTGCTGGTTTTTTATTCCGCCGAGCATCATTTCTATTTCAGCTGAGTAAAGTTCCGATTTTCCCCACGTTTTTAAGAAACCCATCCAATTCTTGCTACCAAACTCAGACAAAAAATAAATACAGAAGTGGAAAAATCATTTTTTTTCGCCACGATACGGTATAATTTTTTTTACAAAATAATGATATTTTCTATTTTTTACGATTTTTTCTAGTAGGAGTCAAAATTGATGCGTTTTTATGAAAATTATTTCTAAATAGTTCCGTTTCAATTTCCTTTCGCATTAATGAATTGATATTCTACGCTAAAAAAAAATTCTTGTTTTTCTCTTTTAGAATCAGTCATTTAACCCTGCTATTCTGTTTGTATTTACTACACGTATGTAGCGTTCGGGTCAATATGACCCGATTCAGAAAGCTAACCTTTTTTGCCGGAAATGACAGGTGAAATTTAAGAAATGGTTGAAACAATAGTAACGTAATTTTTTTAGAAATCTAGTTATTTTAAGCATCTATAAAAATAACAATAAAATATTTGAAATTGATACTTTCAATAATAATATAAAACATCTATAAAAATAACAGAAAATTATTCGAAATTAAAACTTACTTTTATTTACAATTTGAACAGTAATATCTTACACAAGTTTTGAATATGTGCTTCTTACACTTGTAGCATAACATTTTAGTTTTGTTGTCATTGCCAGATGGACAGAGAGCTCACACCTTGCACGTTTGACACACAAGGAAGTGTTCTCAGCAGATCCTGATGGTACGCTTTCTCTTTTTCTCTATATTAGTTTCACTTTTTTTATTAAGACCTCACTTCTCAGTACATTTGGCCTTGCTTCAATATATGAAAAAATGAGTGATTTTTACAATTCTTCCAAAAATAGTCTTCGTTTATTCAATTTGTTTTCTTTCCAATCACTGTGTATGGAAGTCCATAGAACAAGTGCATTGTAAGCAGTTATTATAGAATAGAATATTTTCACATGGGCTAGCGATTTGTTTTTCTTTTACAAGTGTACGTTGTTAGAAATTGATCAGGAGTATCCACAGCCCCTTCAGATAAATTATAATCTAAGATCGTTAGTGATTTTTTGCCAGGTGTGTGGCTAACTTCTTTGCCACGATGCAAAGTGCTCATAAGAATAACATTCTGGTTCTTTGTTGGGACATGGCTTACAACTACTGTGTCTTCTGTAAAATAAAATAATGAGCTGTGAATTCTTTATTTGGCATTTCTACAGGAAGTTCTGGTTTATTTTTTCTGATGGTGCCAAGCATAGTCATTTTCCGTTTCAGATGAATTTGCCCTAAGTTGTAAGATGTGAAAAAATTATCGCATATAATATTGTGCCCCGAACACCCAAAAGTGAGGTCCTTGATTTTTCCCGGGCTTTGACCCTTGTTTTTGTCTAGTGTAAATTTGTTTTTTCAACACATACAAAGTTTTACTGTCACGTAAAGTCCACATTTGATCCCATATTTAGATGACTTACTTGATATATGCTGTTTGAAGGACATCTGCCCCGATATTGTACTAATTGTTTATATACCGTAATGTTTTCATTTGGATTACATAATTTTGGTAGAATTTATATCCACTTTTCCCAAATATCTTGCACTGCAGCTAATTTATCCATTTTTCCTTTCTCGATGAATGGATTTATTATCAAAATGAATAACCTTGACATGGTGCAAAATGTTTCGAAGGACATTGTCACACGAAATACATTTCTGCTTTTTGTTCATTATAACAATGAATATGATTTATAAACAACAGCTAACACACAATAATAATCCAATATATATGTGCTTGAAAAATTTTACTTTCAATATTTTTCTACTTTTTTCTATGATTTTCAATATTAGCTATTTTTATGAATTCGTTTTCAAATGAATTGAATGTTACCTCAAATACACTTTTTACGTCTGTTACACTTGCCGTTGCATATTTTGTGATCCCTGAAGTACTTTTTATAATATTAGCAGCTGTTGATTGAGAATAATTGGGCAGCGGATTCAGCTTCAACTTTATTTCACGATTCTTGGACTGA
>BMAV01014819.1:0-10267 GCA_019973955.1 Trichonephila inaurata madagascariensis
CAAAAAGTTTTTAAAATGGGCAGTAAATTAACTTTTAAGCAAATTAGGTCGGTTTTTTCAAAGTGTTTCATTTTTAAAAAACAGTTACTTGAGTTTCATGAAACGGAGACCAAAATTAGATTCCTGGTCAAATTTTGATTGAAATTGTTCACTTTGGGAAGTTTCTAGGGTAAAAAAAAACAAAATTGCTGTGGGCATGAGACTGAAACAAACTATACAGAGGGAACGAATTTCAAAGAAACAATTGGGCATAACTTCTGAACTAGTTGGAATTTCGACAAGCGCCGTACATATTCGTGATCAGCGTTGAATTCTGTGCAAGAAAAAGTAAGTTCGGTGAGAAGTAGCCGGTGTTTTAAAATCGGTCGGTCAGTTGGCTTTCAAGCGAAATAGGTCGGTTTTTTCAAGAAGGTATTTCATTTTTAAAAAAAAGTTATAGTAATATCGTGAAACGAGACCAGATTTAGATCCTTTTCAAATTTCGAGTGAAATGGGTCACTCTGTAGTTTTCGGGAAAAATAAAAAAAAATAGTGGTGGGCATGTTTTTGAAACAGACTATTGAAAGAGGGGATGAATTTAAAAGAAACAGTTGGGCATAACTTTTGAACTAATTTGAATTTCGACAAGCGCCATACATATTCGTGATCAGCGTTGAATTCTGTGCAAGAAAAACTAAGTTTGGTAAGAATTGATGGAAGACAAAAAAAATGACAAAAACGCACGGAAAAGAGAAATCCGTTGCAATTAAGCCCTTTGAAACACGAACGCTTCAAAATGGATTATACCGCAATTAAATTTTTTTTACTTTTTTTATCGGTGATTTCTGATATTTGTCATAGAAATGCATTACCAAAGTGCAATAACTCGAGTTCTAATAATCGCAGGGTAATATTTAAGTGTTCAGTTTGGGGGCGGCCTCATTCGAATGACACCTGGTTTTTAAAATCGTTTAGTAGGTTACCAATCTTTTGCTCAGGTCCGTTTTTACAAAGTGTTTATTTTAAAACAGTTACATAGAGTTTTCGGGGAACGAATCAGAATTACATTTCTGGTCAAATTTTACATTAAATAATACTTCCTTTTGGGAAGTTTCCTAGGTAAAAACAAAACAAGCGGGCATTACACTGAAACAAACTATACAGAGGAGACGAATTTCAAAGAAACAATTAGCAAATTCTGAACTACCTGAATTTCAACAAAGCGTCGTACATATTCGTGATCAGCGTTGAATTCTGTAGCAGAAAAAAATAAGTTCGGTGAGAATTGGCCGGTGTTTTAAAATCGGTCGGTAAGTTGGCTTTCAAGCCAAATAGGCTCTGTTTTTTCAAGAATGTATTTCCATTTTAAAAAAAGTTATAGTAATATCGTGCAACTTGAGACCAGATTTAGTATTCTACCAAATTTCGAGTGAAATGGGTCACTTTGGTATCTTTCTTTCGGGAAAAATAATAAAAATAGTGGTGGGTATGTTTTGAAACAGACTATTGAAAGAGGGGAGGAATTTCAAAGAAAAACAGTTGGGCATAACTTTTGAAACTAATCCTACCCCGACAAGCGCCATATACATATTCGTGATCAGCGTTGAATTCTGCAAGAAAACTAAGTTTGGGTAAGAACTTGGAGGAAGACAAAGTAACAGACAAAAACGCACGAAACAGGAAACGCCGTAATTAAGCCCATTTGAAAGACAAACGCTTCAAAAGGATTATACCGCAATTAAAATTTTTTTTTACTTTTTAATTCCGGGTGTTTTTCTGCGATATTTGGTCACAGAAATGCATTACCAAAAGCGCAATAACTCGAGTTCTTAATAATCGCAATTTGTACTGTTTTAAGTGCCTTGAGTTTAAAGTGGCCTCACCTGAACAGACACCCTGCTCTTTTTAAAATGACAGTAAGTTTAACTTAAGCTTAATTAGGTCCGTTTTTTCAAAGTGTTTCATTTTTTAAAACAGTTACATGAGTTTCGCAAGTCGGTGACCAGAATTAGATTCCTGGTCAAATTTTGATTGAAATGGGTCACTTTTGGGAAATTTCTAGGTAAAAAACAAAATTGCTGGGTGGGTATGATATTCGAAAACAAACTATACAGTATTTTAATTTCAAAGAAACAATGCAACTTGAAACCGTTGAATTTCGACAAGCGCCAATATATTCGTAATCAGCGTTGAATTCTTCCAAAGTAAATAATGTCCAAGTTCTGGGTGAGTAGCGAGCCTATGCTTCTAGTAATCGGAGTCATTAAAGTTTGGCTTCTTCAGCTCAAATAGCCTGTCTTTCTCAATAGCTGTATTTCTATTTTAAAAAAAAGTAATATCGTGTGAACGGAGATCCATTTGACTCTTTTTCAAATTGAGGAAATGGGTCATACCCTTGAAGGTTTGTGCAAAAATAAAAAAATAGTGGTGTATGTCGTTTCTTTTAAAACAGACTTAGCTGGAAAGAGGGAGAAATTCAAAATGTTCAGCTAAGCATAAACTTTGAAACCCCACTTTGAATTTTGGACAAGCCACACATTCAGGATCGTAAGCGTTAGACTCCCTTTCCCCGTTGGTAAGAATTGAGTACAACACAACACGCACGGAAAAGAGGTAAACCGCCGCAAATTTGTCACAACAGCACGAAAGTTTAAAAAGGATTATACCGCAATTTAAAAATTTTATTTTTTATCGGTGTTTTTCATATTTGTCATAGAAAATGCACACAAAGAAGCAAATAACTCGAGTTCTAATAATCGCAGGGTAATATTTGGTGTTCTAATGGGGCGCCCCTACTCGAAATTATAACGGCGAAAATCAAGTTAGTGTAAGTTTAACTTTTAAGTTTAATTAGTCCGTTTTTCACAAAGTGGTTTCACTTTTAAAACACACATGAGTTTGTAGAACGAGACTAGAATTTACATTTCTGGTCAAATTCTTGATTGTACAACGCCGCTGGGAAGTTTCTAGGGTAAAAAAGCAAAATTTGCAGTATTTCACTGAAACAAATTGATATATGAGAGACACCAAAACAAAACACTGGGTATAAATTTGAACTAATTGGAATTTCGACGCGTCGCATTATATCGCATCAGCGCCGGAATCTTCTGCGCGCTGCACAAGTTCGCGAGAATTGGCCGGTAAGCTTCTTAAAAATCAGAGCCGGTAAGCGTTTCGCCAGAAATAGAAGTCGGTTTTTCAAATAAAATGTATCACTGGAAAAGTTATAGTAATATCGCAAAACGGAGACCAGATTTTAGATTCCTATCAGCAATGCGAAGTTCGTCACCAGGTAAGTTTCCCAGCAAACAAAAACAAATAGTGGTGGGTGAAATGCCCAGAAAAGACTTGTTGAAAGAGGGAGGAAATCTCTACGAAACAGAGCGGGACATAACTTTTGAACTAATTGAATTTACCAAGCGCCATAAATATTCGTGATCAGCGTTGAATTCTAAAAGGAAACCGGGCGTGTAAGAATTTGCGAAGACAAAAATGACAAAAACGCACATGAAGTCCGCGTAATTGGGTTTCCATTTCGGAAGACGAACGCTTCCAAAAAGTTGATTATACCGCAATTAAATTTACGCCTTTTATCGGTGTTTTTCTCTGATATTTGTCATAGAAATGCTACCAAAGCGCAATAACTTCCGAGTCTCTGCACCGCATTTGCAATTGTTTTAAGTGTCTTGATTTGGGGGCGTGGCTTCATCTGGAAACATACCCGGTTTTTAAAATTGGCTGTAGTGTTAACTTTAAGCCAATTAGGTCGGTTTTTCAAAAGCGCCGGCTCAAAACAGTTATTTAAGTCTGCAAGTTCATAATCAGAATTAGATTCCTGGTCAAATCTTTACTTGAAATGGGTCACTTTGTGAAATTTCAGGGTAAAAAAAAAAAATTAAGCGTGGGCGTGACACTGCAAACAAACCGCATGAGACGAATTTCAAAGAAAGCACAATTTCAAAAGGCCAACTTCTGAACTAGTTGAATTTTACTGCCGCATATCTGCTATCAGCGTTGAATTCTGTGCAAGAAAACAAAGTTCGGGTGGAGAAGTAGCCGGCGTTTTAAATCGGTTTTACTAGTTGGCTTTCGCCAAATAGGGTCGGTTTTCAAGAAGGTATTTATTTTTAAAAAAGTTATAGTAATATCGCAAGTCTTAGCACCGTGATTTAGATCCTTTTCAAATTTCAAGTGTGTTTTGGCCCACTTGGTGTTTTCCTCGTAAAAATAAAAAATTAGTGGTGGGTACGTTCCCGAAACAGACTATTGTAGAGGGGATGAATTTAAAAACAGTTAAGAGTAACTTTTGAACTAATTGAATTTCACGCGCCGCTACATCGTGATCGCGTTGAATTCTGTGCGTTGTTCAAGATTGCAAGAATTGGAGAAGACAAAACAAAACGCACGGAAAAGAGGAAGTCCGTCGTACCGCTTCCCATTTGCCACGAAATCGCCAAAAGGATTATACCGCAATTAAATTTTTACTTTTTTATCGGCGACTTGGATATTTTGCCTATGTAGAAACGCATTACCAAAGTGCAATAACTCGAGTCTCCACCAATCGCAGGGTAATATTTTAAGCGTCTGCTTGGGGCGGCCTCTCATTCGAAATGACACTTCCAGTTTTTAAAATCGTTTAGTAAGTTAACTTTAAGCTTGAGTCCGTTTTTCAAAAGTGTTTGCTTTAAAACAGTTTCCATGAGCTTTTCTCGGTGGGAACGGAGACCCTGAATTGAATTTTGGTCAGCCTTTGATTTAAAATGGTCACTTTGGGAAGTTCTAGGTAAAACAAAATTGCTGTGGGCATGACACCGAAACAAACTATACAGTTGGGACGAATTTCAAAGAAACAATTGAGCATAAATCCTGAACGAAGTTGAATTTAATAAGCGCCGTACATATTCGTGATCAGCGTTGAATTCTGTGCAAGAAAACTAAGTTCGGTGAGTATAGCCGGCGATTTATAATCGGTCGGTAAGTTGCCTTTCAAGACAAATAGGTCGATTTTTTCAAGAAGGTATTTCATTTTTAAAAAAAAGTTATAGTAATATGGTGAAACGGAGACCAGATTTAGATTCCATTTCAAATTTCGAGTGAAATGGGTCACTCTGGTAAAGTTTCCTCGAAAATAAAATAGTGGTGGGCATGTCTTTTGAAACAGACTATTGAAAGAGTATCAGAATTCTCAAAGAAACAGTTAAGCATAACTTTGAACCGTCTGGAATCGACAAGCGCCATACATATTCGTGATCAGCGTTGAATTCTGTGCAAGAAAAACTAAGATTGAAAAGAATTGAGTAAAGACAAAAATGACAAAAACGCACGGAAAGCAGAAGTCCGTTGCAATTAAGCCCCATTTCGGTTACCTAGAACGCTTCCAAAAGATTATGCACGCAATTAAAATTTACTTTATCGGTGTTTTTCTGATATTTGTCATAAAACGTACTACCAAAGCGTAATAACCTGAGTTCTGGTTAATCGACCGGCTTTGGGCGGCCTTTAGTTTGTGCGGCCTCTCATTCGAATGACACCCGGTTTTTTTTAAAATTGACAGTGCTTAACCTTAGCTTTCACTTCTCTCAGGTCGGTTTTTCAAAGTGTTTCCCATTTTAAACAGTTACATGAGTTTCTGTGTCTTGCGACCGAATTAGATTTCTGTCAAATTTGATTAAAATGGTCACTTTGGGAAGTTTCTAGGTAAAACGTAAAATTGCTGTGGGCATTACGCTGGAAACAAACTATACAGAGGGGACGAATTTCAAAAGAAACAATTGGGGAACTTCTGAACTTAGCTGAATTTAATAAACGCCGTGTATATTCGTGATCAGCGTTGAATTTGTGGAAGAAAACGCAGCTCGGTGAGAATTAGCCGGCGATTTACATCGGTCGGTAAGTTGCTCCTTCTCAAGCATTGTAAATAGGTCGATTTTTCAAGAAGCTGGTTTCATTTTAAAAAAGTTATAAGACGTGAAAAGACCAGATTTTAGATTCTGTCTAAATTTCAGGAAATATGTCACTCTGGTAATTTTTTCGGGAAAAATAAAAAAATAGTGGCGGGCATGTCTTTGAAACAGACTATTGAAAGAGGGATGAATTTCAAAGAAACAGTTAAGCATAACTTTTGAACTAATTTGAATTTTGACAAGCGCCACATATTCGTGATCAGCGTTAACCGTGCAAAGAAAACTAAGTTTGCAGAATTGAGGAAGACAAAAAAATGACAAAAACGCACGGAAAAGAGAAATCCGTTGCAATTAAGCCCATTTGAAACACGAACGCTTCAAAATGGATTATACCGCAATTAAAATTTTTTTACTTTTTTTATCAGTGATTTCTGATATTTGTCATAGAAATGCATTACCAAAGTGCAATAACTCGAGTTCTAATAATCGCAGGGTAATATTTTAAGTGTCTGGGTTTGGGGGCGGCCTCTCATTCGAATGACACCTGGTTTTTTAAAATCGTTTAGTAAGTTAACTTTTAAGCCAATTAGGTCCGTTTTTTCAAAGTGTTTCATTTTTAAAAAACAGTTACATGAGTTTCGTGGAACGGAGACCAGAATTACATTTCTGGTCAAATTTTGATTAAAATGGGTCACTTTGGGAAGTTTCTAGGGTAAAAAAAAACAAAATTGCTGTGGGCATTACACTGAAACAACTATACAGAGGAGACGAATTTCAAAGAAACAATTAGGCATAAATTCTGAACTAACTTGGAATTTCGACAAGCGCCGTACATATTCGTGATCAGCGTTGAATTCTGTGCAAGAAAAACTAAGTTCGGTGAGAATTGGCCGGCGATTTAAAATCGGTCGGTAAGTTGCCTTTCAAGACAAATAGGTCGGCTTTTTCAAGAAGTTATTTAATTTTAAAAAAAAGTTATAGTAATATCGTGAAAAGGAGACCAGATTTAGATTCCTGCTCAAATTTCGAGTGAAATGGGTCACTTTGGTAATTTTCTCGGGAAAAATAAAAAAAATAGTGGTGGGCATGTTTGAAACAGACTATTGAAAGAGGGGATGAATTTCAAAGAAACAGTTGGGCATAACGTTTGAACTAATTTGAATTTCGACAAGCGCCATACATATTCGTGATCAGCGTTGAATTCTGTGCAAGAAAAACTAAGTTTGGTAAGAATTGGAGGAAGACAAAAAATGACAAAAACGCACGGAAAAGAATCCGTTGCAATTAAGCCCATTTGAAAGACGAACGCCCTTTAAAAGGATTATACCGCAATTAAAAAATTTTTTCTTTTTATCGGTGTTTTCTGATATTTGTCATAGAAATGCATTACCAAAGTGCATAACTCGAGTTCTAATAATCGCAGTTATGTTTTAAGTGTCTGGGTTTGGGAGCGGCCTCTCATTCGAATGACATCTGGTTTTTTAAAATCGTTTAGTAAGTTAACTTTTAAGCCAATTAGGTCCGTTTTTTCAAAGTGTTTCATTTTTAAAAAACAGTTACATGAGTTTCGTGAAACGGAGACCAAATTAGATTCCTGATCAAATTTTGATTGAAATGGGTCACTTTGGGAAGTTTCTGGGGGAAAAAACAAAATTGCTGTGGGCATGACACTGAAACAAACTATACAGAGGGGACGAATTTCAAAGAAACAATTGGGCATAACTTCTGAACTAGTTGGAATTTCGACAAGCGCCGTACATATTCGTGATCAGCGTTGAATTCTGTGCAAGAAAAACTAAGTTCGGTGAGAAGTAGCCGGCGTTTTAAAATCAGTCGGTCAGTTGGCTTTCAAGCCAAATAGGTCGGTTTTTTCAAGAAGGTATTTCATTTTTAAAAAAAAGTTATAGTAATATCGTGAAACGGAGACCAGATTTAGATTCCTTTTCAAATTTCGAGTGAAATGGGTCACTCTGGTAAGTTTCTCGGGAAAAATAAAAAAAATAGTGGTGGGCATGTCTTTGAAACAGACTATTGAAAGAGGGGATGAATTTCAAAGAAACAGTTGGGCATAACTTTTGAACTAATTTGAATTTCGACAAGCGCCATACATATTCGTGATCAGCGTTGAATTCTGTGCAAGAAAAACTAAGATTGGTAAGAATTGGAGGAAGACAAAAAACAAAAACGCACGGAAAAGAGAAGTCCGTTGCAATTAAGCCCATTTGAAAGACGAACGCTTCAAAAAGGATTATACCGCAATTAAAATTTTTTTACTCTTTTTATCGGTGTTTTTCTGATATTTGTCATAGAAATGCATCACCAAAGTGCAATAACTCGAGTTCTAATAATCGCATTGTACTGTTTTAAGTGTCTTTGAGTTTGGGGGCGGCCTCTCATTCGAATGACACCCGGTTTTTTAAAATTGGACAGTAAGTTAACTTTTAAGCCAATTAGGTCGGTTTTTTCAAAGTGTTTAATTTTTAAAAAACAGTTACATGAGTTTCGTGAAACGGAGACCAGAATTAGATTCCTGGTTAAATTTTGATTAAAATGGGTCACTTTGGGAAGTTTCTAGGGTAAAAAAAAAACAAAATTGCTGTGGGCATTACACTGAAACAAACTATACAGAGGAGACGAATTTCAAAGAAACAATTGGGCATAAATTCTGAACTAACTGGAATTTCGACAAGCGCCGTACATATTCGTGATCAGCGTTGAATTCTGTGCAAGAAAAACTAAGTTCGGTGAGAATTGGCCGGCGATTTAAAATCGGTCGGTAAGTTGCCTTTCAAGACAAATAGGTCGGCTTTTCAAGAAGTTATTTAATTTTAAAAAAAAGTTATAGTAATATCTGAAAGGAGCCAGATTTAGATTCCTGCTCAAAATTTTAGGGAAATGGGTCACTTTGGTAATTTTCTCGGGAAAAATAAAAAAAAAAAGTGGTGGGCATGTTTTCGAAACAGACTTTGAAAGGGGGGTGAATTTCAAAGAAACATTGGGGATAACGTTTTTAACTAATTTGAATTTCAAAGCGCCATACATTTCGTGATCAGCGTTGGTCTGCGAAAAACTAAGTTTGGTAAATGGAGGAAAAAAAGACAAAAAAACCAAGGAAAAAAAATCCTTTTAATTAGCCCATTTGAAACACGAACCTTCAAAATGGGGTTTACCCAAATTTAAAATTTTTACTTTTTATCATGATTTTGATATTTGTCATGAAATGCATTACCAAAGTGAAAACTCGAGTTCAATAATCGCAGGGTAATATTTTAAGTGTTTGGGTTTGGGAGCGGCCCTCTTCGAATGACATCTGGTTTTTTTAAAAACGTTTAGTAAGTTAACTTTTGCCAAAAAGGGCCGTTTTTTAAAGTGTTTCATTTTTTCAGTTACATAGTTTCGTGAAAAGGAGACCAAAATTAGATTCCTGATCAAATTTTTATTGAAATGGTCACTTTGGGAAGTTTCTGGGGGAAAAAAAAAAAATTGCTGTGGGCATGACACTGAAACCTATACAGAGGGACGAATTTGAAACATTGGCATAACTTCTGAACTGTTTGGGAATTTTAAGCGCCGCATATTCGGGGGCGTTGAATTCTGTGCAAGCAAAACAAGTTCGGGGTACCCGGGGTTTAAAATCAGTCGGGCAGTTGGCTTTCAAGCCAAATAGGTGTTTTTCAAGAAGGGTTTTTATTTTTAAAAAAAATTATAGTAATATCGTAAACGGAGACCAGATTTAGATTTTTTTAAAATTTTGAGGAAATGGGTCACTTGGTAAATTTTCGGGGAAAAAAAAAAAATATTGGGATGTCTTTGAAACAGACTAGAAAGAGGGGGGAAAATTTTAAAGAAACAGTTGGGGTAACTTTGAACAACTGAATTTAAAGCGCCATACATATTCGTGATCATTGTTGAATTCTGTGCAAAAAAAAACTAAGTTTGTAGAATTGATGGAAGACAAAAATGAAAAACGCACGGAAAAAAAGGGAAAACCCTTTTAAAAACCCCTTTTAAACACGAACGCTTAAAATGGATTTACCGCAATTAAATTTTTTACTTTTTTTTTTCGGTGATTTTTGATTTTGTCAAAAATGCATTACCAAAATGCAATAACTCGAATCTAATAATCGCAGGGTAATATTTTAATGTCTGGGTTTGGGGGGGGCCCTCATTCGAATGACACCGGTTCTTTAAAACGTTTAAAATAAGTTAATTTTAAAATTGGTCCGTTTTTTTAAAGTGTTTCATTTTAAAAAAAAGTTTCATGGTTCGTGGAACGGAGACCAAATTAATTTTTGGTCAAAATTTTGGTTAAAATGGGTCACTTTGGGAAATTTCTAGGGGAAAAAAAAAAATTTCTGTGGGGATTACCTGAAACCAACTATACA
>BMAV01014820.1:1710-22571 GCA_019973955.1 Trichonephila inaurata madagascariensis
CTTTGGGGGGTCCGGACCCCTAGGACCCCCCCTTGTGTGCGCCACTGAACCCAATAAGTCCATAGCTTGCCAATAAAGGTCACATAAAGCGGAGCCCTTTAGGTCTGGGCAGCGGCGAATGTGGTCAGCATCTATGTACTCCCAAAAATCGCACAGCGTGCAGAAACGGGCCTGTGCAACATGAATTCTATGTAGATGTTTCAGGAGACAATCGTGTTCAGTGGTCAGACGAAACTCGGCAACTGCTTTACGTCTTGGCCACATGAGAAGATCTTTAAGATTATTCCACCAGATCTTATTGGAATTTCTCTCAGCGTATTGTCTTGAAGAGAGATCATTCAACTTTTTCTTAATGATACACTTGGCACCGATAAAAGGGACAACTTTCCTTGTTATCTGTTGAATGGAAGCTCCCTTTTTTGCTAGGCGGTCCGCAAACTCATTACCAGTTACACCACAGTGTCCAGGGATCCACTGCAAGACGATTTGCTTAGACTATGCTTGCAGATTATGCAGCAGTTTTTTACAACCAAGAATGTTAGAGGAGGCAGAAGGAGAATTTGAGTTCATAGCAAAAATTGCCGCTTTTTAATTATAGAAGACAACAGACCTTAGATCAATCATAATCATGTTTTTGTTTTCTCACTCCAGAGCTTATTCTGATTCACTACGCCTAGAAAAAACGCCATAATATTTGAGATATTTTTTTTTATCATTTTCAGGTACTAATTTTGAATGAAGATTTTGAACCCTTCTGTGGAGGAGTCATTCTGCATGAGAGATGGGTATTGACCGCTGCCCATTGCAACCGCGAACGATTGTTCGTCAGGGCCGGAGAACATGACCTTTCGTATGTCGAGGGCACGGAACAACAAACTGCTGTTGATAAGATCTTCGTTCATCCACATTATGACGCCCAGACAGTTGACAACGACTTGATGCTGTTGAAAGTAGCAATACCTTTCAATTATTCTAGATACATTCAACCAATTTGTCTCCCTGATGAAAATGAGGAACTCCCAAGGCATACAAGACCTATTATATTAGGTAAGAGACTTCAAACTGTGTCAGTATAATTTCCATTTTCGAAATAATTACCTAAGTATTAAATAAACTAATCACTCTCATATATTAAGAATTATGTTCCCCAAGAGTGTCTCCAAGAGTCGGTTGAAAAAACGTATGTGAAGAAATTTAAAAAATAGTAGTCAGTAAGTAGTAGTAGTTATTTGTACGATTTAATTTGTGCAAAAATATGCAGTCTATGGCTCTACGATGAATATGTGAGAAAATTAGTCCATTAATCCATTCACTGCTAACTATGAAATATCTCGTAGTAAGCGTATGTACTAAAGCTGTCGGCTATGTGGTATCTCGTAGTTTGGTCTGAAATTTTAGATTGTTTACATCTGAATTTTGTGATATTACCACCGACAAAATATTTTGTTACTGTTGCAAAGATTTTCTGGAGAAAGCCAATTTATCTCGTCTTGAAATAGATCCTTAAGAAAAAGAGCAATTGAAAGATTTGTGCTTTGAGGTATAGAGACGTGCAGAACTACATTTTTTAAATATAACATTTTCACGACAAATCAAACAAGTTGTTGATCCATGTTCGTTTTTCTCTACGAAATACTCAAGATCTCTTGACTATTTGTTGTTTCGTCTTGAAACAACATATAGATAAGTTGGCTTAGAACATATGAAGGTTAATTAAAAATTAGTTTCACCTATAAAAGGGTCGCTGCTCCACTGTTATTTGTTATCACTAACCGTTACAGTTACAAAAAGAAAAAAAAAGTTATCTCTCAATTTATATCAGCATAACTTAGATAGAAAAATTAATAAATTTGATTACTTGATTGATAGAATTTCTCTCTAAATTTTTAATGCATCGTTCTTAAATAAGTGAATTTGTAAGTACAAAAGGTCATAACTATGATGCTCCATATAAACCGATTTGGGGAAAGTCTGTGATAAAAAATGGACGTGTGGGTTGCCCTTTAAGAATTGTCATCAATGAAAATTAAAATGGCATCTTGTAAAAAGAAACTAAATTTTACTTTATTATTATGCATTTATTATTATTCATAATAATAAAATGAATATTATACCCTATATTAAAAATGTTTGCATCCAGATTTTTTTCATTCTATACTTACAAATGATTGTAAAGGAAACATTTAATTCCCACCCCCCCTTTCCAAAAAAATGACCGTTAAGAAACGTATTTAATTACATACATATGTTTACTCATCATTTGCGCAAGTACTATGTTTGATTAAACATTTTAATATACAAAATAGACAAATTAATAAAGATATCTAAGACTGAAACAAAATTCTGAAAATTTAAGTCAGGAAAGGTGGGAAGAATGGAGTATTAAGGTCCAAAAATAGAAAAAGTTTGTAACGGCACTTTCTCCTCGGGTTGGTTGAAGTAGAGATCATGCTAAACGTTGAGGTTGTGAAACCACACCCCTAAGGTGACCGTTTCTTTGATTATCCGCGTGAGCTAGAGGTGTAGTATTTACAAAAGGATCAGACATTTTTGTATTCTTAATATGACTTTATTTAGAATATTACTTAAACCTCTAACAAATTAGATAATAATATTTATGAGAGAATCTACGATGAACAAACACACAATAATAGTTATACCGAATCGCGTAACTTGGATCACTATCAATATCTAACCCTCCTAATTTCACTTCTAATAATACTACAAGTCCTAATATCAAATAGTCAATCCAACCTTAATTTGATCGTAGCTTCAATACTATGAAGAGGCGTCTGGGCGCGCGTGCAATGGTATGCACCTTGACCTAATGGCTGAATCTTCAGAGTAACTTCTGCTGGCTGTCAAAAAAAAACTCACGCTTGTATCAATCTCTCACATAACATTTCCCAAATTGCC
Source organism: Trichonephila inaurata madagascariensis (assembly GCA_019973955.1). NCBI lineage: Eukaryota > Metazoa > Arthropoda > Arachnida > Araneae > Nephilidae > Trichonephila > Trichonephila inaurata. The sequence continues at coordinate 4,627 of BMAV01014820.1, forward strand.
ATACGACTTACTGAAACTTCTGTTATTTAAAAGCTTTCTCATTTGCATTCCAGCTTCACGTTTCACTTTTTGGGTTTTGCTTGGAAAAGAGTTGCCATTAATCTTAGCCCCAAGAGAACCCGGAGGACATGTTAAAGAAAAGACGCGTGAGCCCGTCACAAGGTTACCGGGAGATCCGAACGCAGTAGGGATTGAGAAGCCATTAAATCACACAAGAAAAGATAGCAAACAGATTTTCACAGTAATTCTCTTTTATTAATTTAGCGTTAAACCTGATTATGCGATGTGTTCACAAGACAAATTAGTAAGAAATAACGAGAACTTATCTTTAATGAGTTCCAACTTCTAAAACTCGCCGAAGGGAAATCCTCTGAAATATTTTAATAGCGACTATAACTCAGGAATAAGCGACTATAATTCAGGAACTCACCATCGTGGATGTTTTGTCCCCATAACAAAAATTCTATATCTCACTGATTATTTATATGCGATTAAGTAGTAACGTTCATTTTCGAAAAGGAGTTGTTCTAGTTCAAAATGCCAGTTTGGCTGAACGGTGAAAAACCGAGCGAGAGAGAGAGAATAGGCATCGAGGATAGCTCATTGGAACAAGTTTACGAAGGTATCTCGCTGTCGCGTGTCAACGGTGTTTACCAAATCTCACGGGAAAAACGAGCCTCCATTCGGGATCATAAATCCCGTGCTTACTCATAGATATTAAGAACATCTAAAGGCTATTGACAGAATACTGAAGATTAATTTTTTTTTCTCTTTTTACAGGTTGGGGAAAGCGCCGAAACCTCAAAGGCTACACACCCGAGATTTTACATCAAGCAGAAGTGCCTCTTGTCTCTAAGGACGACTGCACCAAAATGTACCAAAATACCTACATAAGTGCAAACATGTTTTGCGCAGGTTTCGAAAACGGACACGTCGATTCCTGCCGAGGGGACAGCGGTGGACCCTTGATACACGACAGGAAAGACGGAAGTTGGGCAATTTATGGTGTCACCAGTTTCGGAGATGGGTGCGGGAAGAGGAGGAAGTACGGTGTGTACGCAAATGTCCTCAATCACCTCGGGTGGATCAGGAATGTTATTAAACATGTTGAATTGCTTGAAGGGAGAACCGTCAGGTATTTCACCACTGAGGCTAATGAAGCTTCTGAAGAAGAAGAAGAAGAAGAACTAATTTAGTGTTGCAAAGCATAAATTGCATTAATGTTATTGAACATTCGGTTTACGTGAAATGTTTTTTTTAGCATAGAAATAAATTTTAAATAAACCACTAAATTTTTTCTTTTTTCTATGAGCAATTTACTATTAAACTCAAACTCAATGCGCAACAGCCCATGAGGGCCAGGGCCTACTGTGCCCATCCCAGTATACGGGACCATTGGGCAGAGAGGTACATGAGCAGATGTCCCGATCAGGTGGTCAGTCTGAAGCGAGACACCCCAGTGTTTAAGTCCTCAAGCAAGATTGGTACTCATTTATCCCTCCACTGCAGTAGGGATGAAAGGCTGAGTTGACCTTGCCCAGCCCGGGAATAGAACCTGGACTTGAGATGTGGAAGAGCGATACGCCACCACTCGACCACCGCGGGCACAATTAACTATTACTTGTTATAATTCACAAAATAAATAAATAAATAAAAAGTGTGATCCGTGAAATTTAATTAATATTTTCCCATCCTCCCTCCTATTTTAACCCTTTATCTACCTACGGTACTTATAAGTACCACTCACTTTAAAATTACATAGAATAACCATTTTTAGGGGAATACTCTGGCGATACTTAGCAAAAATGAATATTCTTTCAAATCCACTCTTTTAAGATATATGGCAGCACGGGTTCTGCGATGAGTATTTTAGCGGGGAAGGCGAATAGTTTCATAGCAGAAATTGCATTTTCAGCGGATTGTGAAGATTGTCATTTTTATTCCGAAAAAATAGTTAATGTTAAAAGGTGTCTTATTTTTTGTATGTTAATGAAAACATTAGAAGGCAGTTTGACTATTTATTTTAAGTGAACAGTGTGTATAATTAATTTTACAGTTGAATATCTTTAATTAATTAATTAGCTCTAACAGATTAAATTTCCTAAAGTTGAGTATTTTTTCTTATGTTCAATTAAGTTTCAATGTAGTGATTCAAAAAAAAAAAATGCAGGAAAAAAAGTGCAGTAAATCATATTGCGGTAGATAAAGGGTTAAGCTGCAGAAATTTATCTTCCTTCCTGAAAATATTTCGTCTGCATTATTTGTTTACATAGATATGTAATTGATGCAATTTATGTTTTTAAGAAATTCTGCTACATTAAAACCTGACGAAAGAACAATAATAAAATTAAAGTTGACGGTATAAAAACTCCCACAAGAGGAATAACACAAATTCTAAAATTTAAAGTAATATCGCATCATAGACTAAACGAATAAATTTATTCTAATCAAAACACGAATTTATCTAATTTTTGAGAGAGAAGGCGATGTGAAGAGGTCCCGAGGTGGGTTTTTTTTTCATGCCGCTCTTTTTTTCTTGTTTAAGGAATCCAACTGCGTTTGGAACCGTGATTTTAAAAAAAGCGCATAAATGGATAATTTCCATGATATTTAGTACCACTTAGATTAGAATACATGTATAAAATTATTTTAAAGACACATTTTGACAAAAAAAAATTATTTAAATGCAATATTTTGGCAAAAAATGAACTTAGAATAACCTTTTTTCAAAATGTTCTCCCTTTATAAAAAATTCTTCTAAAATAATAATATTTTGTGTGTGTGTGTGTGCTTATATAAAGTAAAGACTTCACTAGAGAATCTGAACTATATTTTTTTTGAAAAATTCGCATTATTTTCAGAGTTACAACCCATTGAAATAATTATCTACGTTTTTTTCTTAAAATTCCTCCCCTCTGTTGTGGTAAAACATGGATAAACTCACACTTCTAAGTTATATATTTCAAAAATTCTAGATGAGCCTCTGTACAGAGGTCTGAGCTATATACAGACAAAATATTATTATAATAGAAGCATTTTTCACAAAAGGAGAACGTTTTGAAAAAAAGGTTATTCTAACTTAATTTTTTGCCGAAATATTGTATTTAAATAACTTTTTTTTTGTCAAAATGTCCTTAAAACAGTTTTATACATGCATTCTAATCTAAGTGACACTAAATATCATGAAAATTATCCATTTATGCCCTTTTTTAAAATCACGGTTCCGTACTTAGTCGGATACCTTAACTTATACTAAACCTTCTTTCCCTCGACCTGAATAACAAAATCTGTGATGAATCAGCTGTATCTATGATAACAAATACCCACACCAGAAAACATCCAGTCTACTTTTTTCTGCTGTGCATGGTAAATCAAAGAGAACTGTGTGAAAAGACAAATGTTCTTTTATTGATCAAGAACACTTCAGGTAAATATTTTGCTGAGCAAGCAATTTCCAATGAATCCGAGCATGTTTTCTGGGGCTGAATACATTTCCGAGACAGAATGAGGTTTATTTCTTTACCTTTTTGTGTCAGAATCTCTGATTGTAAGATTGGATCGAAAGTTTTCTATAACCTTACTATCTGCTTTTCTGATTCACCTTTTACTTTGAATCTCGGAAAAATGATGGATCGATGAATGTAAAGTAACTTTATCCCCTGCTGAATGATTTTTCTTGTTCTGTATTGGAAATCATTCCGAGTAATTGTTGGAAGTGCTCGCGCGCACTTGTGTTATTTTTGGAATTTGCTTAATGGTAAAATGCAGAAGAGTGCCTTCGACGAAGGAGATAATGCATTTTCTGATCTTTAAAAAAAAACTAAAACTAAAGATTTCTGAATTAAATTCACAGATTTTACATACATATCTTGTTTTGAGACGAAGAATTAATTCTGCACAAGCGTTTGTGAAACTAATAAAAAAAAACCTCAAACTTAAAATGAAATGTAAAAATTGTAGGATTTTATGTGTTGCTGCTATACATATGAAGGCGTCTGATTTATCACAGCTTTGAACTTTCAAAGCAAGCAATTTTAAAATATTTTACTATACTCATATCGTTGGATATTCAATGACGATGATGTTAAATACCTATAATAATGCATGTGTGGACAAAGAAATGAATAGTTTTTTTTTATATTAAGTTTTCTTTTCAATTACCCCTCTAAAGATTAAAATGACTAGTCGGCTGGGGGGCGTGGGTGGTTTGCCGCTGGCCTTCTGTACACTAGGTTGCCGATTCTACCCCAGCCCAAGTCACTGAATTTTTATGATGCAGAGAATTGGCTGCGGCCATGACGTATGATTAAACGGCATGAAAAAAATCCCTTGCGTGCCTGTTTGGCTTGGGTGCTGTCGACAAAATTAAAATCCGAAGGACGGTTTCGCATCGCCAAGTGCTCAGGTGCTTCCCTCTGGGGAGGAAACTGGACGTCAAAATTACTTGCGGAAATTAGTATCGCCTATATGGGGCCGCACTAAAAAGTGATACCGGCTCCTTGGGAATGTACTAGGCCTGCAAACCCCCTCCTCGAAGCCCCCTTCTAGTCTTAAGTTCACGTGACAGCACCTGAGCTCCTTCGATGTAATTAAAATATGTTTCTGGATAAGATTCGAAAGATATTTCTTTTGTTTTGCGGATAAAATTTATAAAGATTATAATGTTGAAAATTAAGAGTTTTTTGATAAATTATAACAAATCAAAACTTTTAATGTCTGAAAAGAGCTATAATTCTTGTGGTAAAAAAACAAAACAAAAAACCCCCGCAAACTTCGAAGCATCGTGGCCCAAAATGTTACCAATGAGTGAGAGAGTGTTATATTAACGTCGCACTATAAAGCTACACGAGGGTTATTGGCGATGGACCTTGTAATTTTGATCAATGGTCAAGTGACGAGGATGACACTTGACCTGGCACCACCTTTCCAAACTACCACACCATACCAATGGAGGACAGTTGAGCCTCGATATATTTAACATACATCGGTCCCTTTCCACAATGAGCTCGAACTCATGACACGCCAGCCACGAGTCCATGACTTTGGTCACTAAAATTGTTTCCAGAAAAGGGTTGGAAAATATCTTTATTTCGAGGAAAGGACTAGTGTGAAACAATGCATAGAGTCTTGGCTAGTGTAAAAGATTTAAAACGATGTGAAAATGGTGACAAGAAAGTGTTGCGAGATTGGTTAAACAAATACAGTAAGTTTTCTACTTAGCTGGACATGCAGTAATGAATTACGATGGAATTGTTTCATGTATCCGAAATATTCCCCGACTGATAGAGTTATTAATTTATTATACAAAAACAATAAACTAAATAATTATTTTTGAGTCAACAATAAAAAAAGCACTTATATAAAAGTTTTAAACTTGCGTTGCTTTGTGTTGGTGTAAATTTTGAGAAAAAGGTTTAAAGGTATCCGACTACTTGCGAGAATTTTTTTTTTTAGGAAATAGAGATATGGGGATTTTTCTGAGGTTTTTATATTTATTTAGTACATTTTAAGAAAAATTTGCTAAAATTATGAAGAGAAAATGAAATAATTATTGAAAAAATGGAAAAAGTAGATAAAAATTTACAAAAAATTACATAAACGAGGCCCATTTTTCACAAAAAGTTTATGAACAAATTTTCAATTTTGATGTGTTTTGCTATTCATTTTTGAAATGACCTTCAAAATAAGAGATATTTTAATTTTTACAAATCTAGAGGACTTTATCTTAGTCATTATATATATATGAAATTGCTTAAAAACAGTGATTATATTCACATAAGAGATTGTAAATTTTGCAATTAAATAGTGGTTATATTCTCATAAGGAACTGTAAATTTTGTAATAAAACAGTGATTAATAAATCTAAAGATTAAAACACTTCCACTATTATAAAGAACATACACACACAAAAAAAATAAATTCAGTTAATTATTTTCCAAACTTTTTGAGCAATCCCTGTCCTTGTTTGAGCATTTAAAAAAAAACACATTTCGAGTAAAACGCATTTTAAAGTATGACATCTTGCTTAAAGTAGAGGCATCTACTTTTATAATAAAGCACTTGCAGTTTTTGTTCTAGTGAATGGAAAATAATAAACTTGGTATTTTTATAAAGCTAGTAAGAAGACCTGTAAAATAAAATCAAAAAAATTTGTCACTTTTTGGCAAAATTCACAATTTTAGGGTAGTAGAATACCTTAAAGTGCTATGCGTGATTTCGGGTATCCTTCTAGTAATTGCTTATTTCAGACTGTATTGTTTGCGTAGTATTTTAATTAACTTTATCCAATAAATATTTAGACAGAAAAAAAGTCGGGTCTGCTTAGACCAGGGAAACAAGGTTGTAAAGGATTTCTTGAGATCAGTCGAACGCCAAACATTTTAAAACGGTTTTATAACTTGATGTCATTTTGGACAGTTTTGTTGGAACTCAGAATTTAGTTCATTACTTTCTAATAATGTAACAAATAGCTGGATAAACTCTCTGTATTCAGTGTTACCACTAGTTGACTCAAATATCAGAATCCCCTTCAATAACCAATCTTTATGTGTGATACAATGCGCAGTTCGTCGTTTTAGCTCAGAGAAAAATTGTTTTACCGAAAACGTTGATGCTATTGTGAACAAATATTCAGAACTCTCGGTAATAATAAGTCCACTACTCATTTTCAGTTGATTTTAATTCCTGTAATGCTTTTACATTATAGGTATGAAAATAAAAATCTCTTAAAGCCTTAAGTGTTGATCCATGTTGTGCCTGTTTTTTGAGTGAGTGAGTGAATGAATATTAACGTCACACTATTCAGCTGCACGAGGGCTTTTAGTGACGGACCACGTATGTTTAAACCATGGTAAAGTGAAGTGGATGACACCTGAGCTGGCACGCCCCTCTCCTAACTACCACACCACACCAACGGGAGGACGTTTCAGCTCTCGACAAATTTAACGTGCATCGCTGCCCTACACGGCACCCGTTTTTTGAGACTAATGCTTCATGGAATTTTCAGAAGAATGTAATATTTTTCGTTGAGATTTTCGCCTACGTACAGGTAAAAAGGACTCATTGAAAAAATTCAATCATTGAATTTTTACACAATGTATTATTGAGGAGAGGGCGAGCATTATTTAATTCTAAACATAGATAAGATCCCTCCTTCCACTTTAATTTTGGAATGGATTCCTCAAAAAGAACTCCGCTAGGAAATAGCCCAACTTCCTTTCACAATCTTCTATTCCTTGAAGCGGAGAGAAATTAGGAATTTTCAAAGAAATCTTAATAGAAGAGTAAATTGGTTAATTTCGTGTTCTCGTCAAAAGTAATGATGGTGTTTCAGTTTGGTGCGGGAAACGGGCATTAGACTATATGTATTATAATTACCTTTGGTGATCTCTAAACACCAAATGAATTCTAGTAGTGGAAATTCTTATGGAAAATGTGCAGTTGTCATAATAAAGATAACGGAAAACATGTTGGAAAGATTAAATCTTCTATAATTTCTCAGGATTGATTTTTTTATGTCATTTTACCAGAGATTTAATAATTTAAACCTCTTAAGAAGACTCAGTACCCTTTGAACATTTTTTTTATTTATGTATTTAGAACTATTTTTTTTTTATCATTTCATATAATGTATCTATTCAAGAAAATGATACGAGATGAAATTTTGCAAATATTATTCACACAATTTTAAAAATTTAATTTTTTTAAAGAAAATTTGAAAAATTTAAAAATTTTACTCTTTTTGTAATTATTAACTTTTTGACCTGAAATATTAATTAAGTTATTTTTACAGTAACTTAATTAGTTTTGAAGAAAAAAAAATGAAATATCGATGCGCACACACACACATGCTAAAATTCAAAGAAAAGGCCAATATCTCCTACATTTAAATTTTTTTAAAAAAAAGTATTCAGTTTATATAGCACATGCATCCCTAATTTTGTTGCATGCATTATATATAACACACAGGGAAAAAATGGAAGTGATTGGTAAATAATTGTGGAAGGAATAGCATTCTGAATGCACTAATGTAACAAAAAGCACAAACTGAGAAAAACCGCTTTAAAATTTATAATTCTGAAAAAATAATTATAATAAGCTTAAAATATCACTTTAGAACATTAGCTACATATTTTTTTTAAAAATAATTGCATTTTAATGTTATTTGAGCCTATACTTTTTTTTATAAATGATCAATTTTTATAGAGAGTATTAATTGCTCAAGTAAATTCAAGGAAAATATTAAAAAAAATTTTTTTGTCATGACCGAAATTTTAATTTTTTCTTCCCATAAAATCGAAACATTATATTTGTATAAAAAATATGAGGAACAAGAACTGATAGTATGAAATTATTAATATAAAATGCCTTAGTTCAAAAATTTTACACATATCACAAAGAAAAAAATTAAATTATTGTAAAGCCTCAGAAATATCCTGCTTTATATATAACACCTTCCTTTTTTATAGTTATTATTACACTTTTTAAAATAGATTTCTTTTAATCAAAAAGCTTTTTTAGCTATTTTATCTAAAAAGGGGGCGTGTTCGAATTGTTTAATTTGCTTGTTACATTTCTCAATTGAAATTTTTTCCAACTTCTAATTTTCCGACAAACACAAATGATATATATGATATAACACGAAAGATAATAATGCAAAGAATATGACTAAATAAAGATTTAAAAAAATGATACTCTGGTCATTTTTGGCGTACCGAGCACCGTGGTCAATTTTTTTTGCCAAAATGGTCAAAAAAAACAAAAAAAAAAAAAGGCGTATTTCTTTTAATGCATATCACTAAGCATAATACTTTATATGAATGTGAAAATGGAACACAATTTTATTTTAGTTTTCAATTTTAAAGTTTTCACATTATTTTATATTTTAAAATTGTGGAACTCCAATTGTTTGCCTTTTACAAGTACATTCTGCATGCTATGAAGAATGTTCCATATATCTTAGAAGAATTTTTGTCATACAAAAAAAAATTTCGTTTCGGTACGTCTTTTTCCAATGGGTACGGATTTTGTCTGTGTGTGATTTTTTTTTTTGTACAAACAATTTCAAAAATGGTGTATATAATACTAAGACTTACATTGCAATGGGGATAGTTATAATATCGTTTTTTTTATTATCTTTTCATTTTCATTTCTTTTCAAGCAAAAAATTGCACACTGCTTTGACAATCCTCTTGTTCTTTATCGAATGTTTTCAAGAATCTAAATTCCTGCCTTCACCCCATAGAAAATCCTGGACGAGAAGTATTTTGGTATCATGGACAAACTGTGCCTGTCTTCAAAATACTAGCACTAATAATCTCACTACAAGAATTAAAAATATGTGCAAATCATAGACAGTAAGCAGAAAATATCAGTACAGGTGCCGTACAGGTGTACGGCATACGGGCAAACTGGTTGTGACCAGCTTTCGGTAGTCCGTATGGTGTACGGGCAAACCAGTTAAAGGGGTTAAGCAGTGCTGAATTTATGTAATATAGTTTTAATGAAGATGTTTATAAATTTTTAATTAACATTATGAAGACCTCAGCTTAGATCAAACATTATTCTGTCCACTATACTTTATCTGTTCACTCACTACTCTAGTCTCCATACGAATATGATTAAAATTAAATTAAAACATTCTTTTAATATTCGAATTTATAAAAACAACTCTGCGATTTCATTTTTTAAAATAATTTAATGTTTCCCATGAAAATATTTATTTAACGTATATTGAACTCAGATTTGCTTTGTTCAGATTTATCAAAATTCAATTAATATTTGAAGAACAATATTTATTGACAAATCTTGTAAGGATTTTGTAAATAGTCATTGAGTTTAATCTCTCCACATATCTTTCAAAATAAATTATTAAGTCATTATCCTGTAATCAAGTTGTCACGATTATAATTATAAGCTATTCACTCAGTATAATTAGTGCAATTAGGCAACTTCGCTTTATACTAATCGAAAATGTAAATTTGTGAAGGGAGAAATTAGAATTAACCTTCTAAGCGGTCTGCACTTAAAGTCTTGCCATTCTGGAGATGCTTCAAAAATGCACCCCACATATTTTTTTGCTTTCAGGTGTGGTTCTCAAAAGCTGTTGAGTTGTACTTTTAAGAATGCGGCTCGGCCGCTTTTGGGAATCTTGCTTGAAGGCAGAAAAAGCATCTCTGGAATGGCGGAATTTTACGTGCAGATCGTTTGGAGGGTTAAAATAAATTCCAATGAAATTTAATGAACTAACTTTGCTAATCCTCCGCGTGTTTTACTATGCTCTATGCATCATGCAATTTTCGAGTCGATAGAATGTTTTTTCCTGTTGCTTCTATTTTAATGCAGTGTATTGTACCTAATATTATTAAGCTGTTTATCTGCGTATTAAAAAAGTTATTTTTGTTCTAGCAAAGATTTTACGTTCACTATAACGAGTGCCTAGTTTGTGACTTGCAAATTATTTAGGTAAGTTACAAATTAACTAGGTAATGTGAGAAATCCGTTTTTCGTATTGAAACGTTTCACAGCATTAATCTACAAGTTAACTAGGTAATGTGAACACTATTTGATTTTCGTTCTTCAGCAGAAATGTATACAAAAAACACTAAAAATTAATTTCGACATGGAAAACATTTTAAATTTTATAGCTTATTAATGAATAAGATTGATTAAATGAAAACTAATGGGCTAAATTCAGTGACGTCATAGTCACATGATATGTGCGATCACGTGTTTACAACCAATCAGTTCATGCTCTTCACTGTTGGTAATTTTTGCTTTTTATAGAAACTTTCTTTTAAAAAATACATATCTATCAACAATAATAGCTCGCAAAGGCGAAAAAAAAATTTAATATTGGAGTTTCTTTGAAAATTTTGAAAAACTTTCTTAAGAATCTTAATACTTGAACATCTTTACTCAATGATCAAATTTAAAATTGTACTCAAATTTTACAAGTAGAACAACAAGTAAAATTCGAATAACAGTTTTGAATTCAATGGAGAGCACGTTATTATTTGTAGCCATTAGCTTAACCCATCTAAAATATAAAACACCGAAAGCAATTCCCCCCTCTATCAATGGATACAACAATAATAATTATTTAATAGTTATATCACATTTTTGAATGTTAAATACAAAAGAATAAAAGGCGACATATTTTTACCATTGATTTTATCAATCATTAACGTATATCTTGATGTTAAAAAAAGAAAACTTTAATGCAGCTTCAAGGATTAGTAGAAAACATTTGAAGAACGTACGAAAAATTACTCACACAATATTCTTTTATTTAAAAGTAAAAGTTTTACTTCCAACTTGATGAAAAGAAAGATGCCATAAACAAAGATCTAAGTAGAGTTTTATTCTCTTTTATACAAAATAGTCAAGACATTATTGAGAAACATTTTGCAAACTACCAACAATTTGCAATTCAAAAGGTGGAAAGAGAATGAAATATGCTAAGCCTTTTTTCTTTTATCCGTGCTTTTAGAGGTTGGCTTTAGAACTTCTTGAAAGAAACATTTGCATCTCATGAATTCGAAATGGGCTTAAAGCAGACTTTTCATTTTAATTTGTTAACAATTCCCTACCGTCTCTTTCTAAATCTTTTAAATACTTAATGCGGAAAAAAAAAATCAATTTCTTATCGCTTTTGCCGATGTAATCTTGAAATTGCGTAGGTAATTTGCAGAATTTGAACTTATTTAAGTTGAAATAATTTTGCTCATCTAAAAAAAGCTGTTCAAAGTGTAAAATGTATAATTGAAACAAAAAAAAATGCGACGTTTTTTATTGCGATTTATTTCATAAAAATTGGTACAAATATGTTTTACAGCAATTTAAATATATTTGCCTAAGAAATTCGAATAGAAAATGTTTCGATATTTTCAATTAAATTCTCAAATTATGCTTTGTTAAATTAACATATTTATTTTTTTCGGGCATAAGTTCTTCTAAGGAAATATTTTTCGTTAAATGCATAGCGGATTCTTGATTCAGTTTTAAGTGCAATAATATTTTTGATCCGCATTTCTTTTGTTAATTTTAAAAATTATTTTGTTTTAGTAAAAAATAATTATGTATCAAATTAGCATCAACGCTTAAAAAATTTTAAATTATGAGTAAGTCATAACATTCGCAGTAAAATAAATATTTGCAATCCGACCTCATAAGATACGTGCAACGAGCATCAAACGGGTCTAAATATGAAAGTGAAAACTGAGTAATTAATTAACAAGTAATAAAAATTTTTTTTTTTAAAGTCAATTCCTACTTAGATCAACAAAGAAAATTTTATTTTATCTACTTTTTATTAAATAGTTACAATTAATATAAATATATATATATACATATGACAGAATCACAACATTAAAAGGTAATTAATTTTTATTAATTATCATTAAAGTATCGTATTGTCATCCAAAACAATCGTGTATATAAAATTTCAGTTCAACTGAATGCTTTAAAACGTGAGAAAAAATCCTTTTCGAGTTTTGACACAAGTCGCCAAAGGGTCGCTAAGTCACCAAAAATGATGCCAACGTAGCTGTTTTTATAATTCTAATTACTTTTAATCAATTAATTTTTATTAATTTTTTATTAAATTATTGTATTGTAATCCAAAATAATCATGTATATAAAATTTCAGCTCAATTGAGTGCTTTAAAATGTAATTTATTAAAGATTGAAAATTCCACCAAGATAAATAATTATATAAATAAACAAACAAACAAATAAATAAATAGAGAGTGTGAGTTAATAGTAGGAATTGAAAAAGATAAAGTTTAAGATTGAGTAGTTAATATAAGATTTTTATTCCAATGGGGTTGCCGTATGGTATTTTCCATTGCAGACCTAGTTCATTCTCCGGGAGCTGGCATCACTTTTAAATGCGGCACCATATAGGTGGAATATTAAACACCGCAATATAATTTTGGTGCCCAATTTCCTCCCTAGAGGGAGACACCTGAGCTCTGATGATAAATGGTTTCGGGAATTTAATTTTGCCGAGAGCACTCAAGCCAAACTGCTACTTACGGGATCTTTAACAAACCGCATAATCAAACGACATGGACGCTGTCGATTTTCTGCATCATAAAGATCCACCGACTTTGGTTGGTGTCGAATCCGCAACCTTGGTAACGCAACACGCAACAACGACATACCAACTATGCCACTCAGTCGGCAATATGAGATTAATAAATGGCATAAGACTATGTTTGTTGCTGAATTTAAATTCGTCTAGGGTTGTTTTCATAGTAATTAAAAAAGGCACTGGCCAATATTGTATATAAAGTTTTTGGAACTACCAATACTGAACGGAAAAAAACTTAAGCTGAATTTGATTTGATAACATTGAAATGTATATGAAAATTATATCCCCCCCCCCCAATGTTTGAAATGTATTTGTTTTTCATAACTCAGTGAATATATTACACAATATTTTGAGAATGAAATTTTGGGAAATCGCATCTTCTGTGATTTAGTTTAAAATTTTACTGTTAAAATTTTATTTCCATTTAAGAGAATACAAACCTAAAAATTACGGGTGCAAATTTGATATCGGAGCGCTAAGGGCCAAGTTGTTGTTTATGTTCGCTAAGATGCGCGATAACATTACAAAATGGTTATTCGAGGTAACCCTATTACTTTTAACCAATTTTAATTCGATTTATTTAAAAATTTAACAGTTTGGATTGTGTTCATTCTTCAATCTACTTCTTCAGTCTTCCGTTGCATTTTGTGCTTTTTTCGAATATGAATATTTTTAACATCATTGATGAGCACTAGGATATTTTTTTTAAAAAAGAATATGAGGGCTGTGTTTTTAGTTATTACGGACCAAAAGGAGTACTACCAAATTTCCACTTTTGATCCATGTTGTTTTCTAAAAGTAATGACTTTCTTTTGTCTCTTTTTTTAAATTAAGAATTCATTGATTTCAGCCGTCATAAAATGTGGCAAATGTGGAAGTGACTGGAAAATCAATAATCATTATTTTTTCCTTATAGTAATTTCTTTTTTAAGGTTTCAAATTTTTGTGGGTTTTTTTTAAAAAAAGTTTTATCTTTTGAAACATTGCATTTTTAATATTTTACTTATTTTTATTTCTCCGGCGTTTCTAAATTCCTCATATTCTAGCATTTTTTTAAATCCTGGTGGTCCCTCCCTTTTTTTATGCTGTTCTCCACAAAAAAGTAAGTAAATTTTTAACTATCTCATTCTTTTTATTTCATTTAAATTCAAGGCTCTTTCAGCATTTTTTGAGCAATTCTTTAAAATTATTTTCCTGACAATTTGTTGAAGCTAGGACGCCATCTTGGATTCCATATCACTAGACAACAAGCACTGCTTAGAGCGTGGTGCTCCGATATCAAATTAGTGATGTCAGATAAATCTGACTTGTTTTTAAGGTATCCGGCTACCCTAAAATTTTGAATTTTGCCAAAAATTGACAATTTTTATGGCAATATTTTATAGGCCATCTTATTAGCTTTCTAAAAATATCAAGTGTATTATTTTCCATTCCCTAGAACAAAAACGACAAATGTTTTAATAAAAGCAGATGTCACTACTTTAAGCAAGATGTCATGCTTTAAAATGCGTTTTACTCAAAATGTGTGTTTTTTTTTTTGAAAATGCACAAACGAGTACAGCGATTGCTCAAAAAAGTTTTAAATTAATTAAATGAAATTTTTTATATTTGTTCTGCATAATGGTAGAAGTGTTTTAACCTTCAGGTTTATCAATCGTTGTTTTATTACCAAAATTACAGTCCCGTATGTGAATATAATCACTGTTTTTTTAAGTAATTTCATATAATAACTAAGATAACATGCTCTGGGTTTTGCAAAAATTAAAATATCTCTTATCCAGAAGGTCATTTCAAAAATGAATAGCAAAGCAACACATCGAAATTTAAAATTTGTTCATAAGTACAGAATGGGCCCCATTTTTGTAATTTTGTGTTAATTTTTACCTAATTAATTTCTTTTTCTCTTAATTTTAGCATATTTTTCATAAAGTGTACTAAATAAATCTAAAAACCACACACACACACACACACACACAAAAAAAAAAAACTCCACATCTCCATTTAAAAAAAAAAGTTGCAGCAAGTGTGGTCAAATACCTTAATATATATTCTATACTTAGCTATCTCTTTTTGAATCATTCGAAAACGTTTATGGTTTCAGAAGTAAAATATGTTATGAAACATGTTTAATTCTTTATAAGTAATCTTAAAATTCATTTTAAATGATATTGAAAAAAAAAGAAAAAAGAAAAACCATTTTATATTGAAATGATTTTAAAACGGTTTCATTTTTTTATATTAGAGAGGAAAGAAATTTGTAGCTCTTTATATTTAAAACGGAGCAATTTTTTAGGGATTTTAACTTCTTAGAAAACAGTTATTTTTCTTCCTCAAATGTAAGAATTTTCAATTCTATGACTGATTAAAATTCGGTTACCTACGGTTTTTATCATTTAGATTGTATTGATGAAATTTAATTCAGACTTTAAAATGTTTAATTCACTGTGTATTGTTTTCTATTCTTTAATTAATGTTATGATTTAATAACTGAATGCTTTTTGTTCGTTTTATTAAGATGGTGTTAAACGTAACTCATGAATTCATCTATTTATCTTTTTCTAATTATTTTCCAAAGAAGAAATTATCGTTAGAGTATATATATATATATATATATATATATATATATATATATATATGCCAGTTCTCTACAAACAAGAGATAACATCCAAACAATAACATTCGACAAACACATAGACAGCAGGAAAATCACACAATGAAGGACAAAAGAGTAATCGAGATTATAAATATAAAATGGATGCTGTAGTGTTATGAACATTACTGACTTAGGACAGCTATTATATAAAAAATAATTTATATAAAAGTGGGGTTGAACATGTTTTTTGGCCAGCCAACCTTCCCCCTTTTTTTGTAAATCACACTGAGAAAAAACCAATAGGAAATAATGGATAGGAATATCTAAATCCATTACAATATAGAGGTAACTTACCTAAAAATTGCACTTACAAATGCAAAGCCCGCTCTAAATCTGAGTGCAAACATTAATTTATTGATAGATTCTATACCCTAATACAGATTTAAATCAAAAGAATGGCTGAAATGTAGCACTTAACAAAAGAATAAAAAGAATGAAAATAAAAATTAATAAGAGTTGCATAGTATAGCATAACTATAATAACACCAGAGTAAATATGAATAAAATAATAGTAAGTAATTTCTAATCTAATATTAGATTATGGAGATAACTATAACAATAAAATATTTAAGTTTATGAATTTATTTTGTAGATAACATGTTGACCAAGTATCAAATGATTAATTTATAGACTTCTGTGAAGTGTGGTTCCTGCCAGAATCAGTAGACAAAGTAGCCGCCATTGTTGGAGATCACCGCTGCCACACGCCTCGGCATTGATTCAAAGAGACTTTGGATGTGTTCTTGGGGGATAGCAGACCAAGCAGCTTTCACGTGGTGCCAAAGTTGTTCTGGTGTGGCAGCTGGGGGTGCAATCTGGGTCAATCGTTGAGCAACCGTGGACCACATGTTTTCTATCGGCGAAAGATCCGGAGAGCGAGCCGGCCAGGGAAGCAATTCAATCTGGTGATTAGCGAAGAACCTTTGGACAATGCGTGCCACGTGTGGTCGCGCATTATCCTGTTGAAATATGGCTGTAGTCAAGCCCTGAAGGTAAGGAAGGACAACTGGCTCCAACACCTTAGAGATGTAGCGCTGGCTGTTTAAAGTACCAGCAATGCGTACTAGAGAAGTGCGAGAGTGGATATCCACTAGCGCCCCATACCATAATACCTGGTGCAGGATCAGTGTGGTGGTGCATAACGCTGCGTTCAGCATCCCCCTCCACGGTGTTCCAGACCAATCCACCATCGTGGTGTTGCAGACAGATGCGTGAACGCAATAAAGACAATTTCATTCCATTCGCCACCCACATCCTTTTTTTAATTCACCATTGGCGGCGGAGACGTTTGGGTTCTGCGTCAAGGTGACCAAGAATGGACGTCTTGGGACAGGGCCCCCGCAAACGGCGCGAATGGCACGCGCAGAAACCGAATGATGGTTTCAGATTTAATGTGATGTGCTATGGCGTGATGATGAGCGATCAGTCACACCATGCGCAATTTTCCCCCCTCCTCACGTGAAGTGGTATGAGGTGGACGATAACCCCGCGGGCCGTCGTACCCCCCGCATCCAACGGTCACATATCCGCATTCAGTTTGGCGCCAACACGACTATTGATTTCCTGAAAGATAACCACAATCCTGTAGGCCATATCCTTCCTCTGTCAACCGGGAATTAAAAGCATCGCTGTTTTCACAATAAAAACGATCGTTTTTGAAAACCACAAGAAAAAAACAATTGCTAACTTTAAATGCGAAGTCTCCAAGCCTTAAATAGCACTTTTAATGGGGCCACAGGCATGGGATGTGTGTCTGCGCTGAAATTTAATCATTTGCATATCTCACCTGCTAATGCATGTTTTGTTTATGTTATTTGCTGTTCCTTCAGGGTTGGGTTTTCGGTGGTTGGGGGTATATATATATATATATATATATATATAAAACTATAATTTTGAACCCTAAATAATGAACCTTTATATTAATTTTTTTATAATGCGAACTTTTTCCTGAATCTTGAACATTTCAGATTTTCTTTGTAAAATAACCTCTCTATAGCGAAGTGAATTTTATAAAAAATTTTTTTGATTCAATTTTTTTTCCCCTTCTGTTTTTGAAATTTCAAGTTATTCTCTTTAAAAAATTTTTTGGTGTCCCAAATCTTGAACTGGTTTTATTGGATCCTAAGTCGCAGAGAAAAAAGTTCGACGTTTAATCCAAGAAGTGCAACATTAAACCCCATAGTCCAAAGGCCCCCG
>BMAV01014821.1:0-112589 GCA_019973955.1 Trichonephila inaurata madagascariensis
TCGGTTTTCTCCGTACCTGAAAAATCGATTTAAAAATATGTTTTTTTAATATTGCTAGTTCATTTTTTTTTTTATAAAAATTTTTTTAGTATATATATGATTTAAGAGAGTTGTATTAGCGATGGTTATATTGTAATTCTGAACTGAGGGTCAAGTGATGACAATAACACCTCCTTTACTTTTTCCCCAAAAATTAAAGAGATAAACTTTTTTTATTTAATATCAATGGTGATTCGCATGAATTTTAAATTATTACGTTAAGGGATATGTCTTCTTAAATTGTAAGAATCGTATATAATATAACTCAGTGGCACGGCTGTCCAAGAGCGCCAAGGCCTACTATGCCCAACTCAATATACGCGACCTTGGGATCTGGGTGCATGAGCGATGTTCCCAAAGGGTTCAGTCTGACCCCCGAATCGTATTTAAGAAAATTTTGATAAAAAAAATAAAAGAAAGGGCCCGCGTACAACCCATACTTGAAAAACATGGTTTCAATATTACATGGCACAAAACTTGAATTTATTACGGTTTTGATATAACACGATTTAAAAAAAATTATTATCACACACACATTTTCATTCGATAAAGGGAATTCTCAACTTTATTGTTACAGAACATAGTTTAAATTTAATTAATTATTAAACCTTAATTGATCTGCAAAATGGAATAACTTAAGCTAAAAAATTTGACTTTTTTTTTTCTTTTTTGTTGAAAAAGATTTTTCAGTAGTACAAAAGGGAAAATTTAAAAGGAGAAAGGGAAAAGCCCCCAAAACCCATTTTAAAATTTGAAAAATTTCAAGGTAAAACAGAATGTAATTTCAACTGTGTCAGATAACTTTTGTAGTGATGGAGAAATAACTTGAAAGGAGGAGTTTCAAAGAACTTTGAGGGAATAGATTAAAATGCAATTTCTAGTGAAAGTGATGATGAAAAATTAATTTTGTGATCCTTATAAGCCGTTTTTATTTATTCTATTATAACTATTATTTTTGGAGAATATATTTTGTTGTATTTTTAATTTATGAAATTTAATTTTTTTTGTTTATAAATACTTGGAGTTAACTTACTTTTTCATTTGTATATTTTATTAGAACGAAACTTCAGCTATCATAAAATTTTACTCCTTAAGACTTGATTTCGATACCACAAGGTACACATTGTCTTCATTCATATTATTTCAAAATTTCGTATAACGCGTTTTCGATACAATACGGTACATATTGCACTAATTTATAGTCTGCACATGCATAATTTTATTGAGATAAGAGGGTAGACCCTCATGGACTGTTGCGCCACCCGAGTTAACATACAGAAATTAGATAAATAAATAAAATAATGATTTAAATAAATAAATAAATATGTCCAGCTTAACACGGTTTGTATATAGCATGGTACGAATTAACCCTTTTATACGAGACACCAGTATTGATTTATTTTTTATAACATATTGCAGTGACATTGTAAAATACCTTTTTTCTCTATTTGACTTACGACTATCCACACATACAATTATAAAATATAAATAATTAAAATTGTAAAAAATAAGATAAACTTATATATTAATTCCTTAACTGCCACTGGCGTGTTTATCCGTCTCACGCAACCCATGTTTTAAGTGCCCAGGACGTATTTATACGTCTTTTCGAAATAAGATTCCTTTCTTTGCACTGCTATCATAACAACTAATCTGAAGACCTAGGAATATAGTAAAATGACCTTGACAGTGTTTGCCAAGGATTTACTTAATTAAGAAAAAATTTGCTTATTTATACCCTTTTTCCCTTCCAATACACCGCTTATGAGAGCCAATGCGAATAACAAGGTCACTGGGAGCGTAACATTTTATCGACTGTTAACCTTTTAACTTTCATGCCCGAGATAATCTCGGGGTAATTTTTTTGATTGCGTCGTATTGTTTTACCCGAATACATATCGGGAAACGTTTACTTCAGCTTCATCTATTTGTCAAACCCGATTAATTCTCGGGAAAAGTTAATGTGTGCTCAATTCAAAAGATGTCAGCACTTTACTGAAGACTTCAAAGGTTAGAGGGTAGAAGTTCTTTGATTCAAAAAAATTGGAAAATTTGATTACCCAAATCATCAAAATAACTTGACAGTTAACGGGTTAAGGAGTTAATAAACACAAGAAGCTCCCAAAACTATATTTATGGTGTATAGCACAGATATTTGCCATTATGTACAATAACTTTACGTACGTATATTTTTTTTTGTATCTTTTATACAATTTGTCTAACCTGTTTTAATTAAAAACAGTTCAAAAAATATAAATCAGAATTACAACCATATAAGTACCAGGCTGTCGGTTAAACGGAACTCAATCGTGAAGAAGGAGATTATTCTAAGCTTAAAATCTTTCAAAATTTTCTTACTTATATAAAATATTCCAACTTTATCATAACTGTTATCTATTAAATAAAGCCATTTAAGAGATGATCTGAACTAAATAAATTTACACCTCCGTAAACCATGATCGATTCGTATGCTTTAGGGAAATAACAACCCAGCGTAAGCTTTACCTCCTGGCGATAATATTAAATTGAGTTTAATGGAACACAAACCCACTGCCATGAATCAAGTAATGCAAATGAATTCATAAACCATAGCAGCTTAAGAAATGGATTTCATTTCATTAGCGTTGAAAATTAAATTGTTAACCTGTAGATCAAATTTCCGTTTCACTAAGAATCCACTTTCTGTTTCAAGTGTCCTTAATTTGTCAGTATTTTTTTTGTCTGATTTATTATTTCTTAAGACTTAGTGATTTTTCATTATGTTATAAAATTGTATAGTTCTTTTCTGCTTTATGTGTGCATTTGTTGTGCTTTGATTTTTGATGTGTAACATCTTTCCTCTCGGTTGCTGGATGTTTGTTGGGAATGATTTCGTGAAAAGGGATGGATGTGTGTAACAGGATGTGACGTAAGCGTGCGCTACTTGATTTGATCAATGAGAGTGTGTGACTGTGTCTTTTCGCTACCCTCGCATGGGGTTCTAACTCTAACAGCCATGAAGCACTCGAGCGTTTGACTCTAAATCCGTTAGTCATGATATTGGGAGACATAAATGCGGCAGAATGCTTAGTTGAAAATGGACAAACAGTGATTTCGGTGGTCGTATACATTTCTTCGAATCAAACGGTTAAAAAAAATTAAAAAGATTTCCTGCAGTTTGTACTTTAACCATATAACGAAGGTGGTTCAGCTCTTTTAAAAAAAATTATCACTCGTATATTGAGAGATGATTTTAACTTTAACTTCAGTTTGCCAAAAGCTATTCCACTCATAGCTTTTATGAATGATGAACTCAAATGAACACAAATTAGAATGTTTCGACTACTAACAGTGGTACTCTGTTATTGACGCTGTTTTTCAACGGTTTTAAATAACTGAAATCCACAAGTATATGTGTGTCATATTTTAGTTGTCATAGAGATCTATTGTCTCCGTTCGTTATTTTCGATAAAATATTGCATTACTCATTTTGTTAATTAAATACAATTTTCATTAAAGATATAATTATTCGATAGAAAATTATTTCCAATCATACCCGCGTGCGAGAAGAGAGAGAGGGGGGATTTTTTTTTCATATTTTTTCAGGAAAAAAGTTATTGCGTATTTACCACGATAACATGTCAGATGTTACGCATCATATGCGACTACTATAAGACTCGTTTCTTTTTTTTTTTCCACTTACCTTTTTGTCTTCAATGCAGTTTCTTTAATGGTTTTACATTGTTAATTTTTTTTTGTTTAAATACGTTCTATTACTTTTTATGAATATTAAATTCTTCACAAACCACTAAGTGGAGAGAGCAGGTATTTTTTAAAATCAAAACTTGAATTTGCTTTTGTGTACAAGGTGTAATACTTTTTATAATGTGGCTGAGGCGTGATATTTTACAATTCCATACTCTAGTACATTTCTCGGGAGCAGGTATCTCTTTGAAGTGCGGCACCGTATACTGTGATACTAATCCCCACAATGTAATTTTGACGCCCAGTTTCCAACTTATAGGGAGGTACCTAAGATCTCACGATGCGAAATCGTACAAGGAATTTAATTTTACCGAGAAAACCTAATCCAAACAGGCACTCTAGCTATCTTTAGCATGTCTTTAAATAATACTATATAGATCTTGTCTTTTTTTTTGCATCGTGAAAATCCACCGACATAGGTGTACAAGGCCAGTTGCAACTACGCCACCCAGCCACCAGGCATAATACTAATACATTAATTGATTTGAAGTTGCGTAACCCTTTTTGTAAAGAAAACTTTAATTAACCCTCTGTTAGGCGCGTCAATCTCTCAGATAGATAAAAAAATATATTTTCGGAGGTGCAACCACACGGTGGGTCGGAACACGTCCCTCCTTTTATTATCTGCCTTTCGACACTCGCCCTAGGGTTCAGTGTCAAGGACGTGGGTGATTTCAGCTACCATATTTATTTGGGGTGGCAGGGGGCCATTGGATCTGATGATGCAGCACGCTCAACAAACATCAGTTTTATCACTTTTGTACTATTTTTGTTGATTTTTTGAATTTTTTCTTTTCTTGTAAAATAATGTAATTTTCAGCTTTTTGAAACCAATTCGAAAAACGTGCCAGTAATTTCTGATTGATATTAGTTTTTTTTTCTTTGCTGGGAGGTGACATACATTTAAGGTGCCTAGCCAGTGACTGTATGTGCTCAATCCTCAATGTAACTGGAATAAACTCTCAAAATATATTGAAATGGAATCAAATCATTCGGATCCCTCATATATCAGTAAAATTAAGGTCACTAACTTTTGAAGAGCACCCATAAAACAGATTAATTATAACATTGAAATGCTTTGTTCTTTTGACTCGGAATAAAAGAAATATCTCATTTACAACGCCCCATTTAAAACGAAGAAGCAAGAGAAACATCTTCAGGAACTTGGAAAGAAATAATGTACTGTTCCCTGTTGTCAGGGCATCAAGAAAAAAAGATTATTAAAATTTTGTAATACATTATAAAACAATCTATGTCCCTTGAACATTGCAAGGTAATATGCGAAGGCTGCAACAAGGCATCTTAAAATATAAACAGTGGTGATACAGAATAACTAACCTTTATCTTTTTGATGTTTTTTCGTTTAAATATTTCAATTTCTGATTATGTTTTAAATATTATTTTATGTGAAATATATTTTAACATCAAATCTCATCAATAAAATGATTGAAACATCTTCAAAATTACGTATGAGATGATGCATCTGAAAGATGCTACGCGCCTATAAGGAAGCATTTTGATGCGCGTCTAGCGGAGGTTAGCCAACGATGTATCTTAAAATCCATTAGACTGATATTTTGTGATTAAAAAAAATAGATCGACTTGCATCCGTCCAATAAATAAATAATAAACTAGGCATAAATCCATGCATAATAATTGTAATCTTTTACCTTGACGTAAGGACATTCCCATTACTTTTGATTTATGCATTTTCATTATAATCATATGATATGAATAAATAACACTAGTCAATTGGCCATATTTAATTCGTTTTAGCACTTTAATTCTCCTGCTTTATTATACATCTTACTCAAAATTAAAGTCTTGAAATACGATAAGAACATAATTAATGCAGACCTAGCAGTTACTCATATCAATATACATTTCTTAATTTAGTGTTGAAATTAAAGCTAATTATTTTATAACGAGATTTAGTTATAAGCAACTGTGATTAACAAAAGAGGCGATAATGATGTTCGGAAGTAACTGCAGTTAATTAACTAAAATGTGGAAGACGAGTTTTAATTAATTTATTCCATAATGAGATATCATTAGCTGAATGCATTTACTATTTTCTTTTTTCCTTTTAATTACATCAACAGTGATTGAATTAAATAATTTATTTTTTTAAGATTGTGCATTGCAAGATAATTTCATATCTGTCTATTGTTGTTTCAGATATAGATTTGTTAAAATAACTAATTGGTTACAGTTATGAATCTTATTTTCTCTATGTGTTGAAATATTTGTTTGTTTATATATTTAATCACAAAAATTATCTCCGATTACTGGTAAATTTTTCTCTATAGGAATTTTCTCTAAAAAATACAAACTATTAACTATTCAATTTATTTTCTACATTTTTTTAGGCTACCAATTATTTAGAATAATTTACTTTTATTTTTAATATTTTTAAATCAATCATTTAATAGGAGAGTGAATATTTTCTTCAATAATGTAGTAGAAAAAAATAGCCAATATTTTTTACTTTTTTACTTTTTGCAATGAAGAAAAAAAGAATATCCTCCAAAAACTACAACTAGTTCTTCTTTTTCTTTTTTTGCTATGTATTTATGCTTTTTAATGAAATTATTTTGTTTACATTTTTATTGAAAAAAATATATTATACAAGATATCTATTTATCAAAATTTAAAAATAAAATAAACAGAGAAGCTAAAAAAAAATTTTTAAGGTTATATAATTTGAAGGGGGAAAAGATAATAATTAAGAAGCTGAAGATATATGTTTTTGCTCAATGAAACAAAAACTTAAACACTGAACAATATTTATGTAAGTAGAAATTAGATAAAGCTCTCTGACCGTTATGCTGCTGAGGTGGCCGTAAGTGAAACCGCGATACAAACAGAATTCCTCCAGTTTCCTACGTTAATCGTTTGCAACTTTGAAAAAAAAATTTAGAACTTTTCGGAGTATTTGTTGGATATAAAACGTGATAAAAGGAAAAAAGAAATATAAAATATAAATATTTAATTTATCCAGCTATTATTTTTTTCTTTTTTTGAAGCATATCATTTTGCAATTAGACATCTTTACTAAAACAGATTTTAAACAGTTTTTAGAAAGAGATGAGTGAATATAAAATATTGATAAAGTTTGAGTTTAATATTAGAACGTAAGTAAATGATAATATAAATCGATTAATATGATTGATGATAAAAATTTGCGAGATAAAAAGTTATTTATATCTTGTTGTCTATTCCAAAAAATATCTGGTAATCTCACAAAATATCTAGCATTGTCTTTCAGCAAAAATGCTTTAATAAATATTACTAAATAAATAAAAAAAATATTCTATTCCTGATAAATGAAAAAATTCCATCAAATACTCGAAATGGTTATAATTTATTTTGCCACAACCGGATATAAAATTCATTATCACTGTTGTCAAATCTTTCTTTGATTTAACGAATTTAAAAATCTAAATGAAACATCGCGTAAAAACACGCATGTTATTGATATTGTGTGTATTACTCTTTATTGAATAAATTTATTTTTCCTTGTGTTTCAAATAAATTTATTTAGTATTTCTCTTGACATCAAAAGAATTCATTTTTTTAAAAAGTGTGTTTTAGCCTATACCATTTTTAATGATTAAATTACTGGAAAAAGCTTCAATATTTTTCGGAAGAAAAAATCTATAAAAGAATTACATGTAAATGCACTTTTAAGTGTATGCACCAATACGTAACCCCATTAGGAAAAAAAACCTTTAAGTGTATGGAAAGCAAATTAAGTTCTATCATTACAAAAATCAATCAAGTAATGTAAAATTGTTTTTCAAAAATATTAAAGAAAGGGGTTTAAGATAATATAGATTGTTGACAAAAGTGAAATAAAATGAATTTATGAAAACAGATTTTCAGTTTTTGTTTTCAATTATATTATCAGACAGAAATATATTTAAAAGAAACATTTTAAAATTTTCTTTTTTTAATTAATTTTTCATCTCAATATTAAAATAGCCTACATACATTAAATCAAAGAAAAATTCTTCATTTATGCCGCTATACTTGATTATTTAAAAGTGCACATTTCTAAATTGTATTTATATACTGAAGTGCCATATTAGGGATACCTACCTAGTAACAAGTTGGGCCTCCTCTGGCCTTGATAACGCTGCCATACGAAGAAGAGCAAGATTCAACAAGTTTCTGGAAACGTTCCTTCGGAATGATTTGCAAATATTGGCTAAAACTGTCCATAAATCAGTAAGGTTAGTTCGTGCTGTGTGATGGCCTTTCACGCTTTGTTCCAAAACCTCCAAAGATTTAAGTCAGGGCTTCTAGTTGGCTAATTTATGACAGAAAAATCAGAAGAATGTTCATCCAACCAGCCAGTAGCCAACCAGAACTTGTGAGAAGTACAATTATCTTTTTGGAAAACTCCATTGCCGTGCGGATAACAGAACAACATGAACGGTTGGAAGTGATCACCCAGTAACTCTACGCACAGAATTGCCTTGAAAAAGGTTGGTACACGCACCAAAGATCCCAATCTGTGCCACGAAAAAACACCCCAGACCATGATTGAGCCACCATGTTCTTGTACAGTTCCAACCTGGCATGCAGGATCCATATCTTCATGAGCCAGAATCCATATACTCAGCCTACCATCAGCGCTAAGTAGTTGGAGTCGATACTCATCACTCCATGCTACTCGCGCGTTTCCAGTCCTCTACACTCCAGTCCCTGTACTCTCTTGCCCGGGTAAGACGTGTAGCCCGATGGCAAGCATTGAACAATGGTACTTTCGTATGTCTGCGGCTCAAGACACCAATACGGTGAAGCGAGCGTTGCACAGTCCGTTTACTGACTGTATGACTGGTACTGTCATTCAACTGGGTGGTAATTTGAGCTAATGTTTGGCTACACTGGCTACGTACAATACGCCCAAAACGTCCCTCACAACGCATTGTCAAGGCCAATTGTCCTGCTCGATCGCTAGTGTTTTGTCCACCATCCATGTATGCTTGGTATACTCTTGACACTGTCGACCTTGAAAATCCTAGCTATGTGAAGATTTCGGAAATTAAATGGCCCATGGTCGCGCATTCATAATTTGTCCGTGATCGAAGGCGTCTAAATCATGCAGTTTACCCATACTGGCAATTTCAACAACTAATTCAGAACAATCACAGTACGCGCTATGTATGCAGTAACCACAGTGCCCTCACTTGCGCATAAACCATTCGCAGCGCTTCACAATTTGCAAAGCCCTTGATATCCCTAATTCAGTGGCACTTCAGTGTATATATTTTATACTTTACTTAACTATAATTATTAATCAGTATTAATTTTGTTTAAGGTATCTGACTATGTTCGGAAATGTGATTTTTCAAAAATGTATAAACGGATAATATTTATGCTATTTAATATCACTTAGATTAGAAAAAGTATATAAAATTGTTTTAAGAATAGCATTACAATAAAAAATCATTTAAGTACAATATTTTGACAAAAAATGAACATAGAATGACCCATTTTCAAAATATTCTCCTTTTGTCAAAAATGCTTTTATTCTAATAATATTTTGCCTGTTTATAGTTAAGAATTCTGTGCAGAGGCTCAACTAGAATTTTTGAAATACACTGGTGTTGAAACTTAAGCAACAGGTGGGTTTAGCCATAACTTCACAAAAAATCATCGGGAAATTCAAATGAGGGAGAGTATTATGTCGTAAAGGATGACGAAAGCATCGGCGCTAAAAAGGAATACAACGCATACGGTATGGAATAAAAACAAAACAAGCTTTATTGAACGCATAGTATCGTGACTCATGATTGTTACCCAACAGGAAGAACAAAACAGATTTTCCAATATGGTATATGCCCTCCCCTTACAAATGTTTGCTTCGCACCGTCTCCGCATACTCAGAACCAGCTTGTTCAACATTTTTTGGGGGTAAGTGCCCTTTCCTCAATCAACATCTGTTTGAGTTGTTGGTTGTTCTCCGAATGTTTAAAGCGTGTGACAATACGTCTCCCCGGGAACCCCACACATGTTCAATGGGATTTAAATCTGGGGAGCACACTGGAAACCCAATCAGTGATATCTTCACTTTCCAGCCCCCCAACAGAAAAAGAGTGCGATTGGCCGTGCATTGTCATCCATAAAATGAAGTCGGGAATGGCACCTCGGAAAGGCCCACAGGGGAAAAAGTACGTCCTCACAATAGCGACCCCGGTTACAGACCCTCTGCCCGGAAACTGTGAAGCTCAGTTCGCCCGTTTAGCATAATGCCTCCAGACAAGAACTCCAGAACCACCGAACGATGTCTTTCCTTGATTTTACTGGGATAAAACCGGGTCCCGATCCCCCCAAATAAAAAGGGTTGAGCCCTTCGGTACTGAACCGACTCTCACCGTAAAAAAACACGACTCCATTGATCGTTGTCCGGTTTTTGTGCTTCGCCCTCTGTAAACGGTGGCTTCAGTGACCATCTTTAAACGGGGGGCAGCGTTGGGAAGGGGGCCTCCTCAGGAACAGGCCCCTTTGGGGCGTCGGCCACGAAAACCGGGACACTTGCGACACGTTGCTGTACAGGTTTCAGAATGGCGCTTTTTCGCCTGGAGGATGATATATGGTCATCCTGCAGTTACGTCCTCGGGGGGCCACCACCAAGCTTTCAACAGCTGTACCTTTTGGTTTGGAACGCTTTCCCGCGCAAAAAAAACATTTGTTATCCCGAACTCTGAGCTACACTAGTGACGTACGCCCCCCCTCCGCTTTTATCATTCTTTTCCAGTATGAAGTCGTCTAGGTATTTTTTTTGCCATATTTCAGAAAGCTCACTGGAACTTGCAGCGAAATGTTGAAATTTCGTCTCCATCCTTCAATTCTACTGTTGGCAGCGCGTGCTGACATCATGCGTTTTGCGTACGCTCACATCGCTTCTGACGTTTTGTTCTGATATTTTATACGCATGACGTTTCTACTGACTTACGTGGTCCCTGTACTATTCCGACCTCCCTTTTTTGCAATTTCATGGTTCTGCTAAATTTTTTTCATTGTTGCAAGTTTTAAAACCCGTGTATATAGCTTAGAATGGGTTTATCCATGTTTTTCGACAACAGAGGGGGGGAAATTTTTAAAAGAAATCCGATAATTATTTTAATGGATTTTTAAATCAAAATAATGTGAAATTTTTTAAAAGTTCTGTTGAGCCCATGCGGGGGCAGCACATACAGGCAAAATATTATTATAATAGAAGCTTTTTTACAAAAGAGAACATTTTGAAAAAATTTTTTTTCTAAGTTCTTTTTTTTCGGAAATATTTTTAAATAATTCTTTTTTTTTTAAAATGTCCATAAAACAATTTTATAAATGATTCAATCTAAAAGACACTAAATATCATGAAAAATTTTCCATTTATGCCTTTTTTAAAACCCCGGTTCGAACGTGTCAATACCTTAAAATTATTTTTCCCCCCTTTTTTTTTTGCAAATTTTTTTTGGTTTTTAAACCCCCTTTTTAATTTTTCCCCCCCTTTTTTTTTTCCCCGGGCCCCCTTTTTTTAAAAAAATTTTTTTTTTCCAAAAAAAAATTTGGGGTTTTTTTTAAAAAAAAAAAATTTTTTTTTTTTAAAAAAAAAAAATTTTTTTTGGAAAAAAACCCAAAAAGGTTTTTTTTAAAATTTTTTTGGGGGGGGGGGGCCCTTTTAAAAAATTTTTTAAAAAAAATTTTTAAAAAAATTTTTTTGGGAAAAAATTTTTTCCCCAAATTTTTTTTGAAAAAAAAAATTTTTTAATAAAAATTTTTTTTTTTTTTAAAAAAATTTTTTTAAAAATTTTTTTTTTTAAAAAAAAAATTTTAAATTAATTTTTTTTTTTAAAAAAAAGGAAAAAAATTTTTAAAAAAAATTTAATTTTTTTAAAAAAAAAAAAAAAAATTTAAAAATTTTTTTGGGAAATTTTGGGAATTTTTTTTTAAACCCTTTTTTTTTTAAAAACCCCCGGGGTTTTTTCCAAAAAAAAATTTTTTTTTAAAAAAAAATTTTTTTTTTTTTGGAAAAAATTTTTTTAAAAAAAAACTTTTAAGGTTTTTAAATTTTTTTTTTTAAAAATTTTTTTTTAAAAAAAACCCCCAAAAAAAATTTTTTGGGTTTTTTGAAAAAAAATTTTTAAAAAAAAAGGGGCCTTAAAGGTTATTTTTTAACCAAAAAAAATTTTTAAAAAAAAAATTTCCCCCCCCCCCCCCCCTTTTATATATATATATAAAAGGTAAAAAAATTTTTTTGGGGGTTTTTTTAAATTTTTTAAAAAAAAAATTTTTGGGGGGAAAAATTTGAAAAAAGGGGGTTTTTAAAAAAAAATTTTAAAAAATTTCCCCCCCGGGGGGAAAAAAAAAAAACCTTTTTGGGAAAAATTTTTTTTTAAACAGGGAAAAAACCCCCAAAAAAAAATTTTAAAAAAAACCCCCAAAAAAAAATTTTTTCCCTTTTTTTTTAAAAACCCTTTTAAATTTTTAAAAAACCCCCTTTTTTTTGGGGGGGTTTTTTTTGGGGGGGTTTTCCTTTAAAAAAAAAACCCCCCCAAAAATTTAAAAAAAAAAACCCCCCCTTTTTTAAAAAAATTTTTTTTTTTTTTTTTTTTGGGGGGGGTTTTTTTATTTTAAAGGGTTTTTTAAAAAACCAAAAAAAAATTTTTTTTTTTTGGGGGGGGGTTTTTAAAAAATTTCCCCAAAAAGGAATTTGTTTTCGGGTTTTGAACCTTTTTAAAAAAAAAACCCCCCCAAAAAAATTTTTTTCCCGGGTTTAAAAAAAAAAAAACCCCAAAATTTTTAAAAAATTTAAACCCTTTATTCCCCCCCCCGGGGGGGGGCCCCTTTTTTTTTTTTTTTTCCCCCCCCGGGGGCCGGGGTTTTTAAAGGGGGGAAAAAACCCCCGGGGGAAAACCCCCCTTTTTGGGGGGGCCCCCAAAACCCCCCTTTCCCCTTTGGGGGGTTTTTTAAAAGGGGGGGTTTTTTGGTTTTTTTGGGGGGGTTATTTTTTCCCCCCTGCAGTTGTCGTCATCCGGGGGGGCCACACCAACCTTTCGCTGAAAACCGTGGGGTTTTTTGCTTTCCAAGCGGGGCCCCAAAAGGTTTTTGATTCCCAACTCCCGCAGCTAATTACCGGGACAGTACCCCCTCCTCCGGGCCCCATCATTTTTTTTCCACGTGTGAAGTCATCCAGATGATTTCTTCTAAAACCTATTTCACGGGCGACTCCCACGGCACTTGCAGGGGAAATATGGTTAATTTGCCCCGTCCTTCATTTCATTTCTGTTGAGCAGGGGGGCCCCACATCCCCCTTTGCGTACGCTCACATTGCTTCTGAAGTTTTTTTCCGATATTTTCATACGCCGGGGTTTTTAGTGGGTTTAGTGTTCCCCCCTTTCTGATCTCCAGACCCCCCTTTTCTGCAATTTTTTGGGTTCCGCCAAATTTTTTCATTGGGGTTTTTTAAGTTTTTAAAAATTTTTATATATATATATATATTTATTTATTTGAATATAAATATATATATATATATTTGATCTCCTTGAAAACAATGTGTATTTATACGACATCATAAAATAATAAGCGAAGTGGTGGGTGGGTAAGCTAGTATAATACACACACACATAAGTATTAAATATAAATTAAAATGACAAAATTATTCCTAAAATTTGTTCCTTTTTGACCCTTTAAAAAATTTTGTTCAAAACATAGTTTTTTTTCCCCCAAAAACCCCAAAATGATGGTTTTCAAAACCCTCAAACAATTTCAAAAGATGTTCAATTTTTTCCTTTTAAACCTTTCATGTTTATAACCGGAAGATTAAAATTTAAAACTCAAAAGGAATAACATCTGAACTTATAAATATATTGTCTAAAGAATTAAACGTGATGTCCCCCAATCCCAACCGAATACCAAGGGTTTTCCCCTCTGAAGAGAAATTTCCCCCTTTTTTAATCCCAATTTAAAATTTTTGAGCAAAACACCCCTTTTTCCATAAGCGTACCCCTTTCGGGTGAATGTAATGAAATTCTTCAAGAAGTTTCAAGCAAAAATGTTGTCGCGAAAAAAATTTTTTAAAGGGATGGAAGTAAAAGAAATTTTTAAAGCAGCCAGGTTAATAAGATTTTGTTATTGTTCTGAGAAGTTTCGTAAGGACTTCAGTTATTGTGTAAGAGAATTTTGGCATTGGAATTTTCTGAAAAGGTTGTTTCAAAGTTATTTTTAATTTAAAAAGGGGCTAAAATATTTAAATGAAGGAAAAGGGAAAAACATTTGAGTGTTTTAAAAAAAAAATAAATTTTTGTTCAAAAAATATAAAATTTTAAAATTTCGGCCCTATTTATTTTTCATTTTACTGCTTTATTGTTATATTTTAACAATTTAATGTTCCTACCCGAAATAATTATTTCTATTATTTAAAAATTTTGTTATAAACCATTGATATTTATTTGACTTTTGGAAGTACAATGCCGCGTTTACTTTAAAAAATTCCCCTTAAAAATTATTTTAAATATTGTTTTTTTGTAAAATGAACTATACAGTTAGATATGTTAAAATGATATAAACATGTAATTATATTAAATACTCGTATATATATATTTAATTATTGTGTGCTTTTTATAAAAGTTTACTGAAAACTGAAAAGAAATTGAATGATAAATTCCTACCCTACCAAGGCTATTTTAAAAACTTTTGAAAAGGTATGAATGATGTTTTAAAAAAAATATTTGTTTATAGAAATCAATTTTTTTTATTTATTTCTCAAACATTTTAGCACAGGAATTAATGATTTTTGAAAATATTTTTGTTGTTATGTCCACTACACTGCTCTGTAAATATTAGTTATGATTTTTGTACAGAAGCGCATTTTGATAATAAGAGTGTTTTATGTTGAATGTATAAATGTAAAGTTAATTACTATAATCCTATATAAAAAAGTTCAAAAAATTATATATTTTAAGATATAATATATTTAAATTATAGTGTTTTAGAAACCAAATAATATTTAGAGACTTTTATGGTTTTGAGTCTTATATAAATAAAAAGTGCATATATTTCTTTGTCTCAAAACTTTCTAGAATAAAGCAACTTTGTTCGAAAAAAATTATAAATCACTAACAAATTCATAATGGAACATTGCGGTTTACAAGATATACAATTATTCAGGATTTTTTAGCAGATATTATGATAAAAAAATGTATATAAACATATAGCAACTCACAAAAAAATAATGTTTAGTAAGTTTTGATTTTGATTTATTCACAATTATGCATTTTGATAAGAATATTAATTTAAACTGAACAAAATGAAAACAATGAACTAATATAATTTAGTGACCAGTAGATAAGCAAACAACTATATTATATCCATTTATAATATAGTTTAGATATAATGTATGTGTTTCTTCTAAATTTCTATCGATTTAACTAATTCATTGTATAAAAATTCAAAATCATTAACTAAATTTATCATAGAATAGGGTGATTTACGTCATTTTTATTGAATTTGGATTATTCTGTTAAATATTACTATAGAAAAAAAAGAGTTTAAACAAATTAATCTTCCATTTTTCTGGTATGGATTAAAGTTGTGTAACTGAAAAAATAAATTTCTCTATCTAATTATCTATGTATCTATCTACGTCAAGTGTTAACTGAAAATATATTACATTATATTTGACGCAGATAATATAAGAAATGACAGAAAAATTTCATCAATTAATTGCAGAAATTGCAATTGTAAATGTTTCATATCGTTAGTAAAAGTAAGGAAGTACACAATAATTTTGAAAGAAACCAGATAATTTTTTATTCAAAAATATTTTTATAAAAATACGAAAACAAACATATATATATACCAAACGTACTTCAAAGAATAAAACCAATGTGTGTTTCAAAATACATTCTGAGCCAAAACAACAATTTAACTGTGAATAATTTTAACCTCTAAAAGACCTAGAACCTCCTTAAAAATTTAATCCAATTATCCTCAAAAGAAAGGTGCAAATTTTCTTTTATGTTTATTATAATACTTATTGTTGTTTTCAATGCAATTTTTTAGAGTCTACAAAACGAAAAAAGACTCTTTTCCATGCCTGAAGTACATAAAGTGAATTTGTTAAAACATTTTTAGTTATCAAGAAAGCCTCTTACGATTTAATTGTCACGTGACTGCATTGAATATCATGAACTTCTTTATTTGGAAATGAAAACAAACTGAAGTATAAAAAATGAAATACCAAATAAGTATCGCATTATTTCCTTCTTCAAAATGCAGTTTCAAAAAAAATTTAAAAAAAAATATATATATTTTTCTGTTCCATTGAAACGGAAATTTTAATATAGCATGAAAGAAAAAGAAAATTTTATATGAATAGAGGAATAGGAGTTTCCTTTTTATTCTTCATGAGATGTAAGGGAATTAAATCCTTTGAAAAATATGAAGATTTTAGGAAATTACATGTGGAAGTGGAAAAACATATCAGTTTTGATCTACGAAATTGCCTTTTCGAATTAAACGAACTTGAAAACATTAAAACGAAAAAACTAATTATATTTCCCTTTACTGGCCTAAATTCATGACGGTTAAATTAATGAATGCATAATCACGTGTTCTCCATTGAATTCAAAGCTGTTTAGACTTGTACGAGGAGTGCCCGGAAACTTAAGTACCGTTTTGGAAAAACTAGCATAAAAAATCTCTTTTTAAAACATAATCTTTTTTTTACATGAAAGAGCATGTCGGAATCTATTTTTCTACATAGCTACCTCCATTGTTCAGAAATTTTTCATATCGAGAAACCAATTTGTCTGTATATTGCTCAAAAAAAGATGCCGATAGTGAAAAATTTTTTTGAAATTCATGGAAATTCGATACACAGCAATCTTATAGTGAACCGCCTTTTTTCAAGAATTTTCTCAAACACTTTTTCAACCAAATCATCATTAATAATAGAAGACTACCCACTCCGTGCTTCACCATGGATATTGGTACACCCGTTACTGAATTGTCGAACCCATTCATCCCCTTTTTCATCATTCATTACATTTTCACAATAAATTTTTTGCAAGTTCATGTTGAATTTAAACTGTGGCTTAACATTATTTGTGTTCAAAATACGGATTACAGAAATCTCTTTACTGGCAGTGGGATCGTCAGACAACTTATGCATTTTGAACGCTCATTAACACTTGTAAATACAAGAAAATACGGCTTTTATGACGTCACTGGATTGACAATCAACCAGAAACACGTTGAACTTTAACACGGCATCACTTGCGCGAAAAAAAGTTCTCGCGCAATGTATCTCACACCCAAGTGTGTTTACACTCTATTTTTAATGTAACATTTGTATTATATATAAAAGTTAAAAGGGAAGAAAAGTGGGGAATACAATATGTTTAATACATTTTTCACACATAAATTTAGTTTTTCTGTTCTTTTTACAAGGGTATTCAGTATATTGTTTACACCTTCCTTTAGTCTCGTCGTGAGTGAATGTGATATCTTCACTGGATCTTAATTTTCGTAAAATCTGTATCTTTTTAAAATTAAACATATAGGAGTAAACTTCTTTATTCCTTAAATTTCAAAAATTTGGGATTTTTTTTTTTCATATTCTCTTTGACAGAAGGGGTTTTTTAAAAAAGCTCATCTGAAAGTGGATTAGTTTTTTACCGTTGTCCCCTTTTTTAAAAAAACGTTCTTCGCAAAAAATTTTGTTTTCTACATATCATTCATTTTCAACTTTTCTCCCTCTTCTAAATCTGGATCATTTCGTGGATGAATCATACTTGTGTATACTCTTTATCATTTGATTCTTCCTCATCATAACCCTAAAAATTTCTTCATCCGAAAAAAATGTTGGATATATGTATTAAATACTGTATTGAAAAATACTTAAATATCACATTTCTTCATTAAACTAAAATAACATAGCAAAAGGGGAAATTTAAAGCGTCCTCATGCCTCACAACTGTAAGGAAACAGGGCAGGATATGACACCCCGAAGGGCGGTACCCAAAATATATATTTAGAATTCGCCACAAGCTAAAGCCCTAAAAATATGAATTTAAAGTAAACTACACGAAACTTTAAAATTTTCCAAAAAGATTTAGAAAAAGCGTTGAAAAAAGTTAAATGGTGGATATGACATACCCTGCGTGGAACTGCATTAAACACCTGCGGTTGTGGTAGGAAAAAGACATTTTGCACGTAGGCCTTTTTGTTCTAGTAAGTACTAGATACAGTTTGAAATTTTATAAATGGTAATTATATCCAAGTATTAGGATCCTTCCAATAGTTTAAGAACATTTTTATACTATCAAGAATATCTTAAATCTTTTTAAAAGTAAATAAATAAATAAAAAATAGTCTCTAATTAAATCACACAGCAAGTAATTTTATGTAAAATGATGCAATACCTTTATTATTAAACTAGCTTCGATTGATTTATATCCCTAGTTTAATTAGCATTAGTTCGGTTGTGTGCAATAACTCATATACACAGACTGCCCAAATTTCTCACTCAGAGAATTAATTAATTAGTTATTAGATGATCAGTATTCTCAGAAGCGAGATAACAAGCTTCACCGATAGAAGCAGTCACAAGTGCTTTAATCTTAATCCAATAATTTACGCACCTTCCTGACGCGAAGATGAGAATTTCGTATCAGGAGATAATGGCATTTTGAAGGAGTTAGTGCTAAAACAGACTTAATAAAGCTAACCCTTTAATAAGAGATTAATATATACAAAATGCCGCTAAATATATGTCACTAACGTAGGTTTTATAGAATGTAAAAATACATAAGGAATGTAGAAATTATTGTTACAAATTTTATTTATATTTATGAACAAAAATTTGAATAGATAGATGGAGTTTGGAATATATATATTTTGGCCTTATTATGTCTAAATAAATGAAAAGGAAGTATTTGCAGTTTACTGTAACTTTACTTTTTCCATTCGTTTAAATAAACAGATATCTATACAAATTGGAAAGAAGGTGTTAGTTAAAAAAATATTTTATTTTAAACGCTGATTTTATTCATCGTCATTTTTAAAATCAAAAATATGTTATTACTAAGTGGAAATGTAATATAATAACAAATACGTGTCAAGATTATTCACATGAGGCAAAATGTAATGAATTAAGGTACAATGCATATACTGACAATATATATTTTAAAGAAATTCCAGTTCAGCGTATTTCATAGCAAGTAATACAAAATAATTTCTAAGTGTTGGAATATTAAGAAAAATAAAGTGAATGAAATTGATAAAAACATTACAATACGTGCTGTCATTAAAGTTTTTTCTATGCATAACCATTTTCAATGTTTCTAAATCCAATACAGGATTAATTATGTGGGTAAAATCTAATAGTACTATTATTTAAAGTATAAATAAAGGAAATATTCACATGTAATGATTTAAAAGCTAATTATGAATTATTAAAGTTGTTTAAAATAATTTGATATTCTCTTAAGTAAAAAAAAAGGATAATATATTATTTTAGTACTATTAATGATATAATTTCTTCAATCCAATAAATTAGAAACATAATGACTATAAACGATAAGAAACACAAAAAAACGCACTGTCGTAAAATTTATTTATCTTTGACTTCAATTATGATATATTTTGTGTCATTGAATCTCGGACCTTTTTCGAAAACTTAATACAATTAATTTGGTTTCAATCATATCCTATATCAAATCCAGTCATCTATATTTTTGTGATGTAGATTTTTCAGAAATAATGGTGTCCGTTTTAATTTCTTTTACTATAGAAGCCTACAAATGAAATAACATAATTTTTTAAACATTTATCTAAACATTAGAACGGGCCCCGGCCCCTTACGGGAATTGCCCAGAAAAAAAAGAAAACCCAGAAACACAGAGAGAAAAAGACTGCAATGAAAAATAAGTGATATTAATTTTGCGTTGTTAGTAGCAATGCACAGTGAGAAAAAAGTTATTTCAGTAGAAAGTTATTTCCCCCCAGAAAGGCCAAGTTCACCCAGAAATGCTTAGACCCAATTATCAGTCTCTTTGGGATGAAACCCCCCCCAAATGTAAGATGAAAAAGGGGGAACCAAAAAACAGCCTGTAGGTTTGGAAATAACAATACATAGAACAGAACATGTCACATTTAAAGTAAACCACATTTGTTATCGTAGTTTACGCACAATGTGGTTATATCTCTTTAGCTTTTTAAACTGTCAATTTTGTTTGTCCAAAATGTTCCAAAAAAGGCACATTTTTTATTGCATATAACGAAGATTAATACTTAACAGAATACAAAATTGGAAGAATTTTTTTTTTAATTTTTTCCAATTTTTAAAAGGGTTTTTCACCCCCCTTTTTTTATTTTTTCAAGTTAAAGAATTTCAATTTTATCTGGAAAAAATATTCCTTTCATAAAAAATGAATGAAGGATTTTGTTAAAATTTAATGTTAACAAAAATTACAATTAGCTGGTTTAAGTTTATCTTTTCTTTCATATTTTTATGTTTTTTATCAGATTACAAATTTTTCAAGATTAGAAATTTTTCTTTAATATACAACTAAAGAGATATATGGCTAGTGAAATACAACAATTTAAAACTGTAAAAATTTACCTACATGTACGCTTCTTAATTTTAAAATGAAAATATTTTTTAAGGAAAAAGATTGCCATGATTTCATTTTTATAGTATTAAAACGCATTTACAACAGTTTAATCAAATGTTTATTTACCTATTTCAAAAAGATTAACGAATTAAACTAACATGAAAAAAAACAGGCTGATTTAAGCAAGCATCTTATCAGAAAATCTACAGTAAAGGGCTTTAATCACATCCGCTATAAGCACTAATTGGTAATAAAGTAAAACTGTGTAGTGACAAATGTTTTTTTTTTTTAAGAATGATTCTTGAAAAGCATTATACCAACACTATAGAAGAAACAAAAGCTACTTTATAATATATAAAGAAAATTTTTAAAAATAATAATACACGTGAGCCTTTTTAGGAAAGTTTTAAAATATATAATCATCAAGAAAGACTATTATTGCATGCGAAGGTTGCTTATTAAAGTTATGCAATAAGAAATAATTTTGTTATCAAAAACGAAATTATGTTTCACAAAACTACATTTCTTTTGTTGAACATTTTATAAAAAATTTTCATTCTCTTTCTCTCTCTCTCTTTCATGCATATTTATATATTTGGGCTCTAAAACATTAATAATCATAAGTAAGAAAATTTTCCCTTTTTTTCTTTTTTTTCGGGAATAAAGGGAAATTTATACTCTTTTGTTTAAAATAGAGATTAGAACCGACGACTTCTCCCCAAAAAATATCTCTGTTTTTAAATTCAAACAAAAAAATAAAAATTTTTAAAAGAGTCACATAGAATCAAAATTTATTGTGAAAAAGAAAACACTTATTCTTGAAATCGTATAAATATTAAATCATAAAAAATTTGGGCTAAAAAATTTTTAAAAAAAAGGGAAAATTTAAAACTCCAAAGGGCATTCTCATCCCTTTTTAACATTGATTCAAAATGACGTAACTGAGCAGCTCTTTGAGTTCTTTATATTTAATGCAAAATAATCTTTAAAATAATCCTCTTTATTTAGAAAAAGAACAACACACATGGATCAACTTCTCTTAGGCTCTTATTCTCTTTTTAAAAATCTATGTATGAAAAAAAATTAAATTTTTAAAAAATCTTTCGGTGGGGGTTTATTGATGATTGTGTGAGAAAAATGTACTAATTTCTTTCCAGAAATCTCCAGTCACTAAAAAAAAAATTTAAAAAACAAAAGTGATTGTTAAAAAAAGGGGGAAAGTCTTAAAAAAACGGGAAATTTTAAATCTTGGGGATCCAACTACTTTCGGAACCGGGACTTAAAAAAAGTGCATAAATGGATAATTTTCATGATATTTAGTGTTCCTTAGATTAGAATACATGTATAAAATTGTTTTTTAAAGGAAATTTTACAAAAAAATTTTTTAAAAAAATATTTCGGCAAAAAAATTTAAATTAAAATAACTTTTCTTTCAAAATGTTTTTTCTGTGAAAAAACTTCTATTATAATAATATTTTTGCCCTTTTATAAACCAAAACCCAATTTTAAGGCTCAACTAAAATTTTGAAAAATTCACATTATTTTCAGAGTTACAACCAATTGAAATATTTATCAGCGTTTTTTTTTTAAAATTTCTTCCCTCTGTTGCCGTAAAAAACCCTGGGGTAAAACTTCTAAGTTTTATATTTCAAAAAATTTAGTTGAGCCTCTGTACGAAGGGTTTCCCCAAAAAATTATTATAATAAAC
The DNA here is from genome assembly GCA_019973955.1 of Trichonephila inaurata madagascariensis. Taxonomy (NCBI): domain Eukaryota; kingdom Metazoa; phylum Arthropoda; class Arachnida; order Araneae; family Nephilidae; genus Trichonephila; species Trichonephila inaurata. The sequence continues at coordinate 22,108 of BMAV01014821.1, forward strand.
ATTTTTAAAAGGGCTTTATTTTTTAAAAAAAGGGTTTTTCTAAAGTTAATTTTTGCCGAAATTAGATTTAAATAATTTTTTTTTCAAAATGTCCTTAAAAAAAAATTTTTATGCATGTATTCAAACTTTCCCAAAATATAAAAAATTTTCCCCTTTATACGCTTTTCCCAAAACACGGGTTCCCAACGTTCGGAAAGCCCTTTAAAATCCAATAAATAATTTATTTTGTTAACGGGATGCTAACACGGGTACATTGACTGGGAAAGGGGGTTTGGGCTTGCCCCCAAACCTCCACCATTTCCCAAAGGGTTTTCACCGCATTCGGCAAAAAGCTGTAAAAACAAAACCTTGGGTTTTTGGCGGGAAGACCCTAAGGTTATTGTCCCTTAAAACAAGTGTGAAGAGTGACGGGGTTATTACCCGACCAAGGGAAAGGGGCCCCTCTCAAGCCCCCTTTCCTGCCCCTTTTTTTAGAGGGCGGACGGTGTCCGCCCAAAGTGGGAAATGGTTTTGTCGTAGACGGAAGGGGGTTTATTTGGGATTCTCGCTTTGGGGTCTAAATATTCATTTGATTGCGAGTTATTTGCCCCTCCCAAACATTGGGGGAAACCCTTTAAGGTTATTGGATTTTAATGGCAGCCTTGTTTTTTTTGCCATTATCATTAAATGTAATGGACATCAACCACTTAAACAGTCAATTTTTTTTTCCAAGATGTGCAACAAAAAAAGGGTTTTTTTGTTTATTTGCATTAATAAGCATAAAATAGAAAAAAATGTGAAAATGGAAAAAAAAAATTTTTTTAATTTTCAATTTTAAAATTTTCACTCTATGTTTTGTTTTTTAATTGTGGAACAAAAAACCCTTTAAAATTTTTTTTTTTATAAATTTCACCCTGCATGGGTGGGGAAGAATATTTCATTTATCTTAAAAAAATTTTCCCCATACCTTTCAAAAAAAGGGCCCTCCGTACCTCTTTTTTTTTAAAGGGTTTAGAATTTTGGGGTTTTATGCAAAACTATAAAAACACACACAATTTAAGGGATGGGGTTTAAAACTAAGTCTTACATTAAAAAGGGGACCAATTCCCTTTTAAATTTTTTTTTCCATTTTCCCTTTTACCTCAAGCAACAAATGATTCATTGCCCTTCCCCAAACCTTTTCTTTATCGAATATTTTTGGGAAATTTAAATTCATTAAAAAATTCCCCCCTTTACTACAAAAAAGAAAAAACCGTGAAATATTTCAGTACCAAAGGACAAACTGCATCTCTTAAAAACACTAGCCAAAAAAATTTCTTTATAAAATTAAAAAAATATTCAAATCAAGGATAAAAAAAAAAATATAGGTTCAATCGGGGCAAAGCTTTTGGGCGAGCCTTCTTAACTTCGGACAAACCTTTTAAGGGGTTAATGTAGCAGATTTGTTTCTTCTATTAATAGTCTTTAAGATTTTTGTTTCATGACAGTACCACCATATACCTTTCAGTGCCCTTTCTCCACCAAGTTTTTTTTTAAGGGCTGGGAATCCTGTACGTCCTTTCCCGTTTCTTTGTACGGGGATCATATTGATAGTACTAAATTTTTCCCAGCGCCCAAAATTAATCTTTGACTTTTTTCAAAAGACCCCAAAAGATATCCCTTTAACAATAGGAAAAAATTTTTTTGTTTTTTTTTTGAAAAATTAAAATAGTAAAACCCAACCTGTTGATTCTTCCGTAATATAATTGTTAAGAAGTTTCCCAACAATAATTCAAAAAATTTTTTTTGGTATAACATGAAATAAAGGTAGTTTTCGTTAAATTTTTGAAAACTAAGCAAAATCACCAAAAAAATCGTCAGTTTTACTAAATATGCCAAATTTTAATGCTGTATAAATAGTATGTACAACTGTAATTTTTTTTTATTTGAGAATACCTCGTTTATAATTTCATTTATAAAATAAAAGGTCTAATTTAAAATAATCCCAAACAGGATTTGTTTTAAACAAATTTTAAAGGGTATCCGACTACGTTCAAAACAGAGATTTTCAAAAGGTGTAAAGGGATAATATTTATTATATTCGTGTCACTTTGATTAAAAATGTATATAAAGTTTTTTAAGAATAGATTGCAAAAAAATTTTTTAAGTCTTTTTTGACAAAAATGAACATGGGATGCCCCTTTTTCAAAATATTTTTTTGTAAAAAAGCTTTTAATAAAAATATTTTACCTGTATAAGCTAAACTCTGACAAGGTCAACTAAATTTTTAAAATATAACCAAAATGGGTTTATCCATGTTTTTGACACACAACAGAAGGAACATTTTAAGAAAAACGCCGATAATTATTTTGGTTTTTAAATTTTGAAAATAATTGAATTTTAAAAATCATAGTTGACCCTGTACAGGGTTTCCATATACAGGGAAAATATTTTTGAACAAAGCATTTTCATAAAAAAATTTTAACAAAAGTTATTCTAAAGTTTTTTTTGCCAAAAAGTATTTAAATAATTTTATTTTGTCAAAATGTCCTTTAAAAAAAATTTTTTTACCGTATCGGAAATTTTAAAAAATTATTTATGGGTATTTTAAATCCGGTTCTAAACGTGCCCGGGCCCAAAAATTTATTCTTAAGATGACAAAAATTAAAAAAAAAATATTTTCTAAGAAACACATTTTTTTAAGGAATGATTTTTAAATTTTTTACACCCCAATAACTACCATTCATTTACCTGAAATTAAATTTTCTTGTTGATACTTTTATAAAATTTTTTTTAATTCTTCCCAAAAGTACTATATGTTGGGTTTTATGATTATCTTGAAATAAAGTTGCAAAATTTCCCTTTTAAAGGATCTTGATTAAATGTTTGAAACGAGGCCCTTTTGAGCAATAATTTTTTTAGAGAAAAGGATTATTTTGTCAAAAAAATTTAGAAAATCAACGGGGATACAAATTTTAAAAAATATTTTTCTTCATACTAAGTTCATTATATTTTTTTTTAAAATTTTTTTTTTCCAAAATTTTTTCGTTCCATGTAAAATTTTTCAACAAAAAGTGTTGAAAACATTACGCATTGCCCAAAATTTTTTTCCATTTTTAAACTTTTGGGTATTTTTTTTAATTGTGGTTATTATATAGTTAAAAAAAAAAAAAATAAGAAAAAATTTTTCTTCCTTTTATATATATATATATAGGGTTTTTAAAATCCCGAAAGGGAATTTTAAAATTTTTTTTTTTGGGCTTAAAAAAATCTAAAACATTTAATTCAGTTCGTAACTATATCATAACCAATCGTAACTATGATAATTCATAAAAAAATATTATACAGTATTTGTTGGAAAAAATATATGTATTTGCAATACAAAATGAAAATTTATTAAGGGGTTTTTCTATGTTAAAAAGGGTTTCCCTAAATTTATTCAAAACCAAATTTGGCCTTAATTGCCTAGATTTTAAATAAATTTTTTAATTTTTTAATTTCCTTTTTCCATAATTGTAACATTTATGGAATATATATATTTAATTCTAACATGGGGAAAGTATCAGTATAAAAAATATATATATAATAATATTATATAATTTATATAATATATATATATATATATATATATATATATATATATATATATATATATATATATATATAAAATGTAGGGGATAGAAAAAATTTTGAAAATTTATCTTTTTTTCTAAATTTAAACCCCTTAATTTTGATGGTGTGAATGATAAATATGTGTATACATCTGTATGCATTTTTTCTGTACAAACTTATAATATTAATCATGAAAGGAAAATGTAAAATGGAGGTTCTATTTATAATTCAAATGAAATCAGGAACTCATTGATCAAAACGCCATAATTATTATTTATACTAATGAAAGAACCTACATTTTTTTAAAATAAATGTCCACGTTTAATACCAGGGAACTTTTTTGGAAAGATAATTTAAAACTGTTGAAAAGAGAAAGCTTTTTTTCCAGTCATGCTGGAGTGGCAGATTTACTCCAGTTATGTCTGTTTCCTTCTTGTGATTATATAATACTATTACATTTTTATTTTCTTTACAATTTTTATCCATTCGGCATGTAATTTTAGATTAAAAAAAACAGAAAAATGAAATGGGGCCCAAATTTTACCGTATGCTGTTTGAAAATCTCACTGCTCATAGCTTGATTTAATGATGAAAAAAGAATAATAATATAAAAATTAAAGTGAAAAGTAAATAAAAATTTCCATATAAAAAATATGTGTTATTTTTTGAACACAATTTTCGATACTCATGAGTCCAAACATTTCATCGAAAAAAAATTTCTGCAACCCTTTTTTCTTAAAGTCAACTTTTTTCTTCTGGAAAATGAAAGGAAACTTCTAAGAAAAAATTCGAAACAAATAAAACAAACGACATAACAACTAAAAAATTTATTTTCAGATAATAGTAATAACAAAAAATTTTGGCAACATTTTATTCACTTCACATTGCAGGCTTTTTACCCAAATGTTAAAAAAAAACATTATTTCCAACTGTTAAAAAAAAATTTCAAGGAAAAGAAACATTAAAGAACCGTGACATTATCCCCTTCAAATTAAATTCCCCCCGGCATTCCCACACTTCTGCATTCGATGCGCCAGGTGGGAACAGTTCTGGGAAAAAGGGTTTTGGGAAAACCCCTTCTGAGATTCTCCGTTTTTTCCTGAACCTCTTCAACTGAGGTAAAAAGGGTTCAGTTTTAAGCAAGATTTAACGTGGGAAATACAAAATAAAAAATCCTGGGGGCTCATGTGAATAATCAATCATGTTTTGCTGGTCAGAAACGCTTAACAAATAGGCCCAAACTGAACGAGAAATATTGGTTTGGTACAACATCCATCCATCACTCTCCAATTATGACTTTATTTCAACCTACATTAGCTCGCACTGTCTATGTATTTATTTTTTTATATATTTGTATATTTTTTTATTTATCTTGGTGGAATTTTCAATTTAATAAAATACATTTTAATGCGCTGAATTGGCGAAATTTTATATACAGGATCTTTTTTTGGATGACAATACAATAATTTAATTATAATTAATAAAAATATTTGTTTAAAAACAATTTTTTAAAGAATTACAAATACACCAGTTGGTGACTTAGCGACCCTTTTCGGCGACTTGGTCCCAAAAAGGTTTTTTTTTCACGTGTTAAAACATTCAGTTGGACTGAAATTAAAAGGACAAAATTTTTAATGATAATTTAAAACAATTACCACTTAATGTTGTGTTTCTGTCCTATGTATATACATATTTATTTAATTGTAACTATTTAATAAAAGTAGCTAAAATAAAAATTTTCGTTGTTGATCTAGGTAGGAATTGATTAAAACTTTTTTTTTTATATTACTTGTTTTTCAAATTTTTTTCAGGTTTTTTAGCATTTAAATTTTGGTCTATTGTTAACAGTCTGACCACGGTTTGAATGGGAACCCACCGATCCCGAATTTTCGCATTTTTTTGGTCTTTTGTATTTTGGGGCACCCGGTTATCTCTTTCCCCTGTCCCGACCCTTTAAAACCGTTTTTTATGCCATTAAAAACACATGTGTAGGGAAAAGTTTCATCCCCATGAGCTTGGTTAATATTGAAATGCGCTGCTGATTTTTTTAATTTTCAAGAAACTTTTTTCATTTGACATTTACGCAACATAATGCAGTTACACATGTTCACTCAATGCCCCGGGACCCCTAACTGGCACGATGGGTTGACAAAAAAGGGCCCACATGAATGAAGATGTGTGGGGGGATGACGTCATGAAAATAGTTGTTGCTGACTACATTTTTTTTCAAGCTATACACCTTGTCTCATTCTTTGTGTGTGTAAACACTTTGTATCAAAAAAAAATATTGTTTTAATCGGAAAAAAAAACTTAATCTTCAGCCATTTTGGTATGGGAAATTTTTTTGGGGGAATTTTTTTTGTCAAAAAAATAAATGATTTTAGTCGAATAGTTTTATAATTTTTTTTTTATATCTAACTTTAAAAGGCAAATTTACCAAAACTTTTGAAATAAAGGTTATTCATTAAAGCATGATAAATGAGTCAAAAAACTTTGTATTAGAAAATTATGCATCGAGACCAATCCTGAACTATGTTTAAGGTATCCGACTACGTTCGGGAAACCGTGATTTTAAAAAAGGGATAAATGGATAATTTTTTGATATTTAATGCTTTAGATTAAAAAACATGTATTTTTTTTAAGGAAGACAAAAATTATTTAAATGCAATATTTTGGCAAAAAAATTTACTTAATTTACTTAGAATAATCTTTTTTTAAAAAAGCCCCGGAAAAAAAGCTTCAAAATAATATTTTGCCTGAAAAGCTCAAAACCCCTTTTTGAAAGGGAAAATATGATTTTTGAAAATTCACATTTTTCAGAGTTACAAGCCATTGAAATAATTTTGGCGTTTTTTTTTAAGATTTTCCCTCTGTTGTGTCGTAAAACATGGAAAACCCATTCTGTTTATATTTAAAACTTCTAGTTTAGCTACGTACGGGGTTAACTTAACGGCGTTTTTTAAAATTGAACATTTTCAAAAAAGGGAAAATATTTTGAAAAAAAAGAAATTATTTTTTTAAAATATTGAATTTTTAAAAATTTTTTTTTTTCAAAATTCCTTAAAACAATTGTATAAAGATGTCTAATTTTTGTACTAAATGTCAAAAAAGCCATTTATGGTTTAAAAAAGACTCAACGAGGATACCCTAACAGTTTTTAAACATTTTCCCCAATTATCTATTTCTTCCCTTAAAATTGTATTGTTTACATATCTCTAGATGTCATAAATTTCACTTCTTTTATTTATTACTCAACTCAGGTTTATAATTCTTAAAAAAAAGGTAAAATAAATTTTTAAAAATTTTATAACCCACCCTTTGGTTTTTTTCGCTAAAACCATTTTATACAGAAAGAGAATCACAACACATTCATATGTTACTTCCCTTTTAAAAAACCAGTATAAATGTTTTTGTCATTTTTAATGTTTTCTTTTTTTTCCTTTGTAGTCTTTCCTTTTTAAAAACAAGTAAGCATTTATACTTGGAACAAACTTTTTTTAAAATTGGGATGTTCCCTTAGGAAATATTTTTTTGTAATCTTTTTAGAAATTAATCAAAACAATTGAATTCAAAACAAAATTTTGAAGTTCCCAAAATTTTAGAAAATGAAAAAAAAAAAAAGATCCATTAGGTCATTTGACAAATTTTTTCAAATTGGTTTGGCCCTTCAAATCGATTAAAACTTTTTAATGCTAATATTATATTACATATATATGGGCTGAGTAAGATTCTTATTAATAATGTAATGAGCAGTTTCAAAGATTTATTTTGTTAAAAAAACCGTGTTTCCTTATTAAAACAGCTAAGATATTTTTTCAGAAGTTATTATTATTTTTTATATATTTATAAATTGAAATTTCAGAAATTAATTTGTCATCTTAATAGAAACAAGGATAACTATCTAAAATCGTATTTTTCATAATAGTTATGTTTCTGCGTTTTTCAAGTAAATTTTACATATTAGTACATCTTTCTTTTATTACCTTAATAGAAAATTACACTTGGAAATAATTAACTTGTATTAAATTATTGTAAATATATGCATGTACTTAGAATTATAACATGTATCCAAACTTATTTTCTACCTAACGTTATTAAGATGACTAAAAATTATTTTAAAAATGTATCCAATGTATTTATTTTAAAATTTTTTAAAGCAATAAATTTATTAATGAAGAAACCTTTCGGTACTAAAAATGAGAAAATGCTGAATGAGACTTAAGTTTCTTGTTGTTGTTATTCTAAGTTGTGTGTGTGTTCTTATCAGTTGATTTTTTTTTCATATATTACAAAATAGATATGCAAATATTGGTTTAGTATGGAATTTGCCTTTGAATTTAGATTCCATTTTTTTTTTTTTTTTTTATCTATATGAAAATTGTTAAAACATTAAACACATATAATTTTGAATGTAAAGCATAACTTTTATCACTTAATTAAAAAACACTTCGATCTTTAAATTTGATAAATTAATAAAATTTGGCTTAGAAATTTAATAATCTACTTCAGTTACATTACTCAAAATAGCTTAAATATTTAATTACTTAAACATAAAAAAATTAATAAATGCAAACATATAAAAAAAGAGAATTTAATTCCTTGCATATCATTAAAGTTAGTAATTTAAATTTGCTAATATTTCATGAATATATATATATATATATATATATAAATTATACTGATTTTTTCGATATAATGCCTGATTCAATGTTGTGTTGATTTAGGATTTTTTTAAATATTTGCATACTCAGAAAAAATAATGTTCATGACATTTTGGAAGATGTAGAACATAATTTTTTAATAAGGTTAAGGTAATCAGTTTTTTTGTGAAATATAAAATAAACTATTACTGAAATCTTCTCCTGAGGTGTATTTTTTTCCCTGTTTAATTCTTCAATTACTAACTATTTAGTTTTCCATTTAAACTTTTATTTATATACTATTAAAAAAACTGCTAAGTAAAATTGTACTTCATTTCTTATAAGCCCATTTAAATTTAACATCAAGGAAAAAAAAATTATTTAAAGAAATAAGAAAAATCATTAAAATACCTAATTAAGCAAATGATAATCTTTAACCCTCTTTTTATATCTTCTTATATCTTTTAAAGTAATTTAAGAAATCGACGTCAAATGATGTTAAAACATGCGCTGATAAGTTTAAAGGAAAGATTCAGTTTTAAAGCATTGATTAAAAATTAAACGTCAATCTTGGCACTAGGGGCATTTAAATTTCTGAAAAAAAATATGCTATTTAAATTGTAATGCCTTTAGCCCAAGATGCACTAAACACACTGTAATACAGAGTATATTTAAAATAGTGTAGTGTAAAATAGAGTATAAAAGAGAGCATCAGTCAATTAAATTCAAGCAGTTTAATAAAAGTAACACTTTTTTTAGAAACTATTTATCTTCCAACTATTTTCAAACAGAAACTTCAATGGCTCACTTGATCATGTATATTTTTTTTGAAATAAGGATATTTTTATTTGTTATATATATATATATATATATATATATATATATAAATATATATATATATATATATATATATATGTTTCCTTTGTTATTATTGGCTACAACTGTATGAAAAAAATATGAAGTGGTAATAATACTTCAATTTTAAACAACCGCGTAATGTTTTGTTTCTATGAGTTCAGCAATTCTGGGAATGTAAAATTTTTTAGTCAGAATTTCAGATATTATGAGCAAAAAAAAAATTGAAAATGGAGAATTATTACATAATAGTTTAACTCTGTGCTATTTTATCAAAAAAATCATGCAAGAATGAAAAATATTTTATAAAAGTGATTTTCTATTTCAAGGGGCGCATGATACGAAAAAATCTAAAAGATCTCTTTCTTTTAAAATGATCGTTATCTCCCAAATTTCAATGCTACTGAAATTTAAATTTAAACATGGCCTTACATGCTCAAATTTATAAAAGATTTCGTCAAATACTCCCGTTTAAACTGAAAATCATATATCTAAAATACAAAGTATCCGAATGTCTAAAATTCGTAGAAGAGTTCGTCCTCGAAGTTGGATATAATATATAAAAATACTTTCTTAATAGCAGCACGCAAAAATTTTATAATTCAAAATATCAAAAATGATTAAGTTACTTTAAATTTAAATAATGATTTGGTGACATTTGGACTTCAATCGTTTATTTGTTTATTTTCCAACTCCATGAATAGACAAAATGTATTTAATGCAACTTCACAGTGAAAAACTATTAGTTGTTTAGCGAAGCAAATACTAAGCCTATCGAAAGTTGGCATGGATTGAATTCCCAATTCGGCAATGACGCCTCATCTGGGTCTCAAGTATGCAAATGACTTAATCTGTTTAAAAACGGTCACGGAGAACTTGTCTACAGGAAAGATATTTAAGCAAGTTCGCGATTTTATTCTTGATCACTGATGAATGATATAGTTAACGTAATTAATAATATACATAAGTTATGGGCAAAATATGCTTAAATTATAAAGTTGATCAAATCGTTATAAGGAATATTCAGTTTCAATTTTTTAAAAAATCACGGAGAAGTAGATGATTTAAATTTTAAATCTGCAGCAAAAGATGACAAAATTTGTCAATAGGATTTGAAAAGCTATGAGGAAGAAAGAAAGGCATTTTTAAGGTAAATTATTAATCCTTTCGAGGAAAGCAGTTCAGTTGTTAGAAAAAAGAACATACAAAAATGGAAACTGCTTTACTAAAAGCGAATACACGGTTTTGCTAAAAATGTTATCTATATCGGTTTATTTAATCACTTCGCAAGGTCTTGCATGTGTCTAATTTTCAATTAATGGTGTTGTATTCTAAGAGTGGCACCATAACTATTTTTTTAGACACCTTAAGGAAGCATTTCACGGAGAAAGAGTTTCATCAGATAAAGCCATAGGAAACTTTGTGCTTCAGTGAGTTCGTAAGACTTCGAATTTATTTTATCACACAGGATTTTTTTTTAAATAAAAAGAACTTTCCTTAATATATTAAAAAAAATGTGTGTAGATATAGAAGGGGCATATATATTGTGATAAATTTGGTATAACCTTAATAGTTTATATTTCAGAAAGCTTTTTTTTTTGGAAAAGTATTACTTTACTTTGTGTAGCTCTTGCATATATATATGTGTGTGTGTGCGTGCATTAATTTTCAATTACTTTATCTAAATCAAAACATTTAAATTCCAACATGCTGTATACATGTACAAAAGGGAAATCTGAAAAATTTTATCTCGTTTTCAAATCTTACACTAATTAACTTATTTTCCATATTCAAAAAGTATTCAAATATGATGCACACACACACAAAACAAAAGTTATGTCATTCTGTAAGATTTTTAATATTTTAAAGATTTTTCTCTTAACAGTACACTTTTATTTTTTTTTTTGAATATTTTTTTTTTTCAAAATATTGCTTGAATTTTAATTAAGTTCATTTTGAGTTTGAATGTTGAACTCTCACCTTATTTCATCAGATGCTTTAAAATTGCAAAATTTATACCAGAATTCCATTCATTATAACTAAAGAATAGGTTCGTATCCAATTTTTTATTCAGCAAAAAATTGCACAAACATAATATTAATTTGCATGAAAAAATTCCATTTTACCTTCCACATTTTAGAAGACTCTTCTCGGAACAATAAAAACCTCTTAATCCAGGAAGAATTATAGAATTATCCATTTGTGCTTACAAACAACCTAGTTAGTATGAGATGACTTAATTAAGACACTACTAAATCTTGAGGTCGGAACTTCATTGGCATTCTTCCCTTAACAACTACCTGAAAGATGACTTCATTTCTAGTCCTTTCTTGCTACTGGAGACGTAATTAAAACCATTGATAGATTGGCCGAACCAAATAGTGTCCAGGAAAACGATTAACCTTCTGCCATTCGACCTTTAACGTATGTCGGCAGCAGGTGACAGGTTGTTGCAGAATTGTGCAGATATGTACTTATTGCTCAGATGAAAGAATTAGATAAAGATTGCTTTCCTGATATGTTAAGCCTTAGTTTTTTAACGTCATTTTGAATGGCATCTTGTTTAACATTTTGGTATGTGATTGTGTTTTGTTGAAAAGTTGGAAAAAAATCATTTATAAGGAAATTGCCATTGCTTATGATAAAAAGGTTTAAGGTATCCGACTACGTGCGGAACCGTGATTTTGCAAAAGCGTATAAATGGATAATATGTATGATATTTAGTGTCATTTAGATTAGACAATGTATATAAAATTGTTTTAAGAATAGCATTACAATAAAAAATTATTTAAGTACAATATTTTGACAAAAAATGAACATAGAATGACCCATTTTCAAAATGTTCTCCTTTTGTGAAAAATGCATTTAATAAAATAATATTTTGCCTGTCTATAGATCAGACCTTTATACAGAGGCTCAACTAGAATTTTTGAAATATATATCTTAGAAGTGGGTTTATCCATGTTTTACGACAACAGAGGGGAGAAATTTTAAGAAAAAAACGCCGATAATTATTTCAATTGGTGGTTACTCTGAAAATGATGTGATTTTTTCAAAAATGATAGTTGAGCCTCTGTACAGTGGTCTGAGCTTATATACAGGCAAAATATTATTGTAATCGAAGCATTTCTCACAGAAGGAGAACATTTTGAAAAAAGGTTATTCTAAGTTAATTATTAGCTGAAATATTGTATTTAAATAATTTTTTTTTGTCAAAATGTCCTTAAAATAATTTTTTTATACATGTATTCTAATCTAAGTGACACTAAATATCATGAAAATTATCCATTTATGCGCTTTTTCAAAATCACGGTTCCGAACTAGTCGGATACATTAAGCCCGTGAACAATTCCTTAGCCTGATATGCTTATAGCTAGTAAAGCATCAATCAGGAAATTTTTATGTTTATCCCTCCTGGTTTTGAATACATATAAATGTATATACACAAATAAGGAGAGAAAGAAATCAAAAACTAGATTGGAATCGCATTCTATCAAGGAATAAAAATAGTGCCTTCTCTTTGGCTCATCCTTTCAAATATAGAAAATAGTATCTATTATTATGCTGATAAAATATTACAAAAATACTTGTTTTATCCTCAACCCCTAATTTTCATTTTTTGGTCCCCTTTAAAAATTCCCCTTTTTGGGGAAAAAAAAGCAATAAACTGTTCAAAATTTTTTTTAAAAATTTTATGAAGTTTTAACTTTTTTTAAAGAGTTATCAAGCTTGAACATCTAATCAAAATTTTATGTTTTTTTTATTTTAATATAAAATATGTCCTTTCAATTAAGACTCCTTTCGATACATGCAATAAACTCAAATTATACCTAGCAAAATTCAATACTATTGATTAAAATTATTTTAAATATTAAGTAAAATAAGTAAACCAAAAAAATAAAAAAATTTTCGTCTTTAAAAAAATTTACAAATGTAGAAGAAAAAAATTAATATGATGTAAATATAAACTTATTTATATTAAACAAAGGAAAAAGTACAAAATATAAGATAAAAATGCAATAGTAAATAATGCAATTGATGGAAAAGCTCCCTATACAAAATTGAAAATATATCTTCGATAAAAACTAACATTTTGATTTTTAAGGTTAAAATGTATTTGTGGTTAATCAAAATTTTTCATGTTGAGAAAAAAACCCAACTTTTTTTGGGGCCCCCATTCACGATCAATTCCCCTAAATTAAAAAAGGCATAAGAGGAATTCGTGCCCCTTTTATAAACCTTCGACGGGCCCCAATTTAATTCAAAGGGAAGGGAATCAAAACCCAAAAGGGAAAACCATCCGTAAAGATAAATTCATAATATTACTGAATATCAAGATAAATAGTTTTTAATGCTTATAAATTTTAAAATTTAAAAACGTTGGGAATTAATAACCCCTAATTAGAAGTCAGCATTACTGTAATGATGCGTTAAGTAATACTTTTTTTGCTTGTGATAGATCCATGAATTCCTAATATACAGATGTACAATATGAGTTGGATTACGTTGAAAACTTTTAAATTTTGGGAAACATACAACCCCTTAAACTTGTTAATTTAAAACGTTATCTTCATCCGATTAACTGGCGCCTTCAGTAAAAACAGGTGCACATTTTGACGGTTTCGGAAAATAGGCCCAATCCGGCGTCTACAAGCAATCCGGCTTCTAAAACGCGTTTCTTCTTGGGGGGCCCCCTGGGGGTATGAAAACTCAGGGGGGGGCACGAGCATTTTCAAAAGTCGAAAAAAAGAAAATTTTTTTTTTAAAAAAAATTTAATTTACAAAAATTTAGCAAACGAAATGATTCTGACATAATAAAAATTAAATACAAATTTATATTGATAAAAAAACACTTATAAAATACATTGTGCGTATTTTCATACATTTATAATTAATTTAACGATACTTAATTTAAAGAACAAGTTTTTAAATTAACAGTGACCCCAGGGGCCCGCCATATATAAAATTATACTAAAAAATTAGCACTTATCTTGATCATTTGTACGGTTTATAATTTATCCCTCAACTGCCGTTTAAAAAGTTACGAAACACCCCCAATACCTTTTTTCAACACGTAGGTGAGTCATGTGGTTTTTGGGGTAGAAAAAGTAAAAAATAATCCCTTTTGAACTAAGTAAATCCAGCAAACATTTAAAGTCCTTTTTTTTGAATTCCAAAACCTTTGGTAATTTTGATGCAATACAGAGGAAAGATCGTATTTTTAAAACGTATATAACGTCCATAAAAAACTTTTTTTGAGTGAGGCCTTTTGATGGGACTTGGGGTTAAAAATTTTCGTTTAGTGTCAATATATTTTTTTAATTCAATGTATTATATTTATGTGTGGGGGCTATGAAAATTTTGATTATTTGGGTCCAAGTAAAATTTTGAGAAGCCTGATCTATAGCCCCGTAGTAGTCCATTACGAGAACCCCCCTTTACCTTAGGCAGTTATTGTTAAATACCTGGGGCTAAGATGTATCAAACCAACAATTTACACTTCCAGCCTCTTGATACCAGTTCCGAATTCTGTATATGACATTGTGTGCTATTCCGAGTAACTCATGCACTTCTACCAGAATGCTGCCGATTCAAAACAATCGATTATTCGACTGAGAATATTAATATCGAGCAAAATTGCTGTTTTGATATTGTCAACATATGTCGTTGTGAGACAAAATCACCCAAATAATTCTTTTTTAAACCCCTTTGCTGATATTTTATTCCATTTCATGTCCTGTTAGCGCCATCTGACGGCTTATTCAAATAAAAAAAATTCGTGTAAATTGTTATAATTGTTTCAAAAAAGTCTTTTTTGTACAAAATTGAATTTTTAAAGAATTTGAAATATCTTTAATGTATGTGCACGAATACATTTGTTATTTACATGTATCAGTTTTCTTCCAAAAGTTTTTACAGTATAGTTTTTAATTTATTTAAACTTTAGTTTCCCCTTTACACCGTCCCGGGCTCCCAAAACTGGCCAAAACCGGGTTTTTTCCCCCCAATGTTGTACAGGTTTTACTTTTTTCCCTTATTTACATCTTTGATTTGAGGTATTTTTAGTTCTTATATGAGATTATTAGTGCTATTGTTTTTAAGATATGTATTTTTTCCATGGTATTGAAAAAAGTCGAGGTTCCATTTTTACGAACTTCTTTTTGCAGTTTTTTCTATAAAACCCGAATTTTTTTCCGGGAACCAAGAACTTTTTCATGATTTTCTTCGTAATAGCAAAATGCTTTTTTATATAACGAACTTTTTTTTTTAAAATTAAATTTTTTCATCCCTATTTTTAGTATTTCTGGGCACAAAATTTGTTCTCTTTTTTAAACACATTTTTTGGTGGTCATAAAACCCCGGGAAATGGTTTTATTAGGGGGCCTTTGCATACCGAGGGTTTATAGGGAAATTTTTTCATTTCATCCAAGAAGTGAACCAAACCCCCTTTACCCCGTTCACTTTGGGGAAAAATTTTTGGGATCCATTTTCACCCCCCAATGGAGCTTTTCCGTGTCCCTGTCCTGGGAAAAATTTGTTTTTATTTATAGGTTTATCCCGTCCAAATGGTAACTTCTTTTTTTTTCAGCACGGAAATGTCAAAACTAAGTACTTTTAAAAATCAAAAAAAAAAATTTAATTCTTCAGGGAAAAGGATAAAGGTGTCAAAAAACTTTTCCTTGCAGGTTCATCTTTCTTTCTTTTTTTTTTTTCATGGGAAGATATATAAAATAAATATGTATTAAAAAACTTTGAAAAAGGTGTGAATAATTATCTTTTTTAATATACAGTGTTTATGTTTAATTGGTTTGGGTTTTTAAAGAAAAATTTAAAGATGAAAACCTCCATATAACGAATTTTCCATATAACGAACTTTTTTTCAAGATTTAGCGACTTTGTTACATAGTGGTCTGACTGTACTCCTCATCCAGGATTTTCTTCGTAGTGTAGGCAGTAATTTTTTGAAGCCAATTCAGATTTTTGAAAATTTGTGGGTTGTAAAAAAGGTTTTTTTGGTTAAGAAGTGAAAATGGAAAGATAATCAAAAAAAGTTCATATTATCTCGGTGTTCCCAATGCAGTGTAAGATTTAGTATTACACCTTGATTCAAATTGTGTACATATATATATATATATATATGCACACACATACAAAATCTTAAGCCGTTTGAGAAAGAGGTACGGACATGAAATTTTTTTGTAAGTATGACTGAAATTCTCTAAAGATGTATGAAAATATTCTTCATATCATGCAAGTATACTTATAAAAAGCAAACATTTAATGTATCTTTGTTCTGAAGTAATAAAATTAAAAATATTGTAAGACTTTAAAATTGAAAACTAGAATAGAATTCTTCCAATTTCGTATTCTGTTAAGTATTACGCTTAATTATGAGTAAAAATCAAAATGTGCCTTTTTGGAGAACATTTTGGGCGAAAAAATTGACCGCTTAAAGGGTTAATTGTCTATTGATATCGGAGTCAGTGATCTGTTTTAAAGTTCTACATTTTTTTAAATTAACAACAATAAGGTATTACACAAATAACAGAGCCAATTTTTGGCATAAATTCTTGTAAAATATAATACTCTCATTAATTTAAGTGATTCTAAGTATGAACTTCGAATGACGTTACTATTATTGAATTTTGTATCTTGCTTTACATTTTGAAAATGCATAAGTTTTTAAAGTCAGTTTCAGATTTGCTAGGTGCTACACAGTATCCTTTTATTCTAATAATAAAATATAATTTTATACAATTCATTAAAGGAATGACTGTTCAAGAAATATTGTTTAATATTAATCAATCACATGGCATTTCACACACAAACTAGAGTTCATCATTTAATTAAAACATTTGATTTTAAACAGTACTTTATAAGGCAGCGTATCTCAAACTGTGGGGGGCGCCCTTGAGGGGCGTGATAACTCTACAAGGAGGGCGCGAGCATATTGAAAAGTGGAAAGCAAAATAATTTAAGAATTTGTTAATTTACTGAAAAAAAACAAACAAAATACATTCTGACATAACAAAAAATAAAATACACATTAACACTGATATATTACAATAAATATTAAGGCAACAATGTGTTATTTGATATTTTATTTAACAATATTAAGATAAAAAACAAGTTCAATATTTCCAGTGACCCCATGGGATTCCATATAAAATTATATACAAAAAATTTTAACACCCGTAAATTTTTATGGTTTTTTTTTAATCTCTTAACTGCCGATTAAAAAGGTTTCCAATTTTCTTCCCAATGCCAACCGTTTTTCCCCTTAAAAGTTTTGACGTAGGGGGGGAATGAAAAAAAGCAAATAATCTGAAATAAATACATCATTAAAACATTGTCCAGGTCCCTTTTTATTCAAAGCCTTCAGAATAATTTTATGAATACAGTTCAAAAAAAATCGTACTTGGAAAGACGTTTTATATACGTCCGGGGGAAATTACTTTTGGCTGAGTGGACGTTTATATACGCTGGTGGCCAAGAGGTTAAAGTCATGTCGTAGTTTTAGCATCAAAGTATAGTATTATTGAGTTCAATACATTGTTATTATATGGGGGGGATGAAAATTATAATTTTCAATTAAATGTTGGGTTGCGATTATTTAAACTTTTGGGAAACATTGTTTTAAAGGGAAATTTTTTCCGCTTTCATGTAAAAATCCATACCCTTTAAAGAAAAACAAAGAGCTCACTTAGCCATGATCCCACTTATGATCACCACTTTTAAAACTTATGATAAAAGGGTAATAGAATCGTCCCAAGTTTTTCTTCATATTCTTAAATTGGGAGATTGTATCTACTCATTCTTAAAATTACTACAATTGTGTGAACGTTTTTCGAAATAACTCTTAACCCTCTCGCTGAGCAGTGCTACGTGTGCTACGTGTATTTTGCCCTTAAAAATCGCGGGATGCACAGTGAGAGGGTTAAAGTAAATTTTTGATTACAAATAATATGGCTTTAGATAAAGCTGGCATTGTAGTTTTGAAAGTATTTCGATGAATTTAAAAATGTTTATTTTCTTTAAAATAGAAATAAATGTTTAAAGGTTTCACACAAAATCTAAACCAACTCGATGCTTTTACATTTTATTTGCAATCCTTTTTAAAGGAGCATTATATGTGCGCGAATAAAATTGAAACAACAGTGTATTAAATTTTCTAATTCTACAAAATAAACCCCTGTTAAGGATTGACTACCCCAATATGATTTTTTTAAAAAATGACAAATTTATTTTATGATTTTATTTTATAGACCATTTATTAGCTTTAAAAAAAATCCAATGTTTTCCTTCCCTTCATTAGAGCAGAAACTACGAGTGTTTTAATAAAAGAAGATGCCATAATTTTACACAAGATGTCAAACTTTAGAATGCGTTTTACTCAAAATGTGTTTTTTTTCCGAAAAACTCGAACGGGGACAGTAATTGCTCAAAAAGTTATGAAAATAATTTGCTGAAATTTTAAGTGAATGTTTCGTATAACAGTAGAAGTATTTTGACCTTCAGATGTATCAATAACGGTTTTATTTTAGAATTTACAGTCCTTTATGTGAATATAATCAGTGGTTTTTTAAGCAATTTCATATAGTCACTAAGATAGAGCGCTCTAGTTTTTGTGAAAATTAAAATATCTCTTATCCTAAAGGTCATTTCAAACATGAATAACAAAGTAACACATCAAATTTGAAAAATTGAGAATTTGTTAATAAAATTTTTGTACAGAGTGGGCCCCGTTTATGTAATTTTTTGTACATTTTCACCAGTTTTTTCCATTTTTAATAGCAATAATTTTTTTTTCACTTTTAAGATCTTTTAATTAAAATATACTAAATAAATCTAAAAATCTTGAAAAAATCTATATATCTTCATTTTTTTCAAAAAAAGTTGTCGCAAGTAGTCGGATATCTTAAGAGAATTATTTTTTTTTATCACGCGAAATCTCACTGTCTTACTTTTTATTTATTATTTTAGGAAAAAATACAAAAACTCACTGCATTTCACAAACTGTGTGTTTTAGTTTTAACATGTTTCTATTATATATCATTTACTAACTGTTCAAATCTATAAAATAAAATGTATAAAAATTAATTTCAAATATTTACAAAGGATTAAAAAGAACATATTGCAGAAAAAGAATAACTTACAAAAATATGAGCAAGTTATACTTTACCTAAGGTAAATTGAATTGAAATAATTTTTTGAAGATGAAAGTCTTTGTGTGCATATTTTCTTAGTATTGTACTAAGGGAAAAAAGTTTTGAAGTAAAACTGTTCAGAATAACTCCTCGTTTAAAGTCAATATCCATTTCGCCTTAAAAAGAATTTGAAAAAAAGGCAAATATTAGCAAATTTCCACATTTCATGTTTATTCTTATCAAATATTTTCGTCTTGAGTAAGGAATTGATTTTTTCATCTGTTCCTTTGATCAGAAAGAAGAAATCACAATGTTCAATTCTGAATTGGAAAGAGGAATAAAGTATAAGAATGAAGTAAATTTTTTCTTATTCAAACAGCTTAGATATTCCTTTTGTTTAAACAGTACTGAAATATCTCTCCTTAAGGTAAAAGAATATATTGTTAAAAGCTCTTTTTTTTCTTTTTTAAGAATTACTATCTTTTATGTGTCATTACAAAAGAATAATTGTTGACGAAAATTTTTCTTTATACAATTATTTAAGAAGAGTTTTAATGAAAATCAGTAAGCTGTCATTAAATAAAATGCAAATCATTTAATGGTTTTTATCAATATATAAATGATGTGCTATTGAGAAATGTGTTCTACTTTAAATAAAAATTTATTTACAGTAATATATATCGGGGATATTTATTTGTAAAATTTTAATTTGAAATCAATAGTCTATGTTACTTCAATTAAAAAATTCAAAATTTTGATAAAATCATTAAAATTTAATTTTCTGTACGACAATTTAAATTTAAATATGTTCACACATTTTTAGTACATACATTTTCGTGTGCTATGTATGCATCGAAAAATTAAGTAAATTTTAAAGAAGTAAAATGGGGTATTGAAATATTTGTACTTAGGAATTTTTTTTAATAATTTAAAGAAATTTAAAGTACAGGAATTATGAGTCAATCTTTTACTTTAAAATAAAAAAACCAGCAGTTTTTCACACATTGTAAATATGAAGAAATTTTTATTTATATATTAACTTGCTCTTTAGTTTTAAACGTCAGTCTATACTACCGCAAAATCCGGCATATAACGCTCAATTTCAACACAAAAAATAAGATTGAAATTTAAGAGTGCACGTTATACGTCAGGTATGAAAATGATAAATTTAAAAATAACCAAAGGTATGAGCATAAAAAAAAAAGTTTATTTCTCCACATTTAGAAATGCTGTTTATTTAAAAGAAATGACACACGTAATAAACTTAAAAATGTTATAGCTCTAGAATATGCAATTTTTTCGAAAGTCTAGGATAATATCTCGAATAATTGACTTCAAAACATAAAACAATTTGAGATTTCTTCGTAAAAAAGAGGGAGCAGGAGGGGTGCGTTGTATGGCGTATATATGTAAAAATCAAAATAATGCAGCTTCAAAGCATAAATACTCATTATACGCTGATTTTACACGTGTTAGTTAATTAAATTTTTAATACTAAAATTTTGAATGAGTGTTACTTATTAAGAAAATTATGTACATGCCAATTAAATTCACTGCAGTTTTAATACTTGGATTCTTAGCATACTATTTTAATTTGCATTAACAATGAATCCCGATATCCCTCTACAGATTTTAAATTATGAAAAATTCTATTGGCAAGCATGAAACGATGTTCATTATCTATTTTTTCTTTGTGCGCGAAACATGGTCATTCAGTTTCAGTTTTAAATTTAATTTATTATATATTTGCTATTCTGCAAAAACTCATTTAGCAAACCTTTCGTTTCATTCTATTAATATTAATTTCAAACCGAATTCGGTAACTTATCATCGTAAAGTCCCTTTAAATATTTTCTCTTTGAGATATATATTTAAACGGATATGATTTATATATTAAAATCTAATTTGAATGATTGCTCAATTAGTTCTAATAGATTGAATATTTAGTAAAATGAAAAAAATAATTTCTATAGTACGTAATTCCTCACTTGAAAATTTTTGTTCACAGTACAATAATTTGATGGGGTTTTAAAAAATAAATTCTTATATTTTGAAATTTAGAGGAATTACTCTATTTACCTTACATTTAAAAATGACTGAAAGGCATACTTTTTGTAATGAAATTAAAATAATCTCATTTTAAAAATACTGCTAAAATTAAACACCAAATTAAACAACGTTAACAAATGATATAAAATTAGCTAAGCTGTATCAAAAGTACTTTATAGTGATTCTGTTCAATCATGGATTAAAAAGAATAAAATTTGAAGTTTTTTCAGAACACGCATAGGAAATTATGATTTTAGGCTAAATTAAGCCTATATTATTACTATTTTCTTGCTTTTTGACTTTGCTGTTTAAGAAAAAAATAATTATTGGATACGTTTTCTGGCTTTAAGTTTTTGTTTTAATTAATTTTGATCATTACTCCTTCCTCTTTGAATTTCGGAATAAAATTGGTTCATTATTTCTGATGCAAAAACATTTCTTTTATGCTGTTTGATTTTTAAAAATATTTTTCGTTAATTACACAGTTTGTAGTATATAATTAGATTTACAGACATTTAAAAAGAAAAAGTACATCTTAAGATATAATACAATATATACCGTGTAATACATACACACAGAGATACAACATATGTATTATATTGAATGTGTGTGTGAGTAAGGATAATTAAATCAGATCTGAAATAAAATTCCCTAGTTAACCATTTAACCTTTTTTTCCTTAACATCTTCGAGTCTTCAATTAAACATAGAATTATTTCTCAGAAAAGATACTCTAAACATAACACATTTAATCCCAGCTCATTATTTTTTACGGTCTCCATATGTCTCCTTTCACTTTCAAATCGAAAACTTAAAATAAAAAGAGTTATTTAACACAGTTCTAGGCACAAGTATTCAGCTCAACTAAAATCCTCACATGGCATCCGTTTTCTGTCAGCAAAAGATGTGTCGACTGCTTACTGTATAATTTTTTTTTGCACAAAGTTCTTGTGTGTGTGTGATGCCGACTTTGAAACACCACATACGCATATGCTTATATATATATATACATATCTCTAGTATCCTTTTTGTTAACTCTTTGTATTGAATTTTAAAATAACTTTTAATTCTTTGGTCTAAAAATAAAATTGTAATCTTAATCATAATCGGCTAAGCCGAAATCCCTGTCCCTCCCATTTTATCCAATCAGAACTAATATTACGTAATAGTCACGCGCTTGCACTGCTGGTATAAAAACAAAAATCTTGTGTAATCGCTCTTTTGTTTGCTTGCCTTCATCACATGTAGTTCAGCCAGCTGTCACGCGTTCTGTGTGTGTCTTTGTCTTTGTTGTGCGGTCTATATTTATAGTTATATGTTTCAAGATGAAATAAACTGGATTAATATTCCAAGCGGCCTCATCAATAGTACTAAATACGTAACATCAACCAACATGGAAAATGTATCAAAAATATACAGTCATTTTCTCGCCATCGGCCACATCCTACCTTTGGTTTACAATTGTTTAAATTAACCACTCGACACGACCTAGTTTACACTTCTTAAGTTTTCTCATTATATATATATGTGTGTGTGTGTGTGTATGTATATATATATATATATATATGCATAATGTAAACACGTGTTTGAGTATTTACAAATTTAGCGAGTTGGTGCACGTTAAATATGTGGAGACTCAAATGTTTCCATTGGAGTTTTATGGAAATTTGAAAAGAAGGGGAGGGCTTCGGTATCGTCCTCGTCACTTGGCTGAGGTTTTAAATTACGAAAAAAAACGCCAATGACCATCATGTTGTTCTAAAAGCGACGTTGATAATCTCTCGTTGTGAATTGCATTTTCCTACAAACGTATTTAATGAGAGTATAACACGTATTTACTACTTTAAACAAGTAACTCATAAAATACTTAAATTAATAGTTAATTATATGTAATAGTTAAATTATATGAAGGGAAGATTCATGACCATTGAAATTGTTATTTTTTTGTGTTTCAACCAATGAAAAGATGAATATGTTGTTTGGAAATTTTTATGTGTATCTCTTCCAATACGTTGCATTGCTTTAATTATTCCTCCTGGTTTATTAAAAGACTACTCAGAACACAATTAGTGAAAAATGATTTTAATATTATTTTTGATTTATAAAGCCATTTAAATATTATATAAAATTCCTTTGTCTTTTTGCGACTTACTCTTAAAAGAATAAATTTACAATCTTCTTACAATCTATGAGAAATATTTTATTCAGATCACAGAAAACCACTCAACTCTTCTTTTTGATTTGGAATATCGTTGGGTAGTTTTTTTCTATTCGGACAACGGAAGTGAAGAAATGAATTCATGTAATTGAATCTTTCCTATTTTTTTCAAATAATCGTATTTCGAATCTTTTTTAGAGAAGTTCTAAAGGAGACTAAGAACGGAGAAATAAAAAACATGGTTTTGTAGCATTCTTTTTTAAAAAAAAATAGTTTGTTCAAGAAAAATCTTCAAATTTTAGAATATTTTTTCCACGCTTTTTTTTAATCTGAAATTTGAAGCAATATATATTTGCTCGAATCGTCGAAATATAATTTTTTTCCCCCTTAGAATAAAGTACATCTCTTTCTTTCCCTTTTAAAAAAAAATTAAGAGAATTTATTAAGGATAATATTTAATGAATCTTCATTATAATTTAATACTAATTTTAGATAGTCTTAAGATCAAAATCAATTTTCCTAGCTTTACTTTTTAATTTTTTTAAAAAAAATCTGATGTTACAAATTTAAAAATTTTTTCAAAGACAAAGATACATTTTCTACACTGAAGTAAATTTTACCTTGTATATATATATATAAAAAGATGGTATCGACGCAAAACAATATATATATAAAGCCACTTTTATATAAATTATTTTAAATTTAAGTGCTGTCCTAAGTCAGCAATGTTTATAATACTGTAGCATCCATATTTTTATATTTTAAACTCTATTATATTTAAATTTATCATATATAATTAATAAAATCGTATGTCTGTGGTTATCTTGCGATTTCAATTTTTCTTAGTTTTTATTATTGAATACTAATCTCTCTTTAGTAATGAGTTTTGACTCTTTTATATATATATATATATATATATATATATATATATATGATCATTACTACTAGGAAGTCATAAGGATTTCAACACCACAGACAAAAACATTGAACAAAAATTGGAATTCATGGAAATGGATGCTGCTGTAATACTAATAATGCTAACTTACAGACAACTTTTAATAACTTTACATAAAATTTAAATTAATCCAGTTTATATGCATGTTATAAATATATACCATAGACAAATACAAACATATTCTTAGTGCTACTACTATAAATGTAGTATTTAACTTAATTCACACTTCATTTTTAATTACACTGCTGGCCATCAATTTCAACACCTGGGAAAGGAAAATGCAAATAACATGAAATTTTTCAACATGCATGCGGGGGTCAAAGAAATGATTATAAAAATTTCACCAGACACATCACGTGCCCGTTTTGGCCCCCTCAAGTGCTATTTTGGCTTGGAGATTTGGACGATTTCAGGTTCGGCAATTGTGTTTTTCTTGTGGTTTTCAAAAAACGATCATTAGTTCGTAGAAAATAGCGATCAGTTTTTTAATCAATACCCGAGTTTGACAGAGGAAGGATAGTAGCCTACGAGGGATTATCTTTCGGGGAAATCGGTGTCGTGTTGGAAAAAACCAAACAATTTAACGGAATGTGCCCGTTGGGGGCAGGAGGGTACGACGGCCCGACGTATCGATCCCCTCCACCTCAGTGCCCTTCACGGGGAAAAAAGAAATTGTGCGCATGGCGTGACAATTGCTCAGTCCCCTCACGAACCAAACACAGCACAAGTTGCAATGCATCATTCAGTGTCTGCGTGTACCATTCGCGCCACAGCAAGTGGTCTGTCCGTTATAGCTTGTTGGTCTACCCACGCAGAACCCAGCATCTCCGCCAAAAGTTGAAAAAGGATTTTGGGGGCAGAATGGAAATTTGTCTTTTGGAGTCCCCATCTGTTCCCCAAAACCACGTTTTCATTCGAGTCGGGGAACCCTGGAGAAAAATGTGGACAGCTGCGTTATGACCGCCATATTGGTCCCACCGGGTATAATGGTGGGGGTGGTATTGGGTATCACTCTCACCCTCTTCTAAACCATTGCTAGTACTTTAAACATCTAGGGTACAATCCGAGGGTTTGGGCCAGTTGTCCCCCCTTACGTTCAAGGCTTGGTCACAGCCATATTTTTAAAATTGCGGGGCCACACGTGGCACCATTGTCCAAAAAGGGTTTTTCATCAATCAACAGATTGAATTTTCCCCGGCCGGCTCACTCTCCGGATCTTTCGCCGATAGAAAACATGTGGTCCATGGTTGCTCAACGATTGACAGATTACACCCCCAGCTGCCCCACCAAGCTGCTTGGTATGCTGTACCCCAAGAACACATCCAAAGTCTCTTTGAATCAATGTCGAGGCGTGTGGAAGCGGTGATCTCCAACAATGGCGGTTACTCTGGTTACTGATTCTGGCAGAAACCAAACTTCCCAGATGTCTATAAATTTATCATTTGGTACTTGGCAAACATTTTATCTACAAAACAAATTTTGTTGCGCTCTTTCTTGGTGTTGCATTTACGGTGGACAGCAGTGTATTTTAGTACAAACAATTTAATACTTATTTCTAAGATACAATTCCGTTAGTAAAGGTATAGCTTTCAATTCGTATTTCGATTCAGAAACTGATAATAAATTGTTTAATGTACACCAGCGCTCTCTGAAACTGTGGGTCGTGCCCCCTAGCAGGGCGTGATAACCCTAAGAGGGGGACGTGAGCATATTGAAAAGTTGGAAAAAAAAGATTATTTAAAAAAATTATTAATTTATTAAAAGGAAACAAAATACATTCTGATATAATAAGCAGAAATAATACAGCTCAATGCATTTTATAGTTAATTTAACAATACTAAGTTAAGAATAAGTTTAATAATTAATAGTGACCACACAGGCTTTTCATATGTAAAATTATATGCGAACATTAACGCTTATCTTGATAATTTGAACGGTTTCTAATTAATCCCTTAAATGCCGATTAAAAGTTTCGAGATTCACGCCCCAATGCCACCGTTTTGCACGTATACAAACATAAGTGGGGTATTGGGGGGAGTGGAGGAGGAGACAGGGAATAAATAAAACAATCCTCTGAAATAAGTAAATCCTTCGCAAATCCTGTCAAGCTCATTTTATTGCATTCCAAAGCCTTCGGAAAAATTTTATAGATAGCAGTGGACAGAAAAGATCGTTTTTCGGAATGACGAATATATACGTCCGGGGCAATTTACACACTGACTGAGAGAGACGTTTATATACCCGGAAGCCCGTAATATGTTAAAGTTGTACAGTCGCATTAGCGTCAAAGTTTCGTATTATTGAATTTAATACATTGTTATTGTATGGAAGGGGGCGTGATGAAAATTATGATTGAATATTGAGTCGCAAGTATTGAAAGTTTGAGGAGCACTGATGTACAGAGATCCATTGTGGTCTACGCATGTTTACATACGTTTTTATGTGTAAGTTCCCTTTTTTTCACAATAATTTTATTACTTCTATTCATTATTTTCATTCAGAATTCTCGCAGTGTTATAAACAGAATGAAGGAATATTAGCTAGCTGCTAATCTGGTTAAACCCCATTATTATGCAAGCTACTCGTATAAAAAGCTGTTTTATAAGTTATCATTAGTTATAATACTGAGGAATCCATATTTTTATGTTCCAATATCTGTTTGATTCCTTTACCTTTGGACGTTTGGTATTCAAATCAGTTCTGTAACTCTAATATACGCTTTATTCAAAAATATGCCGTACACGTTATTTTACTCGCAAAAACTGGAGTAAACTTTGAATAATTAATATTAGTAAGCATACGAATTCTTAACTTAACTCATTTAAGGGGACATGGTACGATTTAAGCAAAAAATTTTAATTTAAGGATTTTTAAAATTTTTTTGGTAGCCTCCTATGTATGTATACTATGTTAAACACATTTTGTGCTCAAAATTTCATAAAAAGCTAGCCATGTAATTTTTGAAAGAAAAAACTTAAAATTTGTGAAGTGATTTTAAAATGCTACTCCTCTTACAAAAATTGACGTACATGCATGAAATTTGATTTACAAGTACGTCAAACTATGTATAGTAAAAGTTCGTATGGGTTTTGCGTTAACGTGATTGGTATTCAAACAAGACTTCTTTTTATGAATGTTTATTGAAAATTCCTTAAAAAATGTGTAAATTCTGAGTTCAATTATTTTTAAAAAAAATAAATATTGCTTTGATTCAAAAATGCATATCAATTTTTGTTACATGTACTTTTAGCAATAGGTTAAAAAGATTTCAAAGCATTAGGCGCAATAGAAAAAAAGCCTTAGTATTTTAAATGAAGACAAACCAGTTATTTTATCTTTCTGAGATAAGTCAGTTTAAAGTTTTGATTTGCCATAGAGATGTAAATAAAAACGAATGTGAAAGCTTTCATAATTCTGCGTTTTTTCAGTTTAGAGCATTCAAATTTTTGCAGGTATATATAAAATAATTTAAGCCAAAAAAATTAAATTTGATTTTTTGACCGATTTTGGTCAATTGAATCGTACTGTGTGCCCTTAAAAATGAAAAGAATAAAAAGGCGTATGAATAGAAAATAAATTTTCGAAAAACAAAAATAGGACTCTGCAAAGTGCATATTAAATTTTTAATAGAACAAACTTTTGAAATTCGAATAAATGGAAACTTTTTCAAAAAAAAAATATCAAACATTATTTGAAATGATACTATTCAGTATACTGACAAAGCTTTGAAACCATGGTAGTAAAATTAACTTTTGTAAGTAAAACAACACACACACACACAGTCAAATCGTAAAATAAATGCTTTTGGCGTATTAAAGTCCTAGGCGATGCTATTCGTTCGAGCTAAGTTACCGAACTGTGTTATTTTTGTTAAGAATCAGTTACAGTTCAAGAGTTATTTTACAAAGTCGTAGAAAGATATCGTTAAAGTTTTGTTACCTTAAGAAAAGTGAAAAAGGATCTCTGTTGTTCTATTTTCAGAAGTATTACTTTCGTGGAATGATTTTGATTCTTTAGAATTGTTCTTTATTTCGTTTGCTTTTCTTTATATATTTTAACATTATTTTGCAGTTTAACCCCAAAACTATTTTATGCCAGCTCATAAGAAAATAGATGACTGAAAAAGTGTTTTGAATTCAAATTTTATATATGGAAAAATATGTTGGTCTTTTATTAACTTTAAATTAAACTACTAAAAATTTCATTTCTATGAATTTGCCATATTTATAAAGGCTACAAAAATCCAATATTCGAGATGATATATGGCTTTTTACCTGAATATAATAAAAAGTCCCTTAGCTTTATCCAATTTTTATTTTTAACATTAATATATTTTTTTTTTGTTTTTGATTTTCAATTCTAACTCTGCTGACGATCATCATTGTCCTTATTAAAAAATCAGTTTTTTAGTCACGTAAAAGCACATTTTGATTACAGAAAATATACTTAATAAGCATAAGTATGAAACTAATAAGTGTAAAACTAATAAGTATACCACTAATGGGTATAAAACTAATAATTATAAAACTAATAAGTATAAAACTAACAAGTATAAAACTAATAAGTATACCACTAATGAGTATACCACTAATGAGTATAAAACAAATAATTATAAAACTAATAAGTATAAAACTAACAAGTATAAAACTAATAAGTATAAAACTAATAAGTATACCACTAATGAGTATAAAACTAATAATTATAAAACTAATAAGTATAAAACTAACAAGTATAAAACTAACAAGTAAAAAACTAATGAGTATAAAACTAATGAGTATAAAACTAATAAGTATAAAACGAATGAATATAAATCTAATAAGTATATTTAATAAATCAAACTTTAATAAAAACGTAAAACAATGCACTTTGTATATCAAGTTATTAAGTTTTCAAATGCATTTATTTTTATTTCTGTTCTTAGTACATATGGTAAATCATCACGATTGTTTCCTTTTTAAAGTAGCTAATTGTATAACCTCAAAAAATTAATTTTACCCAAAAAATAATGCATATAGCAACTGATGTTTCCTAGTAATACTTCCTTATATAATTAAAAAATTCTGCAAATTGTAATAAGATAGTCTAATGAATATGTTCAGTAAAATGAATTATTACAGTGCTGTTACCATTCTTGAACTTTTAATCTTGATAGTAAATTTCACTTAGAAATACTTTTAAATTACTTATGCTTAAGGATTATGCTGTTTTATAATAAAATTTCATGTTTACTCATTTTAATCCGGCTTTTAATAAATACGTAAAAGAGAAAAAAGTTTATTATACACATGCATTAATTTTATATTTCACCTTACCATTTAAAAAATTTTTTTAGCTCTAACTATAATTCCATGTGCATTCTATTTCATATAATATTCTTTATAGCGTTAGGAAAAAAATTATAATAAAAAGTATCTCTTAATTTATGAGTAGAATAAAATTTATTAGAGGATAGTGTGTAGTTGTTAGTTTATTATATTCTTAATAAGATATATTTTTTTAAATTAATATATTCTTCTAAATTTAAAGTTAATGAGTAAAGGTAATTGAGTATATGTAATTAAAAAAATTTTCAAACAATTTTGTTACAAAACGCACTTAATTTGAATTATTTTAAAGAAATTTTGTTGAAGTCGATATAAACCAAATAGATGACATTATTTCAAGTATTTTGAGAGAGAGAGAAATTATTAATTTCTAAATTTCTAAGATCTTTACACATTCTCTTAGAGGTAATCTTAAGGCGTTCTTAAAAGAATAATATCGTACTTTCAGTATATGTGCTTACTAAATATTTAAAACAATTTAAGTACATTTTTAATTACTAAGCAGAACTCTTACAAACAAATGCTTGTAAAATAATAAAACGGCCTATGATGTTGAGAAAAGTCTCAAATTATTGAATAAAAATTATGAAAATCATTGATACAAATGTTTTGCTTGACATTCTGTCAAATATTACTGTTAAAAAATTCTGCGAAAAATAAATGATTCTTTCAATTCAATGTCAGTTTAGTTTACTTTTAGTAGGCATCAGAGATACGAGCAAAATACCCACTATTAAACAAACAATCAGGAGAAATGCTAGACTTCTTTAGTAAAACTGAGAACTCTGGTAATAAATTAATCACTAGCATAGAAAAATATACTAATAGTCTTAATTTCTACAGACACAGATCAATCATAATTTAACCTGCTTTTTTAAAAAAATTATAAATATTTTATTTCGATTTACGATCTCCTAACTACTCAATAATTGGTTGAGCTTCTCACATAAGCTCAAATGCAAAATAGCCGACCTCTCTTGTCAGCCAATCACAGAAGCTCTTCTCGATACTAATTCATTTTTACTTCGTACATCTAAAAATTACCTCTCTCTAACTAAAACAAGTTTTGCTACATCAGCATTGGCTCGGCATCACCCCGCCCACTTCCATCGCAGAACATTTTCTAAGTCATGATTTTTTCTTCAATTTTTAACTTTAATTAATAACTGCAATTTTATTCATAGCAAAGTATTTTTTTTATTATTGATATACAATAGTTATATTTTTAATTTTAAATATTATTTATTAAAAAACAGAAATTTAAAAGCGTTTTAATGTAATGTAAAAAGTCATAAGAAGCGATGAATTTTCGAAAACCTAAATACAATTAATTTTTAAATATTGAAAACTTTTTGCAATTTAATAACTGGTGTATTTTTAGACTAAATAGATATGTCAAAAGTGGAAAAAAAATGTTTCATCGAATTTTTTATAATAGACATGTCACACAAAAGTGAAAAAAAAAATGTTTCATCGAACTTTTCATTTTAATATTTTCTTCCACTAAATTCTTTAATGTTCCTATACGTATCATAACTGAATTTACCAGGAATGAATAGTTCGGAATGTTTCCATTTTTATAAAGGGATATTGCATAATTAACTGTGGATGCAAATCTTTATTAACTGATTCTTTTTCTAGGTTTGTGAAATTTTCAAAGCTCTCATTTCCTGTTCGTCCGATTTCTTTCTTTCCACTGTAAAAATGTAATCGATTCTTCTCCTTTATTTATTTATTCTTTTTTTTTATAACGTAATATCAAGAATTTTTCTTTTTTACCACATATTAGTTTTTATCATATCTTCTTTTCATTGTTAAGTACTTCTTCCCTATTAATGATATTTTGTATTAAATTGGTTTTTTTATGTCGATTCTTTATTCCATTCATACTTTTATAAGTCCTTTTATCAAGGTATTGGTGGCACTCCGTCAGTATGATCGAAATACAAATACAGTAAGACCCCGCTTAACGCTGTTTCTTTCAACGCTGTTTCGGTTTAACACTCTTTTATTTGAATTGTGGGATTCCCCAAAATTACACACAGCGTTAGGCTTCCCAATATCCGAAGCAGTTTATCTGTGTTTCTTCTTTATTGCCGTGTTATACGAACGTATTTTTGTCGTTTCAAACATTTTTGTTGACGTTATTGTATAAACTAATATAATGTAACGATTGATATGGGGACAAATATTATGATTTTTAGTTTTTCAAGACTGATAATAAAAAAACACGAAAATAAAGCAATAAGAAAAAGCATTTCACTACAAACTAGAATGCAAGTGAGTAGAATATCAGATACTGGTGAATGCCAATCTCAAATTGGTGCTGCATTGAAATTGGTAATTCTTAGGAGGACAATAAGGACAATTCTTAGGAGTAAAGAAAAAATATTGTCAAAATGGCAATTGCAACTACGACAAGCTCTGCAACTAGAATTACCCGTTCTAGAAATAATACAGTAAAGAAAATGGAAAACGACTTTCTATATGGATTGGACACGAAATTGAACGCAATATGTCATTAAGCCGATCTACCTTCTTGATAAAAAGGCAGAAAATTGGAAATACTGAAGAGACTGAATGATCTGAAATGTAAACATACTGACTTAGAATTTTATTTATTTTTATATGTATATTCGTTAATGATGTTTGTATATTTGTAAAAAATATTATTTTGTTTCATTGTTATAAAAACATAAAAAAATGTAATGGTAAAATACCTGACCAATTTTCTTACCATCTTCCCCTACTCCCATTATTTATATGATAAGATAACCTCGTTTAACGCTGTTTCATATTACGCTCAACTTTGATGGAACGTACACCCTGCGTTAAGCGGGGTCTTACTGTAATACTGTATGTTTTCTGTTTAATAACAAACATGTTCATCAGGGTGGATCACGAATGCATGGAGGGAAAAATATTATTAGTTCTAACCTATATAATTTAATGTGGAAAATATTTCTATTGTATGGAGATTAGGAAAAAGTACGAGGGTGAGTCACAGAAAATAAGTTTCCCCTGTCGACTGTGTTCAGAGTTGCGTATGAAAGTCAAAACATGGAATGATACATTTAAGATAAGACATAACTTTATTTTTCCACATAAGTACCAAGTACATTAAGATATTTGTCATACTGCTGGATAAACATCAAAAAGCCCTCCAGGAAAAACTCTGGGTTTTCTATCCGGAGTAGGCTTTAAATTTCAGTGGAATTTTTGGAGGTTGGAACCAGGTGCTTACGTGGTATTGTGACACCCTATTCGAAATTTAAACAGGTGATTAAAAAAAAAGGGGCCTGGGCTTCTCAGATTTGACGTTCTGTTGTTGGATGGCAATGCGAGACTATACTAGGCGACGGCAACGCAAAACCATATTCTTGGTTGTGGGCACCTACACCCTCCACCAGTTCTAATCATTCACCAAGTGACTTTCATCTGTTTCTGGATTTGAAGAAGAATCTCACCTGAAGGCGCTTTGGAAGCAATGCTGAAGCTAAACAAGCCATTAAACGCTTCTTCCGTATGCAAAGCCCTGTTTTTTTCCTGCATTGCTTTTTGGAGCTTATCAAGCATTATGACATATGTCTCAATTTACTTGGCGTTTATGTGGAAAAATGCAGAGTTATGTCTTATTTTTAATGTCTCATTCTATGTTTTGACTTTCATACGCAACTTTGACCACAGTCGTCATGGGAAACTTATTTTCCGACTCTCCCTCATAATAAAAATATAATTTCAAAATGTAAGACAAAGTTGTCGAATTTGCTTGATTTTGGTTAGAAGTTCTTAGACTCGAAATAAAGTTATTTTTCTGAAACATAAATAACTAAAGATTATTACTTATAAATAAGTATTGAGTAGTCAACTCTACAATATACATTGCAACATCACTGTCTCTATCTCTCTCTCCTCGTACCGTCTAATAAGTTTTTCTTTCCGTTCTCCACTTTATCGTGCATTTTCATTTCATCAGTAGGTTTTCTTTTTACATTTAATATTAAAGAAGCCTTTAAATGTATCTGATGTTTTTTTCTTGCAGTTATTTAATAGGTGTCCTTTCATCGCATGGTAAAATATACCAAAATACCGGGGTTTTTTTTCTTTATTAAAAATTTCTTTCACTTTTTACTATGAAAAAGCTCAAATACTACATAAACTCATTCCCTTTTAAACAGAATTTAACATATTTTTTTTTTTAAATTTTATTTTTCCTTTCATCTGTGTGCCAGAGAGCATCTTTCCGCATAAGTAGGCTTCGTAATTCTGAAAAAAAAATCAACCCAGCCTAATGTTCATAATTATTACTACATCAAAATACAGAAATAAGTATTTCTAATCCATGATGTATGTCGAAAATAATTTAATTAATCAACGCGATAGTATCTTTATATTTTCCTATTATAGAAAAGGTGTTCCAAAATTCACGCAAGACGTAATTTACATAAAAACGACAGATTTATATAAGATTCATAAAGTGTACTGTAAAAGGTTATATATAGAATATATATGTCGAATGGTAATTTATTAAATTAGGAACTTCATCAAATCCCTAATGAAAATGATCAATTTAAGCAAGATATTAAAATAAGAACTCTCTAATGTGTTTCAGTGAAATGATGAAATAATATCGTCAAGAGTTTAAAAGTGTTTATTTAGCAAATATTGTGCATTATTAAATGTAAAGTAATTAATACAACAATAATAATTTAATTGCAAATTATTTATTCGAAACTAATTAACAAAATAATTAGGTAATAGAGCTGGTATTTTTTCAAAAAAAAAAAAAAAAAGAAATTTGTAGTAGAATTTTAAGCATTTTTTTAAATTAATTACATTAATATAGTACTTCAGAAATATCCTGCTTTACTTGTAACACCTGTTTTTCAGTTACCGTTTCCCTTTTTAAGATAGCTTTTTTTATGTATAAAGAGGGCGTGGTCGAATTTCCTAATTCGTTTGCTTACATTTTTCATTTGAAATTTTATCCAGTTTCTAGTTTTCAGGCATACAAAAGTGATATATCAATCGAAAGATAATAATTCAAAGAGTATAATTAAATAAAACTAAAAAATGATATATAATTCATTTTGTTTTGCTGCTTCACGTCAGAAGCCCGGACGAGGAGATGGGGAGGTAAAATGAGTTGTAACAAGCGAAAACAGAGCTCTACAAATGCTGACTTGTTCATTTCATCATTTCACTATAACAGTTAGAGAATTTGATCAAATATTTTACTTACATCAGAGAAATGACCTCAAAGAGACGTTATTTTAACATCTTGCGTGAATTGACCATCTCCCTTAGGGATTTGATGAAATCCTTAATTTCATCTTTTACTGCGACATTTATACATGTATACAAACGCACAGTATCTAATTTTATTCTAACATTATTTTACTACAATATTCTGTTGCATCATGTATTTTCTTGATATGTTTCTTAAAACCCAATTTCTTTCTTTTTTCGCCTAGTAGAAAGTACAATTTTGTCACTTATCTCATTTCATTTTATTTTATTATACTGTACATATTGTTACGTTGATCGGGGTCCGAAGATTTTATGCGAACCAGTCACAAGGAACTAGACAGTTGTTTAAGAGCAATGGAATTTTATTGTCGAGAAAGCAATCCTTGAAATACAGGATTCGGCAGCAAAATTCGCAGAAAAAAATCTCAGAAGTTCTTCACACCTTCAACAGCACTCAGACACAGCTACCAGTGTCTAAAATGCAAGTACGTAAAATACACAAGTACCGCTCGTCCTACTTAACAGCCGAGCTAACCAACTCTTCACGGACTAGGCAAGTCTACTAATCGCTAGTCAAAACCAGACTAACTACTCACTGTTCAAAACAAGACTAACTCTTCAATGATCGAAACAAGACCAACTGACTTTTCTTGAATGGGCGTTATTCTTTGGGCATCTGGACTGTAAAACGGCCATCAATCCCATATCGTGAGAAGTCTTTGATGGGCTTGATGAAAGTGGTGTTTTCCATTCTGCTGAGTGGCATGAACGAGAGAATCCGGGAGGCGTGGCTATGATGCTTCATCTGGGCGAAAAAAGTTTAGAGTTTTTTGGCTTGGTTGAAAGCTTAGAGGCTGCTCTCTGATTGGATGCTGGGTACAGTGAACAGTGACTCCAATTGGCTGCCCTGGGAACTGCGATTTAGAAAACTAGGAGGCGCTTGTCCAGTGGAGAAGAGAGAAATTAATAATGACAAAATTTAAAAGAAAGTAACATTTTAGCTAACTATGGTGCAATAAAAAATTTATTGCATGAAAAATTAAATTTAAGGAGGATTATAAGAATCAAGAAGAATTCTTCTTGGTCTTTTAGTGTTATCATTTGGAATGTAAGGAACTAATAAATGTTTCATAAGCATAAATGTTTCTGTATTTCGTTGGTACAGGGCTCAACGTTCTTCTTCAAGGCGTGAATGGTCGTAGGCTTGTTGACATGAGCCTTATATTTCAAAGGTTTCATAAATAAAACAAAATCCAAAGTCGCTGGATTACACGATTAATAGACGACCTTTTCTGAACATCAAAACTGTTAATTGCATGATCAGTACGTTTTAAAATATTATTCGACAATCGGAACGAATTGTTCTTTCGTATAGTATGCCATTTTTAATAACCTTGAATTGTCAGTTGTCAAGTGAGTTTTTTTCTTTTCCTCTTTGGCAACACTTTATCATGTAAATAAATTCAAACCTTGCTTGAATTTTTGGACATCCTTTGTAAGTCAATAATGTCACTAAAATTCCTGTAAATTTTATTTCAAAATAATTTTATATCTATTGTTGAATCAAACATTTTATACTCTACTCTTTTAAGAATAATTTCCTTCTACTGAGGGCCCTCTATCATTAACTAATTATAAATTAGTTATATGTACTTGTTTATCAGTGGCATGTGCAATAAAAATTTATGACAGTTAAAGCTTTTAAACGCCTTTTAATATCATTTAGAAATTACCTTCCTTAATTTTTAAATAAAACTTCGTTTTACAGATGCAAATCATTCGATATTAAGGAGCAATCAAAAAGATGTATTTCGAGAACCCCTCTATAAAATTACTTGTTACTTTTTATTTACCGAATCACTCGCATTTGAATAAGTAATTTTAGGTATGAACTCCAGAGGAAACTGGATAAAATACGTATATGAATAAAACCTTTAAAAGAATGGAGAACTTGACGCCTAGGGGATACATCATTATGATTATAATGTGTTTCTACCTCTCCCCTTCTTATTCTTTTGAAAAGTATCTTTAGTGTCCTTAAGGCGTGAAATGAACTATCTTACTTTCTTCGAATGGAAAGCAATGATAAGAAATCGATTTATTGATTATTTTCTTCAGTGATATATCACTCACTTGCTGGTTTAAATATATTCACTTGCTGGTCTCTTACTCTTACAAATCTCACGAGGCAATTCGTTCCTCAATAATTTGTTGTATCTATTGAATGTCTTGGGAAATTTAATGTTCAATGTAAGCATTTTAGACAAAGCCCTATTTTAATTTTATGAAGCTTTTTGTGATTTATCTCAGTGCTGTACAATTACCCTTGTGGGAAATAGTGCCATCAAACATGAGATATAATTTGTTTGTTTAATGTATCTGTCTACGTTTCTGGATCAATGTTTTTCTGAAAAATTCAAAATTATTTTAATCCTTACCATTTACTGTACGAAAAAAAAAACAATTAATATAAAAAAATAAGTTAATTCCTACTTAGGGCAACAGGGAAAACATTTGTTTTAATTACTTTTTATTAAATAGTTACAATTAATAGAAATATGTATATGCATATAACACAATCACAATATTAAGTGGCAAAATAGAAAGCAATTTTCCTTTCTATATATGGTACTGAATTATTATTTTTTTTGTTTTGTTACTATTTATTCATTCATAAATCACATTCTTAGTAATTAGGCCATCCCAGGTATGATTCGAACCCACAACCTTTAAATTAAAAGCCCAAAGTGCTATCCAATGTACTACAAAAGCACACAGCGAGCATTTTTCCTTTTTATACATGGTGTTGGACTACTTTTTGGTTGCTACTATTTATTCAGTAATTGAATTTAATTAATGAATTACTATATGAAAAAAACTGTATTAACATCAAGTGTCATCCACTACAAGTTTTAAAAAAAAATTACTTGAACTTGAATGGATGAATAAAAAAGTATTTTATTGACGTTTGAAAATTTGTGAACACGATATATATATAAATAAATATGTATAGGGAAAGTTGTAAACTAATAGTAGGAATTGAAAAAAAGAAGCAGCAGCAGCTAGAAAGAAAAAATTAATAAGAAAAAGAAAGAGGAAAGTCTATGCTATAAAAGTGGTAAAATTTAAATACCTGGTATTAAGTATTATTTAAGTAAAATAAGAATCAAAAATTTTAAGGAGATTGTGTTCTTTTGTCAAAGTCATATTACTTAAAATCTGATATCGAAAAACTTATGAATGTATTTCTTTCATATTTTGTGCACAGGTTATTTAAAGTATGATACAGGCAATGAACTAAGAAGATTTAGCACTAACATTAAAAGTTTATTTTGTTATTATTTTTTTAACAGTTTATTTTTATCAATACCCTGCATTTTATAAAGTTTTCTAAAATAAAATGTACAAGATTCATAACTTTTTGGTAACTCTGAATATATTTTGATTTTAGTTTGTTGCCTTTATAACTGTGTTAAGTATGTTGTGTAAAAAAATATAATTTATATATATGGCTTTATATAAATTCCATGAAGAGTGTTTTGAAATTCGGTATAATTTTCATTACATTTTATCTAAAATACCTCATTTTATTAAATTTAATTCGCCATATAATTTCTTGATTGATGTTTTTCATTAATTTAAGTCGTAAGCTCCAACAAAATAACATAAAACTACTAATAGTAGGGTATTTTAGAAAACTTGTCTCCGAATGTAGGCAGATACCTTAAAAAATGTGTACTGAATTCCTTTTTTTCAACTACTATATTGATGCAAAAGACTTCTGTTTATAAATGTTTTTTTTTAAAACATATATATATTGCTTGTTTTTTGAATATTCAAAAGTGATATCATTTTTGGACAATTTCCTGGAACTCTTTTAAAGCAGATCTAAAAATAGTGTGCTTGATAAAAGTCATTACATTAAATTACAATTAATTACATTTGCAAGTTCGAACAAATTAGCTAATTTAAAATTCTATATCATCCTCCCTTAAATATATTTTAAGATTCTTTTAACTATACAATATAATCTTTCCTAGGTGGATTTAATTTTTGAACTTATTTAAAAATAAAAACACACAACTTATATCGTTGGAACGTGAAAATTACAAAACAGATTTACTTAACGTTGAATCATTTAACTGTATTACCTGTTGTAACTTGAAACTCAAAATATCTTAACAGATGAGCGATGATTAAAATGCTTTATTTTTAAGTTACAAATATAATGTTCGTATAAAATTATTTTTATTCGAGATTTAATGGTTATTTTACTATTATTCTTTTGAAATATAAAATAATCATCTATTTTTACGTCAGTTTTGCTTCGTAATTCTTATTGATTACTAATATTGTGGAACATTAAAAATTTTCTTTTTTAAAAGAGCACGGTTATTTTTCATAATAGTATTATTTTGCTTCACTATTATAACGTTTTAGATATTTTCTTAAATAAACGAAGAATAAAAATTGTATCATAATAAAATAGAAAAATAAATTTAAAGCTTCTTTTGATAAATGACAGTTTTTATAAGTATAAAGTAGTTGCTATTTTTCCCAAACGATTCTAATACTTAATTTCTTCGGGAAATATCTTTGGATGTGGTGTACTGCAGATCTGATATTTTAAATGACATATAGAAGATTAATTATTATTCCACAGACACACGCATATTGGAATCAATAATTTATTCCCTTCAAATTGCTCAACACTTTTTTATTCAAATGAGCTGCATATTATCAGCAAATACTTTGCAGACACGGTAAATACCTAAATGTAAGAAGAGACAGTTCATTAATGACACCATCTAGTAGATGTTCCAATACTTTTGAAGCTTGAATTTATTCATTTCAAGCTCTCGTCTGTTTTTAAATATTGTCATGATTTAGTTTAGCCGAGAGTAGCAGAGACAAATTAATACTCAATGTATCTTTTACATGTCACATAATCATATGACATGCATGATTGTGATTTTCGCATTTAGAAAATCTATCGACTCCAGCCGGGATACAACCCGAAACCTTAGGCTTATACGAATGTCACGCTCCTTCTAAGCCACTGAGCTGTGAAAAACCAAATAATTGAATAAAAATCATTAATTATATAAAGTTGTATTTAAAGATATATAGAAAAGTTAAGATTGGTTTTTAATTTTAGAACTTCCATGTTCCTTGAATTTTATTATCTCGGTTCCAAAAGTTACAAATGGAATATTTTTGAGAATGCGCTTTCTTTTATTTTTTCCCTCTTGTAATACACTCACATTCTTTATTAACAGGGAGAGTAATTTTTATAAGCAGATTGAATTTTCAGAACGCGAATGCCGTGAATACTGTTAAAATTTTAGAGATTTTTTATTTATTAGTAACTTCATCTTATGAATACTTCTAAAGTGACCAGAATATCGATTGTTTTTTAATCCTAACCTCCCAAAGCATCGAAATATGTAAGTTGCTAATGCCTATACAAATGATACAAATTCTTAGAACAAACAAAAGCTATAGTGAACTGTATGTACAAACAATATAAAATCATGATGTGCAGTTGAAATTCAAGTTTAAAATATATCTAAAACAATGTACTTTCCTTTCGTGAAAGTCCAACGAATATCTTGTATCATGACGAAGCAAGCTCTACTCTTCGATCCGTATATTTCCATGTTTTACATTTGTAAAGTGCACAAGCATATCTGAAGTCTTACGCAGCATGCAGAAATGAGAATCTGCATTTCCGTGCAGTTTCTATTCTGGGTGGCTGCCACGTCTACATTGAATGTAATATTTTTAAACTATATATTTTGATGGACATGCACCGTATGTTAGGGATTTAGAGAATGTATTCATACCACGTAAGAAGTATTGGATGGCGTAAAGTTTCTTATACAACTGAAATTAATATTACTAAATTTAAATTTAATGGAAAAACACTCAGTGTTAAGTGAAATGTGTTGTTCAAGAAAATTCATTTCCCCGTCTTATATAATTAAAAAAAAAATCAAAAAGAAAATAATAATCCGGAGTAAAATTCTGCTAATTTTTTTCTTGAAATTATTCGGTGGGCAAATATTATAGAAAAAAAAAGAAAAACACACAGAGCCCGTCTGAGATTAAGATGCATAGAAATTATTTTTTAAAATTAAAATTGCTATTACTGCAGGTGTAAAAAATTTAATTGAGATAACTTTTCCTAGTATTTACAAGAATTATTTCATTCAGTGCTATTTTTTTCTGCTAATCAAATGTAGTCATCTTTAAGCAGATATTAGTAACAGATTAGTGAATGAACTTGTTCAAAACTGAATTGATTTAGGACATAACATCAAAAAACAAATTTTGAAATTAAATGCCAAAATAAATAAATAAATAAACTTTTGATGCAGCATTTGAGCATTTTAATACACAATTACACATAGTACACATACAATTACTTTAAATATATATTATATGAATTTTCAATTTATTCATATATGTGAGTACTTTAAATTGGTAGTTTATACTTGAGATTCTGTTAAGATAAAAGTCTACAATCAGGCAGATTAATTAACAAAAAATGTTTAAGAGATAATGATTAAAGATTTTTCTATTTGAAAAATATTTGGAATTTCGTTACGTTTAATCGGACGTATTTTTTGAATTAGAATGTTTATTAAAAAAAACATTTTAAGGTAATATAATAATATTGCCTCAGACATATTCTTAGAAGGTTTCTTTTTCTGTTGACAAATGCGGAATATTTTAAAACTCTTTTTGAACATTTGATACAAGCAGTTTTAATTTAATTATTATTCAATGACCCAAATGTTCCATAATGAATCCACCGTAGCAAAAACAAAAAAATCAAACATATTCATGTTATAGCTCTATTAGAATAATTTTAAGGTTAAAACATATTTCTATGGAAGTAATTCATCAAAATAAGCGTTATAAAAATAAATATTTATTCTTCTCTTGAGAATCCGATGAATCTTCTGTCTGGCAAATCAAAGTAAAAACTTAAAAAAACATTTATAAATTCCCCTGACTTATATTTGCAATTTGTTGTACTATTTAGAATTCAAATACCTCTAAAAAAAAGGATACTAATAAAAATACCTGAATTTAATCTTATTCCGAAGAAAATACAAAGAAATTCATTATTCAACTGCTTAATCACTTTTGAAATTCCATTGAAGGTAGAAAACATCCGCAGGCTTAATATTGTAAGAATGTACAAGAATTGTACTTTTTTAATATTGCGTAATTTATCTATGTAATTTTTGTAATTTGTAATTTGTGCAATTTCTTCTGTTTTTTAATCTACGTAATAAGTATAAGAAATAAGGTAAAAATATTGTACACCCAAAATAAGTCTGGAAATATGTTGATTTATTTTTGAAGACATAGCTTCACTTTAATTAAGTATTTTTTTATGACTTACCGCGACAGTTATTATAATTAATTTTGGTAAACACTTACAATATTTATCTAAGCAAATCCACATTATAATGATATTAGAACAATGTCATGAACTTAAATACTTGTATAGAATTTCATTATAAGCAGCTTGAAAATATATGTGTTGTCATAAAACCATAAGTATAAGAGTTGCAAAAATGAAAGTGACACTGCAGTCGGCTTAATAAACAGTTTAATGCTACTAATATTAATTAGTATACAAAGGACAGCATCAATACAGGTGTAACTAGAGATTGCAACACCGGGATAAAGAATACCGGTATTTTGAGCCATTTGTACAATTTTGTAATACCGGTATTCACAAGTTTAAATACTGGTTTTTCGGTATTTATTAGGATTTTTTTTTTAAGAATTGTTTTCAATATATGTTCAGGGATCGCCAACATAGCAAAATAGTATACGTTTTTATTCGTATGTCTCCTTAATGGGCGAAATTAATTATACAGGTGAGAGAAATACTGCATACGCACAGGATTCGTAGTGAGATATTCGTTTCCGGGAAAACCAGGTTGTAGTTGTGAAGAAAGTGCGCAATATTTCGATATTTTTTAAACTGGTGAGTTTGTTATTCACATTGTTTTTGCATGTTATACAGTTCAATTGACGCATTATATTTTTAAGGTCGCATTTCAAAAATTTATAATAGTTCCGCAGACTGAATAGTGATATTTAAAATTTTTATAATTTAAATAAACAAGACGTTCCTTTACTTTTTGTGATTCTTTACATACTGTTATAATTTAAAAATTACAAATTATTTTTTATATTTACCCTCTAATAAAACTGGCAAATAAAACAAAGAAACAAATGTGTTTTCTTTCTTTTTCTAACAGTTCTACTACCGGTTATAAAACCGGTATCCCGGTATTATGATCTAAAAAATACCGAATACCGGTATTGAGCTTTTGATCCGATATTACAATCCCTAGATGCAACAGATAGACTAGACAAAATCACCTGGTAGATTGTCCCCACGTGATTTATATCTTGGAAGAAGAAGCTCCGGTGTTGACTGTGGAACAAATTTACAACAGCAGCTTAGATCTCATTATCGTCGGGAAATCACCACCCCTTCAGAGCTTTTTCGAGTGGACCAAGGATATGTTACTCACATGGTGAGAAATCCGGGTTATAAAAGGGATGTCCGAGAACTGGAAGTAATAACAATTGTGTGCAGTAACAATGTTCGCCAGGCAAATGTCACATGAGAACGGCCATTATCAGGCAAGATGATAACCCTACGGGCAGCATGTCACATCGATGG
Source organism: Trichonephila inaurata madagascariensis (assembly GCA_019973955.1). Classification (NCBI taxonomy): domain Eukaryota; kingdom Metazoa; phylum Arthropoda; class Arachnida; order Araneae; family Nephilidae; genus Trichonephila; species Trichonephila inaurata. The sequence goes on from BMAV01014821.1 coordinate 65,775, forward strand.
TTCTTGGTAATCTTTCTCAGTTTATGTAATGGGGCACAGTACGTGGGAGTATTGACAGTCACACCGTTTGGAGGCATCAATAATGCAAACGATACTTTCTTAAGGTATCCACCTGGGTTCAGAGACAGTTTTCTAAAATATGACTTATATAATTATTTGTTATTTTTTAAGTAAGTATGTTGCACAACACTATAAAATTACGGCAAAAACTGTTTTTTGAAAGGTTATTTTTCAAAACTATTGAGAAATCTGAACCAAAATATTACATAAATTTGCTTCATATCTATCATCAATAAATATATAAATATATTTAAAAAAATAATTTTTTCTAGGAATATAATTCTTTAATATTTAACTAAAATGTATACTAAAAAAATACTCAAGTTATACAATAAAATTATGAAATACAGGTGTTCGATATGAAAAAAAAAAAAATAACCCAGAATTTTTTTTCTAAAAATACTTTTTTTTTCATATAAAATTACATTAAAAACAACTTAATTAAAAAATTACTCATATCACTTAGTACAAATAATTTATTATAATGCAAAGAACAATCTCAAAAAAAAAAAAAATTCATAAGGTTATGTCACTTACTTTAAGAGATATGATTGTTACCGTGAACCATTTTGTACTAAAATAACATTCTTCAGAAAATGCAAACACATTACAGTTTACGTTTATAGTAAAACTTTAGGAAAGTATTGAAACTCTTCTGGTTTGCACATGGAGCCTTTCGTGAACCTCATACTTCAATTTTTTTTTTTTATTTTTGAAGGGCCTTTCTTTTTTACCAGAGTTTCTTATCTGGTTTAAAATGTTTCGTTGAATCAACGATTTTCGTATTGTCGAGGTACCAAAAATATCCCTTCATTTGAGGCCCTAATTCCATTCCTAAATTTTGGAAATAATATACCAGCAAACCAAAAATTAAAAAAAGTATTATTGCAACATAAATCACTAAGCGGAGTGTATGTAGCTCAACAAAGGTATCTTTCAGGATTATACTCCACAACATTGTTAAAACTTCCATTGCAGTTCTTTGTTTTCCTGTCAATACTTTTTCTTGGAAAATTTTGATCGCAGAGATCTATATCAGTCATTTACTAGAATTAATTACCGAATTAAATATATCCTTAGTTTTTCTTTCAACGTATCTCCAAGAAATTCTGCTATCTGGAAATTTCTCCTTTTTTGGTCTCACTTATCTTGTTTTTGGCATGCCAACTTTAATTTAATAAAAAATAATTATAACTCTATATAAAAGTACTAATGAAAAAGATCAAAAGAGCTCTAATTTTGAACACAACTGATAAACAGATATTAACACGTTTAAATCAAAACAAACATTGCAATCAGTTAACTGTTGCCTATTTGAAAGCGAAATATATATATTAAGACTTGTGAAATATATCTGTAAAGTGAGATAAAGTTTACTAAACATGAAAATAATCCGTTCAAATATTTTAAATGTATATTAAAAATGTATATTAAAAATCGTATTTTGTGGCGGAAAATCGTTTGAAAAATCATACTTCCGGTTTTTAAATTTCTGGTTTGAATTTGGGTTCACCCTAATCAAAAACAGGTGTAAATTTCTTCTTAATTGACTCAGAGTTAAATGTAAGATAATTTTAGAAAACTTATTAAACAGGCTACACACAAATGGACTAAAAAATTAATTTCAATTTTTTTTTTATGAAAGGGATGATTTTAAACTAGTGGGATATATTAACATGCTATCACGCTATCACGAATTCATTTGACGGGATCTAACGATGTCGCATGCATTTCCAGATCTCTGAGCTATCTATAGAGACATGCTTAGTCATCTTTATCTTCAAGTTGCGCAATTATTACAGCAATGCTACTTTCATTTGAGCAACTCTTGTAAGAGGCTAGGGACTCTCTATCGGGTTCCTAGATGTGTGGGGGGAAGGGAAGAAGCACTTCACATGATCCAACTAATTAATTTATTTCCACATAAAGAACAGACACAATTTCAGCTAATAATAGTAAGAGAATGTCTTAATGTTAACCATGAAATTGGAACAATGACAGTAAAACGCTAACAATTAGGAGACTATCAAACTCGATCCTTATCTTAATAATGATCTAACCTATCATCCGATTTAATCTAATCTTAATTCAATCTTAGTGAACAATCGTCACTTTAAAGTTTCCTCCTTATAAGAATCAAATAGATGTGTAATTTTCTAATATTACACATTTAGTAGCAATCAGTAGCTCTAATATATCTTCTCTCCTTCTCTCCTCAAGCTAGAAAACCTCGACTATCCCTTAAAGGGTACAGGTTTCTCAACTGTGGGGCGCCCCCCTGGGTACGATAATATTTCAGGGGGCGCGAGCATATCGAAAAAAAAAAGGTTAAAAATTAATTTACTGGAATGAAAAAAAAAATACTTTCTGATATAATAAAAAAATACAGATTTACATTGATAGGGTTTATATATTTTCATCTGGTGAAAAAGGTCATCAAAATAAAAGGGATTCTACTTTAAACGCTCATTAGCTATCTTTAATCCTATAACTAAATAAAAAAAATATTTTGTTTGCTTTGCTGTAATCCTACGATGAGAGATTTTTTTATTACGTTTCTTTTAATCTAAAATATTACTTTTGCTGGCTTTCGAACTTATGGTAGGGTTACCTGCATCCCTTTTTTTTAGGAAGTTGTAAATTATATAATTCTGTTGAGCCTTTTTTTTCACAATGTGAAAGAGCTTTATGATACATGGATAAACATATTGAGCACTTTGAAGGATTAATTGGCCAAGATTTTTTCTTATGAGTATACTGAAACATATAATACAAAAATCGTTAATTCTGTGTGGGAAAACTGTTTATTTGTTACCAATGACCTTGACAGAGAATCCTCTAATATGACAGTCTTAATGGGGCTAAAATGAATTGATAACATACCCCCTTTTTTGGGGTGACAACGTTTTTTTTAGAATCTTAAGGTACTTGTTTAGACCAAATTCGGCACGACCACTATTTTCAAAATATTTTCTTGAGCATGCTGCATTTTCCCCTATGAATAACTTAGTGGTTTTAATTGTGATGTTGCACGACTGATTATGGTTTATAAATAAAATGAGCAGAATATAAAAAAGTTGGGCATCTGTGATCTCTTTTAAAAAGGAAATTGAAGCTGATCAAAAAAAGGGAAACACTTGCTGAAATAATGCATATTAATCATGTTAGCGAAAGTAAATGTGAGAAAAGCAATAAACATGAAACGAAAGGAAAATTTTAGAAAAATCCTTGAAATAGGTAAGTATATTTTCTCTTAGTTAAATTATTCACTAAAATTGTGATTTTTTCTTGTATATTGAAAATAATTATAAAAAAATTGGGGTGCATCACTCCCGGACCATTAACGTTAGTATCGAGTGCCCACCTGATCCCGGGCATTCTCGCTTTAAATATTAAAAAATAACACAATTGTTATTCATTGGGATTTATATTATTTTTTATTACATAACATTTATTCTAAATGCTAATTCTGCGAGGCTTAAAATTACAGTTCATTCAAAACCGTTTATAATATGGTATTCATTTCAATAAATCATTTTTACATTTTTGTATACATTGTCATGCATGATTTTCTCTCCTTACAATTAAGTTATTATATCAAAGAATAATGTATTATCATTTTTTAAAAAATAAACTCGTGTTAAGGGGTAATAATTTAGTGACTTCCATGGGCTTGTCTTGCAGAGCAAAGTTTTTCAAAGGAAGGCAAAAAATTAAATACACTCAGATTATTTTTGATATTTACAGATCTATATTTTGTCTTCAAAATAGTCATTGCAGAAAATCCGGATTCACAAGGTATGATGTTAAAATGGTAAATAGTATACGAAATGCTTTGTTTCAGTGCAGAAAATTCAGCATCCACCTCTATCCAGAATTCAAAAGGTGATTTATTACAAAATTGCCCTTAATTTCGTCACTGGATGTAAATCTATGAAGATCTCTTTTTCGGCAGTTGGGGCCCTTCTGGGAATATTTTGAAATGGATCCTTAACCCATTCGTAGCTTGCTATCAATTTGCCCTCGTCTGTGTACTTGTTTTATGCTTATTATCGTCGAATGCTCGCTGGGATTTAAAATATATCTATGATTTTGCTTTAATACCTGCCGTAAATACTTAATACAGTGAATTACAATTAACGCGTGGTTTTGAAATGTACTTCAAAGAGATTCGGTGCTTATTGATTCGGCCAAGACTGACTAAATTGTACGGTTATACAGCATTTTACATGTTTTATGCAGACGTCTGTTAGGTTCCTGGCTTTCGCATGAACGTTCGCGGGGAAAAGCCAATGTAATGGATATGATAAAGAGCAACATAGATTAGGCTATTTTTAATGACATTTGTACTTTTAGAAATGGATCTTGAAGGAAATAAATCTTTAATTAACATTATTTCTCAATCTGTTTGAATTTAAAATTAAAAAAGAAAAAAACATAATTAACCTATTACTTAAAAGTAATTTACTTAAAATATATATAACTTAAGAGTAACATATATAAAAACATTTAATACTTATTTTATTAATACTGAATTAAGAACAAGTTTAATAAGTATTAGCGACTTCCATAGGCTTGTCTTGCAGAGCAAAGTTTTTCAGAAATTGACCCTCTGAGTTCTTTTTCTATATTTAGCTGATATCTGTATTTTGTCTTTTTAAGCCGCCACCGCATTTTTTCAATATGTCCCAATTTAAAAAATTAGAAAGAAAAATAACATCATAATTATCCTATTACTTAATTTTTTTTTTTTTGCTTAAAAGAACATATACAAAATTTAATACTTATTTATTAATTTGTACGGTTTTTAATTTAAAATCGTGTGTATTGTAGCTTTAGTGTCAAACGGCATTATTATTGCATTCAGTAATTTATTAATGTATAAGGGGGCGCGATAAAAATTGTGATTGAAAAGGGGGGCGCCAGTATTGAAAGTTTGAGAAGCACTGTTATAGTAAGTTAATTTACACGTCACGATTCTTTTCTTCCGAATGGTTGGTTGTGAATAACGCGAATTCATAGCCCAAAGATTTCCCAAGAGGATTAGGTGGAAAAACGCGTATAAATCCGTCACACTTTTATAGCTTATGTTTTGCTATATTTAAGTTAAATTTGAAATTCAGCAATATTTTGTTTGTTTTTATCTGTTTATATGTATAAAAATATTAATATTTTTTTTCTCTTTAACTTGAAACCAAAATCCCAAGAGCTGAAAGGAAAATTGGACGTACCACATGTGTAATTTAATTTTGCATTAGGAGGTGGGGGGGGGATGAGATTTAATTTTTATTGTATGTGGTGGGAGATTAAAATTGTAATAGAAATTTTGCTCCCAAATATTGAAAAGTTTGTGAAGCACTAATGTACAGTTCCATTCAAAAAGCACTGACCATGAACTGGTCAAAAATGCTGTTACTACTTAGTAATCCTTGTGAATGAAGTTGTGGAAAACATAAATAATATCAAATGTTTCTCAATATATGGTTCTAAAATTTATTAAAAATTTAAATTTAGTGGATCTTTGTAATAGAATGCTATAATAAGGAATACACAGAATTAAAAAAAAAAAAAAATAAGAAAAAAACCACAAACATCGGTTTTTGAAATGACATATCTGAGTCATTTATTTGAATCATTATGTATTAAAATTTTACAAATCAAATTCTAATCACAATATAAAAATAAAATCTACTTCAAAAAGCTTATTTTAAAAAGCTATGATAAAAATTAAAAAATGCAGGTTTTATATCGAAATATCTTCTTTTGGGGAAGAAGAGTACTTTAAAAGCAATTGAATGCTAAGTCTTATAATGCAAGTTAATACCCGGAACATCATTAAGTTCTTCATCATTCTGTCACATTGCTTTAAAATTCCAATATTATCCATTTATTTTCAAATGGGTTTAAGAAGATATTTGAATCAGCCTGCTCATTTTTATTTTGACTTTCTGTAACAAAATAAACGTAATTTATTTCTGTTTTAGAATAGTGTAATTTTCATACATACAAATATGATTAACTTTAGAAAACTAAATTTCTAAATCCTCTTTTTGTTTCAGTTATTTATTTTGTAACACTTATAAATTTTGAATTTTTCAAACAACCATTTTAATCTATATGAAAGCTATAATTAATTTAAAATACTAAAATATTTATACAATCTCTTACATTTTAATAGTATTTTTTGTAAAATAAATGAGTATGTATCGGACGAATATCTACAAATTACAATACATTATCTACAAATGGAGTACGTTTCTTTGTAATCAACGGAATTATGATTTCTTCAATGTTTTCAGTTTTATAAGATCTCTAATTTTCAACACAGTAACCATGTGACGGGCTCACGCGTCTTATCTTTAACATGACCTTTGGGCTCTTTGAGGGCCAAGATTAATGGCAACTCGTTTCCAACCAAAACCCAAGAAGCGAAACGTGAAGATGAAATGCAAATGAGATAGCTTTTAAATAACATAAGTTTCATTAAGTCGTATGGCAATTTGGGGAATGTTATGTTATTGATTGATACAAGCGTGAATTGATAGCTAGTAGAAGTTACCTTGAAGATTAAGCCAATTGGTCAAGGTGCATACTATTGCACGTGCACCCAGACACCTCTTCATAGTATTGAAGCTACGATCAAATTAAGTTAGGATTGACTATTTGATATTAGGACTTGTAATATTATTAGAAGTAATATTAAGCGGATTAGATATTGATAGTGGTCCAAGTTACGCTATTTGGTATAACTATTATTGTGTGTTGGTTCGTCGTAGATTCTCTCTTAACCCGCGATCACTCGCGCGGGGTGTTCTGTACACCCCAGCAGCAAGAAAATCTTCCCAGGATTCTAAAAAGAATGTGCAGAACCCCGATTTTTTCTGTAGCTGCACATTTTAGGTCATTGAACCTTCAGGCCTGATGCAATCCGTCTTTCTCGAACGATTGGAATGTAATGACCTTCAAAAGTTTATCTGGGGGCTGAGAACTCGAGCGAGAAGTTGAGCATTGTATACAGTCTGCTCTGAATGTTTGGAAAATGATTAAAATATTATTTTTCTACTTTCTACTATCATTATCTCATTAATTATAAAGTATATTTATTACTGGTATATACGTTTTATACTGATTTATGAAAAAAATATAAAATTATATGTTTTAAAATGAAAATTTTGTATGTTTAGTTTAAATTAATGTTAATCTCATTTGTATGCAATAAATTTAATAATTTTACTTGTATAATACAAAAAAAAAACATCTTGTACTTTATAAAAATGTATCATAATGACTTAATTTTATTTTCATAATTAAATACACGTGTTAAAAGTTAGGGGTGTTCTCTACACCCCGCGAGTAACGACGGTAGCAAAAACAGGCGCGAGTGACCGCGGGTTAAGTTACATTCTTAATAAAGTCATATTAAGAATTTAAAAATGTATATTCCTTTTGTAAACCCTACACCTCCAGCTCACGCGGATAACCAAAGAAACGGTCACTTTAGGGGGGCGGTTTCACAATCAGTTAAATTAGTTTTAAAAGCATAATAAATTTACAAATTTAATTCGGTTTTCTAAATTTAAATGGAGCTATACCCCTGAATTTAATTTTTTAAAAAATTAATAAATATTATCCTAACAATTCTAACAATATACTAAGAAACTACAAAAATATTTGGTTTACTCGTAAAAGCCTACATAAGCTATCTATATATAATGCAATACTGAAAGAAAATAGACAACTGAGTAAGAAATACTGCAATAAAAGCTACTGAGTCATTTATTAGTACACCAAAGTTCGTGTGTTACTATTCTCTGAATGAATGAGACTCCTTTCATCCATTGAGCTAAGATGTATGTCTTGTTACCAGCGTTCTAGAAAGGCAATACAAGACAAAAGGAACCAGGAAATAGTATATATTGCGCCCGAAATAGATTTTAGCTTTCTCTAGTGCTGAGTGGAAACTCCAAGTTTCGCTATTGCTTCCATTCTTATTACTGTTAACTGAAATAATATAATATCATTTAAATATAAGAAATGAGTTTTTGATAATCACGAACTAATATATTTTTGAAATTTCTTTTTAATTAGATGGGGAATATATATTAGAATAAATAATTATTAATATTTAATAGTTTTAAGAGTATGTTAAACAAGTTCCTCTCTTAAAGACTAATGTTTCTTTTTATTGTATTTAAATATACGTATTTAACTATACAATGCAACAAAAGTAATTTTAGGGATGAAAAATTACAGATTTTTTATTGCGTAATCACATAAAGTCATTCTGCAACTGAATTATGTTCCTTTCTCGTATACAATTTTATTTAAAGTTAAATTATGATTTTGACCCATAAAACAGAAAATTACTTTTTATAGTTATTCTTATAACAATGATTATGCCTTATTTTTCAAATACGAAACATTGCATAATATTCAATATTATGTTGTCTTTTTTAAGAAATCCGTAATAACCTGATTTATTATTGATATCTTGGTGAAGTTTTAATAAAGTTAAGCTCTTTGATTTTATGACACTTTAAAAATTCCTTAGAAAAAAAGTTTCTATTAATTGTAGAAACTCAAAGTAAGTGAAAAATATACTTCTTAAAAAGATAAAAACTACACATTTTTTAAAAAAAACTTGCATTTTACCTAAATCTAACAGTTGGAGAGGCGTGGAGTTATCAGGAGAATAGCGCCGACATGTAAGAGAAACTCGAGACAAATTAACTCATTATGTGTCTTGCTAATGGTCGAAAAGAAATTATGGAGATTTACACTATTAATGTAAATATTGAGTTTGAAAAGGGAATATAATTCCAATAACAGTTCAACTTTCGAAAGATTTGTCGGGGATTATTGCTAACTCTTAGAAAGCATTCAAATTCAGGAAATACCTTTTATAAAATTGAAAAGGCCAGACTTCTGTAGTTTTTTTTCAATTCCTACTATTAGCTCGCATTGTCTATATATTTATTTATTTATATATTTGTATGCTTATTTATTTATCTTGGTGGAATTTTCAATTGTTAATAAAATACATTTTAAAGCGCTGAATTGAGCTGAAATTTTATATACAGGATCATTTTGGATGACAATACAATATAATTTAATTAAAATTAATAAAAATTAATTGAATAAAACTAATTATTTAAAGAATTACAAATACAGCCACGTTGGCGACCCTTTTGGCGACTTGTGTCAAAACTTGAAAAGGTTTTTTTCTCACGTGTTAAAGCATTCAGTTGGACTGAAATTAAAAGGACAATACGATACTTTAATGATAATTAAAAAAAATTATTACCACTTAATGTTGTGATTCTGTCCTATGTATATGCATATTTATATTAATTGTAACCATTAAATAAAAAGTAGCTAAAGTAAAATTTTTCTTTGTTGATCTAAGTAGGAATTGACTTAAATTTTTTTTTATATTATTTGCTTTAAAATTTCGTCTGGGGCGCAATTTTAAACTCCAGTTTTGATGTAAACAATTTTTTTCTTTACCAAATACAGCGTAAAACATTTTATTTTCATTAAACCTATCAAATTATTCCAAAACGAGAATATTGCAATAATGTTTAGCTTTTAAGAGATAGCAGACGATAATGTTTTGACATTATGTGGAAAGTCACATTATGTGACATTATGTACACGATTGTTTTGGATGACACACAATACGATACTTTAATTATAATGAATAAAAATTAATTATTCTCTCCCATAGTACTTCTTAAAATTTTTAACGTGCTTTAAAACTGAAAAATATCTCTCACCTGATGCATTTGATATCGGTATTGTTAAAAATGTTTTAAAAAGTATCTATACATTAAGAAAGTCGAGGTCATTTCTCTTGTAACTCGATAAATTTCTTGTTGGTTTTTCATTGTATCTTTCTATTAAAAATAGTAAAAACTGATCCAATTCATCTTAAGGTTCAATATCGTCTTTGTCAATATATTTTAGTTTTTGTGATAGTTTTCTTCTTAATTTCAGGAAATAATATCTCGTCAAAAATATAGTAGTGTTCTGTAACAGTTTCATATATCTTAGATATTCGGGATAGTTCTGCTCTTGTCCAATCGCATTTACCATAAAAAGAATTCACAAGGAAATGTTCCCTTCTTTCAAAATTTGGTACAGTGGGTTGTAACGTTTCCGGCCTCCTAGTTGTAAATCGACGATTTTGTGGAAATAATTATCACACGTGCATTGTGCACCTGCATTTTGAAAGTTATTAAGTGGGAATAAAGAGGTGTAGCGTTTCTCGCCACGCACCTGTGAATCGGAGACTTTTGGATCATCACACGTGCATTTGCACCTGCACTATAAAATTATTGCGTGGTCCACTTTGGACCTCTCCCCAACCCTTGACTCACGAGGGACTACTTCCCGCCACTAGTGGGATGTAACGAGATGCTAAAAAGAGGCGCAAGCCAATCATCCCCCAAAGAGAGAAAGAGCCAGAGATGCTTTGAACCTTCGAAGTAAACGCGGATGCCGAAAGGGAACCCTCCTCTCACAAACTATTGATTTGAACTCTAATAATCTTTTAATAATTTTAGTAACTTCAATGCATAATCTGTAAATAATAGTTGTGACGTAAATAAACTAAATGTTTACATTAATCAATGTCACGCTACAGTTATTTATCTCAAACGTCACAAGGTAGATAATATTACCTCATTCGCGATTGGCATATTTTTGAAGGTGCAATTTTCAAAAAATTCTCGTATTCCCTGAGAAGAAATATACTACACAATTCAAATCCTGATATATAATCGGGGTTGCAATATCGGCACAAGATATTTAATTGCATGTTGGACTTATATCTGGAGTTCATCAAGCTTGGGGCACCTGGCGGATGCCAGGCCACCAGCCGTTTAATCCGATTCTGGCACGAATTTTCAGAATTTTTTCTTGTAATTTCACATCCTTTAAAACTGTTTCTAGACTACTTGTGGGAAGTAAATGGCTTCCTCCGGGCTCGAAAAAAGCAAAATCTTTAAATAAAAACTCACAGCGGTGTTTAAGTTTAAATTTGGTGATCGTGTTCAGGCATTGTTATATTCGGTAAAAGAACTTAGATGAAGTAAGCAATAACATAATTATGATCCCCTGGTTGGGATGGATCATGCATAACATTAAACAAACGATCAGAAACTTCTCATGTCATTGGTAGAGCATAAATTTTGAATGTTTAATTAGGTTCTTGCTCCAGAGCTGTTGTCTCCCTCCTATCTAAATGTGGTAGACCAGGGGTTGTTAATCATTCGAGACAGAAAAGCCAAGTTGTAAATGGAACAAAATAATTAAGGAGTCGAAGAGCCTTTTACATACATACGCGGGCGTGGGAAGATTTAAGGAAGTATATGGTAGAGGTTACGATCAAGTCTGTCATGTTTCAATAAATATTTTTATAATAATATTTAAATAACGTATCACACCATGTAATATTTTTTATTCCTTCGAAAACTATTCAAGATATTTTTATTTCTGTAGCTCATAGCAAGAACGACCATTGAGAAATTAATGTTTCAAGTTGAACCTTCAAGTTTCGTCAAAAATATATGGTATCTTGAAAGCTTTGTTCTCTGGAATTTCATGTTTACACGAAGAATTAAAATTGATTTTAGTTGTTGCTTCATGTAAAAGGGATTTAACACTAGAAAGTCCAAGATTTCAATTACCCTTAAACGTCCACTGGGGTCTTTTCGGCACCACGATATAAAATATATAAAGTAATTGTTTTAACTAAAGAATTACAGGTCTACTACTCAGTAGGGTCCAGTTTTAAGACTTTTTAATGCTATTTCATTCAATTATCATATATTATGAACCTTTAATATTATAAAAAACTGACGTTGCCATTATGTTTCGCGAATCATTTGCGACAATTGCTTTATCGCAAAACATTTCGAGTCGCAAAAATGCCAGGAACATTACTATTATGGGGTGTCCATTCTGTGACATTCTTAGAGACATATATATATATATATATATATATATATATATAAATTTACTGGAATATTACTAATTTCAGCTGATTTGCTTCAGATTCTTCACAGTCACTTTCATTCAATCTTATGTCTTCATCGGAATCTAAATTAGATCAAGAACACACACACACACAGATCACCAACATCCGATTCATTTCCAGAAATCTCTCGCAATATATTAGCAATTTCATCAGGATTTAGATCTTTTCTAAGAGCCATCGTTTCAGGGTGTCTGCTCTGCACTAAGTTCGAAAATCGAATGAAATTATTTCAAGAGCAGATAAGCAAATATATGTATAGAAATACTTAGACACAACAATTTTAGTATTATCGATTCATTTCCATTGGGAACACAATAACACTTCATTCAAAGTCATAAAAAAAGGATATAGGGCTTTGGAAAGTTTGTTTTACTAATGGTATCTAAGTGAACTATATTTTGCTGAACGACAGCTTTTTATAATGTGGAATTGTCTTGGAGTCGTAATGACACCAGCGGACGTTCTAGGTATATTCTGTTGTAAAATCACTCCTAATTAACCAAGAAACACAAAACATTTTCTGTGTAATCACGAGGGAAAATGATTATAAGCCACCAACAATTTTCAAATGCCCTGCAAAAATGCGGAAAGGAAAACAAAGTAAAGAGGCTCCGGTGTCCAATTGACACCAACGGACGTTCTAGTATTAGATACACTTTCTATTTATATTTAACCATGATTTAAATACAAAATGTGTTTATGTCACTTATGTTGTAAACTTAAATACATAGTTCTTCTTTCATGGATGATCCCGAACTTATTTATGCAAATAAATAAATATTTTTTAAAAAATTACTTTGGATAGTGTCTTCCCATGGGGACACTTATCACAATACAATAAATTTTTATTACTGTAGAACTAATTCTAATGTTTTCACATGTTCAAAATAAAACTTGCTTAAGAAAAAATAATAATCCAGAACAAAATACAGGTGGATTTTATCAACAGAAAAAAGTAGAATATAAAGGAAAGAAAAGAAAAGGGAATAATTTGGACTAGACATAGGTATTTGTTAATAATTCATAGTGAGGCAGAAATCGGAAAGCCGCAATCGTCTGTGTTTTACTGAGCATGCGGCTCGCAAGCACGGTTTGCTAATCCTTGTAGTAGTCCAATTGCTGTTTTCGGCTAACGTTAAGAAATAGGACCCAAATTCGGAATATTTTTTCAGATATAACGGTACAGAGGCTTTAATATTTTATTCCGGCTTCACTATTCTGTAGAGAATTACTTATTTTATCATACTACTCATTTTTATCCTAGTTGACACATTTTTTCTTTTATAAAATGTGTTTCGCATTTTTTCTCCTATACCGTAATGCTAAATGAGCTATCCCTTAGCATGTTAAAAGGAAAAAACAATTTATTTATGAAATATTTTAAAATTTTCAAAACACTATATTATAAACCAATGCATGACTTACAATGTTACAAATTTTTATAAAAATTTAGGCTTTTTTTCTGTCTAAAAATGTGCTCCGCGTTAAGTTTACGCTCTTGTGTATATGGTGAAAACAACCTTAGTTCTGTTTAAGGCATTAGTAAAGTGAAAGGGAAGCACTGGATGCAAGCGTTGAATTTAGGTTTGCGACGAAACGATATGAACCCGTAATGGGTTCCTGTGGTGAAAGTACTGTCGAAAACATATGAATAATCAACTTGAAAATAATTTAATAATAATGTGAATAAATATAAATAATTATTCCTTTTAAAATAGAATGAATATCTGTATCGAATTATAAAATTACAATAATGAGATTTTTTTTGCTCACTTATTTACATCCATATATCAACAACAAACATCCGTACGACAAACAATTACAACAAACAGCCATATGAATGCATTAAGTTTTATACATGTGTATGAATTTTAAATAAAAAATATGATCATGTCTAGATCAAAAAAAATATTTATTTTTCCAGGAAATGTTTGATTGACTTTGAGAAAATTATCTTATGTAAAAGAGTTAAATTATTTTGATTTTATTTATATTAGATATTATTCAAATATTACATTTTGCTCTTTATTTTCTGCTAAAAATGTTTTGCAAACGTTAAAATATATAGTTATTTAAACTTTATAAACGAGTTTTCTTTTCGCAACAAAGAGCTGATATTTTGCTATGAAAAAATGTTTCCTTGTGTAGCATGGTTAATGTTCAATACAAACATCTGTCTAGTTCTCATTTTCAGTACGTATTGCTCAGAAATGTTTCTCATAAAAACTTTCAAAGCCTTATGATTAATGGATGCTTTTAAAGCAAAAAATGCGAAACTTTTGCTTTTAAAGCGATTTTATATTTATTTTTGTTATCTATTTTTTATATCTATTTTTTGTACATCATTCAAAATATGAGTTTATCATTCACAAAAATCCATACATTAATGGAAAAACAGAATTTCAGCATCTGTAAGCAAAGAGATTATATAATGTAAGCACTATAACGTTAACACTATAATGAATATAACGTAAGAACTAGAATGTATATAATATAAGCGCTATATTGAAGAAATTATTTTATTATATTCTTCCAAACTTTCGTTATATATTTTATAATTTAAGCTATATTATACAATATGATACTTTTTAGATTTACATTACTTAAGGTATCCGACTACTTGCACAACTTTAAAAAAAAATAGAGATATGGTGATTTATTTTAATTTTTTTTTTTATGTGTGTGTGTGATATTTAGATTTACTAATACATTTTAAGAAAAATATGCTACAATTAAGACGAGAAATGGAAATAATTATTTCTAAAACGAGAAAAAAACTGGTAAAAATTTACAAAACTAAACGGAGCCCATTTTGTTCAAAATTTTATGAACAAATTTCCAATTGTTCAATTTTGGTGAGTTGTTTTGCTATTCATTTTTGAAATGATCCTCAGGATAAGAGATATTTTAATTTTTACAAAAGCTAGAGCACTTTATCTTAGGTATTATACGAAATTACTTAAAAAAAAAACAGTGATTATATATATATATATATATATATATATATATATATATTGTCATAAGGTACTAAAAATTTTTTGTAATAAAGCAGTGATTGAAAAACCTGGGTTTAAAAATACTTCTACTATTAAAAAAACATAAAAAAAAATTTTAAATTTAAATTTTTTTTTCAAATTTTTGGGTTTTTTTAAAAAGGTGACATCATGTTTAAAAGTAGTGGCATTGTTTTAAAAAACACGGGGAATTTTTTTTCTATTGAATGAAAAAATACATTGGATTTTAAAAAAGGAATGGGAAGGGCCTTTAAAAAAATAAAATCAAAAAAAATTTGTCTTTCAAAATTTAAAATTTTTTGGGGAAAATGGTTTCCTTAATTGTAACATTTATACTACCCCATTGAAATACAAAATACCTATGATGGTTAAAATCGATTGTTTTTATTATACAAAGAGAGATATTAAAAAATGTATTAATAATATGCTATAAACTTGTACATAATATATCATTAGTGTTTCTAATGGATGTAGATACAAGCAAAAATGATACCTCAGATACAAGTAGAAATGTTTCATTGTTTTCATCAAAAATATCTCTTAAAATTTTTTTAAATTTCCAATATAAAACCCCCTTTTGGGAACGGAATAAAATTTTAAAGTTTTGGTCAAATTACGCAAAATTAAAAATTTTTACAAAACTTTTTGTGCAAAATTAAAGTAGAATGAAATTTAAAAAAAGAAATTTTTTTATTTATGTTTTTCCACCATTTGATTTCAAAAAATTTGCTCTCAAAAGGTGCTGTACGGCTTATGAACATATAACTGACATCAAATTTAGAAAAAAATTTTTTAAAAAAATTGAAAAATTTTTTGTTTTAAATTTTTTTAGCAAATATCTTTGGAAAAATTTTTAAAAAACCCCAAATTTTTAAATTTTTTAAAAATTTAAATAGTAAGATCTTGATTTTTTTTGCATGCCCCTTATTACAAAGCTATTTTTAACGTTAGGTTATAAAAGTAACTTAACCTATTTAACATATTCCATTATACACTATTTTTTCCTTCCACTATATGTAATTATTCCTTTCCATTATTTGTTAGAGAAAGGTTTTAATGTAAAGATTGAAACCAAAATTTTCCACATTTTATCCTACATTTGTGGAAAAATAATTATTTTATCCAATACTATAAATCATATAAAATAAATAATCTTTAAGAACAAAAATCAAAGAAATATACTTTGGAATCTTAGTCAAAATTAAGAAAATGCTTAGAACTATATTTTAAATTGAATAGTCAATATTATACAAACTTTGTTTTCAGAATTTTTTTTCTGTACTCTAAGTAAATTAATAATTATTATTTATTTGTTTTGATGATATCTTAGTAATTTTGAGTAAAATGAAATAGTTACTGCATTCCCCCAAGAGTTTTTTAGAAATAATTTACAATACTCTTTTTTAAAAAAAAAGCATAGATCTTAATGTTTTGCATATTTAAGTACGCAATTATAAATGCTTATGTCCATTTTTTGTGCTGCACTGAATGCCCCTTCCCCTCAATGTATGAGAAAAAAATGAAAGATATATTTTTTTATTTTAATGGGGATTGGGAAATTTAGTTTTTCCATTTCCCGACCCAATACATTTCCCCGGAAGCTGCTTCTTTTTAAAAGGGGCACCATATGGGTGGAATAACCCACCCGGTAAATTTTTAATTCCCGTTTTTTCCCCCTATAAGGAGGCACCTGAGCTCTGGGCAAAGGATCCTTTACAGGATTTTAAATTTAAGAGCAGTCAAACCAACCAAGGATCTTTTTCATGCCCTACATTACAAGGGCCACTTCGATTTTTTTGCGTCATGAAAATCCACTGACTTGGGGCCCGGGTCAAACCCCAACCTTAGGTGAAGAAAAGGCCCCCGGGACAAACCAACCACGCCAAACCCAAGCCCGGGGAAATATATTAAAGCTTGAAAGAAAAAATTGGGTTTATCACAAATATTTAAGTATGCTTTAAACATTTGTGATAACATCTTAACATTGCGTCATTTTAAATTTAATTTAAAATGATATAGTGTGAAACTACAAATACGGAAACTCGAAAAATTACGTTGCAAGTCTTCAATGTTTACTCTTCGGTAATACATGAATTTCTAAAATGTATAATTGGATTTTTCAAAAATATACCGTAAAATCTGGCGTATAACACGCACTTTGAATACGAAAAACAAGATCAAAATTTACGGTTGCGCGTTATACGCCGAGTATAAGAATGAGAACTTTTAAAAAAAAAAAAGTGGGAAAATGGCATAAAATATAAACTTCTTTTGTATAAAAATATCTTTGTTTAAAAAAATGACTTTCCTTATGAGCTTAATAGTTGCAGTACATTCTTTTCTCTAAAATTTGGAACAATACCTCAAATAAATGACAAAATATAAGATAATTGCACAGGTTTCTTCTTAAAAAAAAGTGGGTGCACATTATACGACGGATTTTACAGTAATATGATTTTTCTAATGTATAATTTGGTTTTATTCAAATGTATAATTAATGGTAAAATTATGTTTGGAATTTTAAGAAAAAGTCAAAATATGTTTATTTTAATAAAACTATAAAATAAAAAAAAGTAATAAAAAAAATTGCTTTTATGTTTTTTCTTCTCAAGATTTGTGTGATGTAAGTTATAAAAAAACCCAAAATTTTGCTAAAAAGAAGTTGATACCAAAGAAAATCAAAATTTTTTTAAAATTTATCTCAGAAAAAAAAATTCTTTTTATTTATAGTGTAAAAATTTCAATACAGTTTTAACTATTGGTACTCAATAATAATTGTAACAAAAGCTTTGGTATGCATCTTTGCATAAAAAAAAATTTTTGGATTCGTTTAGAAGAAAAGTTTTTGGGGAAAAATTTAAAAAATAAATTCTAATAAATTTTTCCCATTTTTTGAAATTTTTTTTTAATGTTTGTTTTTAAAAAAATTTTTTTTTTAGAATTGAAGATGGGGTGCATCGATTTGAAAAATAATTAAATGGTATGTTTTTGTTGTATTTTTTAGAAATTTAATATTTTTCATGCAACTACCGGGGTATAACAAAAAAAATTTTTAAGGTTTTTAAATCGAAGATTTTTATTTTAATACGCTAAATTCATGTGACATCATAGTCATATGTTCTCCCAAAACCATGTTTCGAAAAATTTGGTTTTATTGGAAGTCAAAAACATTTAAAAACAAAACAATTTTTCAACCAATTATTTCGTGTGTTTTACTGTTGCCGACTTTTACACTTTGGAAATACTATCTTAAAAAAATAGATTATCAATTAAGGGATGGAAACAAAATAAAATTTTTTTAAAAAATTTTCTTTTTTAATTTTAAAAAATCTTTGTATTTGTACATGTTTACTCAGTTATTAAATTTGAAAAATCGTTTAAATTTTAAGAGCAGAAACACAAGTACAAATCTTATAGTTTTCAATTAAATGGAAAACACGTGATTGTATTTTATCTATTGTACAACGTTCCCTTAATGTACTTGACCTCAATATGTGTGTAAAACAATCTTGCTCTTATATATCGTATGTCACTTTTAATATAAATATATAATCTTGCTCTTATAATTTATATATAAATACAGGGTGCCCGGGCGTTAAGTAAGCAAAAGTTATCGCTTAATACTACGAAATTATCCATCGGAATGTAATAAACAGTTCAACTGTGGATTGGAAAAACCCCCCGGGTTTTTTTGGGCAAATCCGATCCCCCATGCGCGCTTTTTCGGCAATCGCAGACGGTAAACTTTTTACACTGACTTCAATTGTAAGGATGTGGACGCCACAGTAAAAGGTGTAATGCGTAGTTTGGTTGACGGAATTTTAATCCGTTACGCGTGTACGGCGACGTGTTCGAACGAATAAGTGATTTCCGACATCAAAATCTATCATCAATGGGAAGAAATTTAAAGACGGGAAGGTACTCAAAACTGGCTATCCTTAAGTTTTCGTGTTGGATGACACTGTTGATTGTGTGCGGGATTTATTTTGTGGGAGTTCTGATAAGTCCATTAGGCAGGTCAGTAACGACATTCTATTCTGCTCGAACGAACTCTAATTTAAATTTCGTTAACCAAACGAAGCACTACACTTTTTACTGTTGCGTCCGCATATTTACTAATTAATTCAGTGTAAAAAGTATATAGTCTGCGATTGCTGAATAATGCGCGCACTTGCGGGCAATCGGGAAGACACGAAAAATCTCGAAGGGTATTCCAATCCACAGATACAGTTTATTACATTCTGAAGGATAGTTCAGTAATAATAAGCCATGACTTTTGGATACTTTCAGCCCAGTTACCTTTGTATAATAAAGGTACATTATCGTTATGTTCATAAAAGTACATAAAATGAAGTAACACAGCTGTTTCAGCATTCGCGTTAACAATCTATTATCCTAACCTCATCATTTCCCGAGAAACAAAACCAAATTCAAACATATCAAGTTCCAGAAGAAATTTTAGTTTGAAACAGAATATTAGTTTGAAGAATAATCCTATTTGGTTTACCCAACATATCTTATTTCCGCATTCATCTTTAATAACAACTGGGTCAACTTCGGAAACTGATGATCTTTGTTACGAAGATATACATTTTTCAAGAAAGGATCTGCTTTCTCAATGAGATATTATCAGGAAGTTCTTATTTATCTACTTGTAGAGCGAACAAATTAAATTGTAACTTTAAACTGATAGTTTAAGATATTAAATGTTTTTATGTCCTACATATGAATATATATCTTCCCTATTACTTCAAAAAAGTTAAAATATAAATTTTAAGCCGTGTAAAGTGAAGACATTTTAAAATTAATACTCAAGAATTTAACTAAATGTTTTACTGCCATATTGGCAACCGTATACCACTGACATATTTTGTAACTGATACTTTTCTGACATTTCTGTGAATGTTTTAAAAGACGAAAAGTCATTTTTAATTGTTCAGTCTCAAAAATTGCTTTTTTTTTGAAGAATTACTTTGAAATAAACGTTTTACTTTGCCACAGTTACAGGTTTTCAGTTACAAAATGTCATTTAAAGAATTAACAGTTTACGTAGTTTAATATATTAAACTATTAAATAAACTAAAATATTCAAAAATACATAAATAAATATATACAATGTATATGAATTTATATAACTTTAATTAATCATTTTTTAACTTTCTTAACTTATTCTTATTGAAAAGTTAATGAAAACTTTATTTTTCCAATAAACTACTTTTCCACGTTGCGTTAAATTAGAAAATTTATTAGTATTTAATGAAAAGGTAACTCGTTTTACAATATTAAAATACATTTGTGCTTTGGGCCGTGCTTTGTGAGTTTGCAAAAAAAGGACATTCGAATTGGTAACTGTGCTGAGAATAATCTCTAAACATAAGCATATCTGCGTGAATGAACTACTTATCTATAAAAGTATAAACCATCTGCATTAATAACACATGTCATTGTTATATTTAAATGCATGTTTAATTATGACGGTCAATGCGTAAGTATCATCTGCATTAAAAATTTTTTTTTAACATTTATAAAACACTTTATCACTTTGAAACAGTTCAAATTTTACATTTTGATGTTACTTGCAGTTTACAAAAAAATACTTTCTAGATCTTATGTACTAATGAGGAACACTATTTTGTAAGAAATTAATAATCACTTGTGTAAACAATATGGAACAATATTAAAATTAGATGATCATGATGAATTTGAGAAATAAGTGTGTAAATTTGAAAGCAATGAAAAATAATTACTAATTTGATACAAAATGTATATGGTATTCCTTAAGAAATATATTTTCTCCGTGCTGTTAATATATACTTTTTTATCTTCCTAAGCGGAGGATGCACTTAAATGTACGCTTCTCATTGAAAAAAAAGTAATTCCGTTATTAATTGTTTTATGACAAATGAATTAAAAAAAATCATATCGATATTGTTACGAAAGCAACAAAATATATGTTAAAATATAACTTTGTAATAATCTGTTAAACTCCCTTAACTACCGAATAAAAATTACGTGATTCGCTCTCGAGGGCCACCGTTTTCCACACAGACACGCGTTTGTGGTGTACTGGGGGAAAAGCAAAGGCATAAACAAGCAAATGTTTCTCTGAAATAAGAAACTTTTTCGCAAACACTTGAAAGGTCATTTTATCGTTTTCCAATCCCATCGGCATAGCTGTACAGATAGCAGCAAAAGGAAAAAGAATTATTTCGGAAACACGTATATATTCGTCTGGAGCATTTAACGCTCCGGTTGAATGAAACGTATATACACGCTGGTGGCAGTTTCGGAAATAATAATGTTTTTTTTAACTACATATATTTCTTTAACTCCAGGTTGTTTTAAACTGTGTTTATTATTATTATTATTATTATTTGAAAAACTTTTCGAACATTTTCTAAAATCTAGGGTAGTTAAAAGGATTTTAAAGTTGATTTCTCCTATGTTTATCTTGTGAATTAAAATATGAAATGAATTTCTTTTAATTCTGTGAGGTAATTAATTTATCCTTTATAACCATTTTGGTGCATCTAAATAGATTGTATTACTATTTTAAAAATTTTTTTAAAAAATATATATATATATATATATATCAGTCTCTGCTTTTAGCAGTAATTGGTTTTTACAGCAATTATTAGCAAATACAACATATACTATATTTTAAAGTAACTTGAAAATAACCTGATATAAGAATAAATATTTTAAGTAAAGATTATATATATAATATTGATAAGTTTATTATAATCTTATTACAAACCAAAGTTGAAATAAACAGATGTAACTTATTTTTTTTCATTTATTGAATATTTCTAACATGAAAAATATAATTGAATTATTTTAATTTTTAGCCTTAAAATAATCTTCCAGAAAATCCCTTTTCTTAATCTAACATTCATTAATTTTTTCCACAGAACTACTTCAGATTCTATATTCTAGAGTTTCTTTCAAATTTGTAATTATTAGGACTCTTTCAATATCGTTAGTAAAGAAAAATGTATAATGTAAACTTTTTATCTTTGCAAAAGGAAAATTATTAATTTAAAACTTAGAGTTGTTTGCAATACAGAATGACAAAACACAAGATTTAAAAAGTATAACAGTTCTTTTTCAAGTTTTTGTTTATCATAACATATAGAAAGCTTTGATTCAGTTTGTGGAAAAGTTACCTATCTACAATACTACCTTCTCTTTTAGAATACAGAAAAGGCTTGATTCGATTTGAGAAGTTGATTGGAAAATGCAATACTTACAATTTTTCCTTTTTCGGCTTGCACAATACAAAAAAAGAAAATTGAACTTAGAATATTGAAATATAGTTAGATATTCTACTGTGTTTTATATTTGTATATTTGATTAAAACTGAATTGCCAAGACTCGGAGACTATTTTTTCTAACTTCTTCGCATAGTTATGAAGCCTCTTTTGGTTGTAAACAATAATTTTGATGCTGTTTTTAATGAAGTTTTTACATTAATTGTAGAAGATATATTACTATGTTTAAAAACTGCTTACGTTACCTTTATGAAATAGTTTTGGAAGAATCAACTTTTTTTGGAGGCGGGGCAGTTCTGGTTAAGCTGCGTTCTCCTTCTTTTATCAATGGATGACTCTACCACGTCTCCATCAAACGTTAGAAACAAAACAAAGCTCTGTTCAGCTGCTGTACAGTTGGCATCTATATAATTTAGTAGGTTAGGAAAAAGATCAAACTTCATCCCTCTTTCGTCTACAAAATATAGAATTCGGTTAACGTTTAAGCATTCTGATTAATACCATAGTTTCAGAAAAGGGTTTCAAAAGGAAGGAACTATTTGGTTTATTTTAGAGTCAAACACTGACTTATATAAGACTATTCTTTAAATTAAATATCCAATCACCTGTCCTGTGTGTAATAATTAATACCGTATACATTTTATCATTAATTTTTATTTAATATTTATTTTTTTTCCCATTTGCTAAAAGTCATATATTTTCCCGGGGTTTTTAAAATATCCCAAAAAGCTCGAGACTTATTTAAAAAAATAGATATTAAAAATTAAAAAAACTTTTTAGGAAACAATCCAATAAATATTTATTAACTAGACATATTTAAAATAAATTATCTAAAATTTGTAAAAACACACTTATGTCAAATTTTAGCATTTTTTTCTGAAAAACACTTTACAGTAATTCGAAAAAAAGTAATGAACTTATATTAATAAATGTATTAATAAAATAAAATGCAAACATTTATCTAAGGAATCTACTAAAATTTTAATGTTTTACTTAAATATAAAAATTTTAGAGCTGATCGTATAAATATTGTAAGAAATGTGATATACCTATTCACGTGGCTATTTTGCAAGAACAGGTCAGAACTCAAAAATATTCATACAATAATAATTATTTTAAAGGTTCCTCCAGTAAAAAATAATATAAGTGCATGGTTCAAAAGTTTCATATAAATATATTTGTAATATTTTGAGTTTTCAGATTCGATTAATCTTCCAGTTATTCTAAAAGCCGGCTGGGTGGTGTGGTTGGTTTGTCGCTGGCCTTCTGAACCTAAGATTTCGCGTTCAACCCCGGCCAAAGTTGGCGGATTTTCATCATGCAGAAAATTGACAGCGTCCATGTCGTATGATTATGCGGCGTGTAAAAAGTCCCTTCAGTGTTTGTTTGGCTTAGATGTTCTCGGCAAAATTAAATTTCTAGAGCAAAGGAGCTCAGGTGTCTTCTTCTGGGGAGGAAACTGGGTATCAAAATTGCTTGCGGCAAGTTGGTATCACCTATATGGTGCCGCACTAAAAAGTAATACCAGCTCCTGGAGAATGTACGACGTCTGCAAAGTTAAAGATACCAATCCGCAGCCCTATTGGGGAAAAAAAATGTTTTTCTAATTTTATGTAATTTATTGTAATTCGGTCTTGTATAAAGTAGAAACAAAGTAATTTGTTTTTTTATAAAACCAAAAGAGTTTGGACTATTAAAAGAAGTAAAGTTTAAAAACTTCTTTACTTGAACACATTATACAAATATTTGCCAAAAAATCATATTAATCCTTTATGTACCGACGGTACTTATAAGTACCACTCACTTTAAAATTACATAGAATAACCATTTTTACGAATAATCTGACGATCCTTAGCAGGAATATTCTTTTAAATCCAATCTTCCAAGGTATATGGCAGCAAAGGTTCTATGACGAGTATTTTAGAGGAGAAGGCGAATAGTTTTATTGCAGAAATTGCGTTTTCAGCTGACGGCGTTTTCAGTGGATTGTGAAGATTATCATTTTCGTCCCGAAAAAACAGCTAATGTCAAAATTTAAGTGTCTTATCTTTTTCGTATGTTAATGAAGACCTTAGAAAATGATTTGACTATTCATTTTACATGAACAGTGTATATAATTAATTTTACAGTTGAATATCTTTAATTAATTAATTAGCTCTAACGGATTGAATTTCCCAAAGTTGAGTATTTTGTCTATGTACATCCCTTAATTTTCAATGCAGTGATAAAAAAAATTATTGAATGAAAAAAACTGCAATATATCATAATGAAGTAGATAAAGGGTTAACATTAATATCATGAAATTTATCATTATGAAATTGTTTACATGCATCGTTTTTTCTAGTTTCAAGCAATAAACGATGAATTAAAAGAGGACCTGTCAAAGAAATACTCATGGCACTTCAACAACGCGAAATCTGCAAAGTGGGTGAGTCGCCATCAGCCAGACGTCGTTCCCTGAGTCCTCGTCGAGGATCGGGTCCATCAAGCAATGAGGAAAATCCAGATCAACCAGTAATTGAGCCATCTCCAGAAATACCAAAAGCCTCCAAGTTGTCCTCACCTTCCTCTTCAGCCCCTGAAGCACGTTCCCCTTCAAAAGCGAACGTCGAATATCAACTCGACTTCTTATGCAAAAGGGCGAGAAGACAGTTGACCCGAAACAGAATAAGTCTCCCAAACACGCAGCATGGAAGAGTTCCAAGTTTTTCAGCAGAAGTATGGCTTCTGGAGAGCTGTTGAAAGGATTCAAGAAGTTGTCGACAGCGACTCCTGTGACGAGTATTGTCGTGTCAGAAGAAGATGGTAATCCCACTGTACCATCCACTGAGATTAAAGAATCCGAAGCGAAGACCTTCAAGAGTCGATTCAGTTCTTTGAGGAGAAAGAGTGGAAGTGATTCTGATACTGTACCAAGTGTGGATAGTGAATCCTTAAAGGTAAATTTGGATAACTGCAATATGTTTCATTTGAATGAGGTAAATATATAAGCGTTTGAAAAATAAATGTGACAATTTTGATTTATTATCTGATGAATTTATTAACTCATGGACCCTCGTAAATTAATCATAATGATTAACATTAACTCTTAATAATTAACTTTAACTCTTCATACGTATTTATAATAATTAACTCTTATTAATTATTTATAATAATTAACACTTCATAGTTAGTTATAATAATAAAAACGCTTATTAATTATTCATAATAATGAACGCTTATTAATTATTTGTAATAATCAACTCTTAATAATTATTTATAATAATTAACCCTACATAATTAGTTATAATAATTAACTCTTATTAATTATTTATAATAATTAACTCAAATTTAAAAATAATGTCCTTTTATTGAAATTATCTTAAGATTTTTGATTACTAATTTAATGATTCATTCTTTTAATTTAAAATTATTTATTGACTACTTTCGCAAAAATTATTTTATGAAGCATTAATTACTTTTTTAATAAAAGAATATTTAAAAAATGTCTTCTACTGTACTTAATTTCATTTTAATTTACATATACCTGCATAAGACAAAAAAATAGGCATATATAGCGGTAATAAAAAACATTTTACCTCTCTCTCTCTGTTTTCCTAATTTAAATTACTTAATAAGATGATAAAAGTGAAATATATTTAGTACGATACACGAGCACGTTAAAAATTGTAAATGTTATCAAGTCTTCCTCTTGAACGATACTCTTATCTTTCTCACAAAAATACTATATTCAACTTTTGTAAAATACAATTCCGTTACTTAAATGCTTTTTTTGGTATTTAAAAATGGCATACACACGGTTTGTGTTTACTTCTATTTAAGAAGAAGCACAATTATTGTACCTGTATTTAAATTTGTATAGTGTAAAAATCTTTTGTCCCCATACAAATGAAATAACACAGCCCAGCCAGAAGAGATTTCATGACATTTATCTAATAAGATGCCAGAAATTTTTTTATTAAATTTGTTAAACATAGAATATATATGCTTAATTGACTGCAGGTATATCTTTTCAAGCACGTTAAAAGAAAAAAATGAATTAGCTAATTTTGATTCAATTTAAAAGTCAAAAAGATCCGGCAATTCTTAAAGTGGAAAAGTTATTTTAATTTAAATTTAATTTACAACTGAAAATAATATAGTTTTGTTGTAGAAAAGTTTTAATTTTCTGTGCACTGAATCCAGCTTATTTGTTAAAATAAAAACCTTTCAAACATTTTGTTTCCTTTAAATACTTTCTAAATATTGTGCAAATGTAATCTTTTGTGCTTCAATAATTTTTATAATATTTGGTATTTTACTTCAGATTAACATCATTGTTTCTAAAAAACGATGTTAAATAAAGTATTTTTAAATACATAATTGTGAGCAAAAGCTGCAATTGGAATTTTGATGAAATAAACTATGCTTAACAAATTATATATATATATATATATATATGTTCAACAAGATATTTTCTTTCATTCTTTTTCTATTTTTTTCGATAAAAAGTTTCTGAAATTTGTAAAATGTATGTTTATGCATATTTTAACATTCTTTATTATAATATAAATTTGATGTTAAATCTGTTTATATAATTTTAAACTTTTAGAAAACAATTTCACTCTTTTTACTTAATAATATCCTACTTAAAATTAAAAAAAGGATTAAGAAGTTGATATTGTCTTTCTAAACTAGTTATCAAGGCCGCTACTAAATATCGGAGAATTTTTTTTGAAATATATTTCATTTTGTTAATAGTCAGGTTTATTATTCATTGAAGATATGATATCAGTTAAGACTTGTGTAATATACGTTGTGTGTGTACGTGATGTGTCTATTTTTTTACGAGATTTCTCGTATACTTTCGAATACAAACTAAAATTAACATGCTTCTTAAGAATAAATGAAGGGTATTATTGAGACTTAATTTGATTTAATATAACCAAATGGTGGAGACATTTTAAGAAGAAGTATAGTTCTTACTCGAGGGGATAGAGCCAAGTAAATAAGGAAAAAAACGCTCATATCTCTCTTCAAAAAGAAAAACTTTACGGAATAATATTTTTAAAGAGTTTTATAAATGAACCTTTCTAATTTAATTTAATTCTAAAAGTGAGTGTAACCTATGTACTAATTGATTGAAATACTTTGCATTAAATAACCATAGCCTACAGCAAAATTTTTATTTTAAAATCTTAACACATTATTCATTATTGTTCGTTATTAAGAATGCTTACAATAAAAGTACTCATAATTATAAATCACATGATGCATGAATTTAATATATTATTTTATTTTATTAAATTGCTTTACTTATTTTTAAGCAAATTTACTATTATGATGAAACTTTATTTTTGTTAGTTAAGAATTGATAGTTTTTGATATAATCCGTAATTGAGAGACAGCGTTCTGGACTATAGTTTTGAAAAAGCGTGTAAATGAATACTTTTTTCAAAAATTAGTTTCAGTTTAATGATGATAACGCATAAAATTGCTTTGTGGACAGTACTGGTCTGGATGTTATTTCCAAATTGACAAGGTTTAACCAGAGGAAACAAGTATGTCTCCAGTGGATACCGTTGCATGTGGGTGTGCCTGGGACCGAGACCGCTGATGAGCTGGTTAGTGGGGGTTGTGATCTCCCTGACCCCAGTTCCTCTGTCTTGAGCCCTTCTGAAATTCATTCCCTCCACAGAGTTAAATCTAACTTGACGAAACCATCCTGCTTATCACTGGACAGCAGCTAAGAAACTTGTCCTATCTCTACAATGCAGGAGATCCAGGGCTCTTCAGACAGCCTTGGGATGCTTTAGAAGCGGTCACCTGCGTGGTATGACCTGTCCTTGCTCTCTTCCTGCTTCTCCTGCCCATCTTCTGGGCCATTTTCTTGGGACAGTTGTTTGGAGATCAAAATCTGGCTTGTGACATTCCTATACGGAAAGGTCAAATTGACTTGGTGTAAACCAGGGTTACTCATTTTTTTTCTGATGGGCCGCATACATATGTCAGCTATTTCACGCGAACCGCAAAATGTGGATAAATAGGGGAAGGGGGGGGATGCCTTAAGACATAGATAACATTGAAATTTAAAATGTGGAAAATTGATCAAAATATTAAAATTCCTCTTTTCCTTCTTTTAATTATATATATTTTTTATTTTTGTCACTAACACTACATTAGAAGCATTTAAAAAACACTCCTTCACAATTTCTGTATCAGTAAACAGTTTCATATGATTACCAATAATGTAACAAACTTCACAGGATATGTCTTTGTGACCGCTGTGATATTACCACTGACAAAACACTTTGTAGCTATTGCAAAGATAATTCAAGAAAGTCTATTTATCACCTCTTGAAAGAGATCTTCGAGGAAAAGTACCATTGAATGATTCCTGTTTATTGGTATTTTTTTAAATACAGCACCTTCTTGACAAAACCAAACAATTACTGATCCATGTTTGTTTTTCACAACAAAATAGTCAACCTCCCAATCGTCTTGAAACGATATATTTTCTTCGAATATTTTCCTCTTGCAAGATATGAAAGATAGTTAAAAATTAGTTCTACCCATATCATTGTCGCTATTCCACTGTTGTCTATTTTAACTAACCGTAACCGTTCCAAATGGAAAAAGAATTTGTAGTAAAGTAAAAGTTTGATTTCTTATTGATTATATTTGAATTCTTGACAAAAATTTCCACCAAATATTTAATGCAATGTTCTTAAATAAGTAAATTTGTTAAAGCAACTTTTCCATGGCCGGGCCACATGCGGCCCGCGGGCCACAGGTTGAGTTTCGCTGGTGTAAATTTTTATGCTCCAAGGGCATTTGAAACAACAACAGCAGAATATTATTACATTGAAACAATTAAAGGCAATATTTTAGCAAAAACAATGCAGAAAAATGACATATATTCAAAATATCCTCTTTTTATGAAAAATTATTTTATAATAATTATTATTTAGCCTATTTTTACAGCTAAGACTTCAGTACAGAATCTGTACTAGGATTTTTAAAATATATAATTTAGAAATGGAGTTATTCATATTTTAATACATCGAACAGAAAACTTTTGACAAAAAACATAGGTTAATTATTAAATTAATCGTAACTCTGAAAAACACGGGGAATTTTTCAAAAGTCCTAGACCGGGCTCTACATGTAAGTACTAACTACTTATAGACTAAAATGGGATTATTATAGAAGTATCTTTTGTAAAAAATAGAATGTTTCGAAAAAATTGTTTCTTCAATTTCTTGCTAAAAAATTACATTTCAATGATATTTCTTGTAATAATATTCTTAAAACAAATACAATTTTATATAAAATTCCCCGGAGTAATATTCATCTTAGAACAAGTAAAGGTAACACACGTTTTATACAA
Source organism: Trichonephila inaurata madagascariensis (assembly GCA_019973955.1). NCBI lineage: Eukaryota > Metazoa > Arthropoda > Arachnida > Araneae > Nephilidae > Trichonephila > Trichonephila inaurata. Next base: position 95,529 of record BMAV01014821.1, read on the forward strand.
AACGAAAATTAATATTATCAGCTGCCCCACTGAAAGGCTCACAACTGAGCTCCTGATACACTAAAACGAATAAATTATAGTCAAAGTTGATCTGTCACACTACCTAAAGGTAGACCTAACGGTTTGGATGTGGTTCGGGTCATCACTAGTTAACGGATTCAACTCAAACAAGAAAAACATGTTTGTCCCAATTAATTCGAACACTAAAGTAGAATTCTATAAATTTAACATGGTCGATTTTCATTCATACTCTGCTGCTACATTAATACATTTCATCTTATATTAATTTATGAAATGCGATTTTTAAGGAAAACAACTTCCAATTAATGTGCATTTAGGATTAACATTATCATGTTTAAGAACACCATAAAAATATTTTTATTTGTTTCTTACAGCATGGCAGCCCCGAAGTCCGAGGAATCGTTTGCAAAAAAGAAGATTTATTACATCTCATGACAAAAGTCCCTGGAACAAAAGAGAGAAGAGTATCTTCCCCAGCTGAACTTATCGTACCAGTAGCCTCGAGTCTTCCAACCTCTCCAATACCTGTCCTCAAATCACCCTCGCTCAAAGTAGCCCCTAACTCGCCCCTCACCCGAGGGTCTTTCCGATCGTCCCGTTCAGCTTCCCTAGATCCAACCACCCTGCCAAACATGGAACGCCCCGTTTTCAAGCTCCCCAACAAGCCAGCGATCAGGACTTCGGTCTACCAACCACCCCTGCAGCCAGCTCGCCAAGGCAGCAAGAAAACAACGGATGATATATGTATTAAGAAAACGGGAGCCTTCCTAGAAGTTGTCCCGGAGGTCAAGAGAAGGTTATCTGGACCTTTGATTGAAGTCAAGGACAAAATAGTGGAGGAAAACGAAGAAGCAGAAGGAGATGGGTCAGAAACCCCTGTTCAGTGGGACGATAGTAATTTCGTTGACCCAAATTTATTGGGAGGTGCCATCGAAGCTTTTCTAAAAGGAATGGGTTCCTCTCCGACCCCTACTCCGACGACTGAGAAGAGGGTATCTTTCAAAAAGAATTTAATCAAATAGTTCTTATCGTTTGGTTTAGCGTAGAGAGTTGTAACTCAATTATTCTTCGATGACATGACACTTTAGTGCTGTTTCACCAAGCATGAAACTTAATGCTTAGTAGTAATATCAAAAATACACTCAGCTCGTAAATTCCTATAAAATTATAAACTAAATTATTTAACAACTTGATTAAAATAAACTGGAATATAAAAGCAATATCATTAATAATGTAGAAAAGCTTGAAATCATTTTAATTTACAGATAACATATATGTAAACATGTTTCAACATATTTTTGAACGAGCGAGTAACAACGGAAGAATATGTGTTAAAATTCTTCATCAAATGAGAAGAATATATAAGTTTAATAACTGAAGTGAAGCCACTAACGATTGGATTCATTTTGAAAGTCAAATGTAAATGAAAAATCCAAATAAATAAACAATATAAATTATATTCTTACAAGAATACATTGAATCAGAAAATCAGAGATAATGATTCAATATTAACTCCATAAGTAATCTACCCAGATCACAATGAAAAAAAAAAAATAAGTTTACCGCATATATTTCGAACGTAAGCTGATCCGTGTGTAAACGAATAGTGCTCTTTTTCTTAAAAAATTATCCAAAATTTGAAATTTGTATGTATGTCCAATTAAATACCGTAATTTTCAAACATGTCCCCACGAGAACGAAAATATTGCCAAACGAGTAGAATTGATGGAATATATTCCGATCAAATTGCAGTAAATTAAAGCACCAACGATAGTTTAATTTCTAATAACCATATGTGAGAGCTAAAACATTCCCCATTTCAATAGTTATCTTGAACATCGGTGCTTAAACAATATTTTTTGCTCCAATGTCTTTGCATAATTTTGAAAACAAACGGGTAGATAAATTCGTATAACGCTTATTTGAAACATCAAGTGAACACGTTTTTTGAAACATTTACTGTTTGGCATTCCTTTAAAAGATGCAAATTCAAGAGTGAAGGAAACATTTACAACCAGTAGAGATGTCAATATCAAAAAGGTCAGCAGTGTGATGATTTTGTGCTTTCAAGTACCCCAATAAGTGATTCTTAATCTTAGGATTTATTCGGAAACTCGCGGATTCGAACACCAATTTTGAAAAATTGATGTGACTTTTCTCTGCTTTTGAATAAAAACTAGGTCCAAAACACCCACAAGTTGACAGAGTAAAAATACTTGCGCATAGTTGACGAGAAATGTGAAAAAAGGAGAAAGAAAATCATATACCATAAGCGATGTTTCTTTCTTTCTTTTTTTTTTTTTTTTTGAGTTTAGAGGATGTATAAATAAGCAGATCTTCACACCTTAAATTTGACAATGTATCAAATGTTCTCGGCTCTTATATGGACAAAAATAAACAATAGTTCTTGTGGAAAAATTAACAGATATTTCTTTAAGTTATTCCTTTAAAAAATTTGGGTTTTCTCTGAAAACTACGTTTTAATTTCCAATAATATTCCTTTTTGTTTAATAAATTGATGGCTACAATTAAGGTGCTATTTATTTGTGAAAAATATGTTAAATTAGTGTAGCAAAATAACCATTTTGATTAGTGATGTGAAAATTATTTTAGTTATTATTAGATGAATAAAAAGTTTTTTTTTTTCAATAATGATCAAAGCTAAGATTAAGGGTCAAACTTTTGAAAAAACTGTCCATTTAGTATTATTAGAAAAACATAAGTTGTGATTCCTTTACTTTGAAAACATTTAATTTAGCTAAAAAATATTTCTGAGGGCTCTCTAAAATGACATTTTTATGCAAACTTAAATGTGCCATGTCATCGATGATCGAATATTCCGATGTTTTCTAATATAATTCCATTAATTTATCAAGAAATATTACAATTAACAAAATCGAACAAATACCATTTTTATGAATGAAGACTCAAATATGATGCCTCAGTTTTCTTTTTAATTTCTGAGAAAGACAGCTAAAAAACCGAACAATGATCAACTATTCACGAATTTCTGCAGTAAAGATGTGGTTTGTGTAATGGAAACAAGGTATTTAAAAACAATCTATGTTTCTCAATATAAATATTTCTCTCTTATAAATAAATGTACAGAGAAATACTGATAGTTCAATGTCAAAACAAAAAGTGAGAAATATGTATATAGTAGAATTTTACTATCTATGTAAAAAGAGTTTGATGTTAAATTCATTAGAATGTTGTTATGTAATACATAAAGCATGATAAGAAAGGCATATTTTAATAAAAACTATTCATAAATAAAAATACTGAAAGAGAACTGATCTTTTGTAGTTTTTATTCAAATATTATTAAATGTGTTGAAATTTATTTTACAAGTTTTATGAATAATACAAGAAGTGAAATAACATTGTTGAAATACTTGACAGCTATTTCTGTTCTAATGTATGAATAATATTAGTAGCTAAGATAAAATACGAGTTTCAAAAATATCAATAATTTAGGGGAATGAAACTGACTTTAAATTAAAAATTTTTAAGTTTTAGTAAGTGAATATATATATATATATATATATATTGTGTGTGTATATATATTCTTTAAGATTAGAGTTTTTGAGAGTTATTATTAATTTATTAATATATAATAATATTTTTCGTTGTTTTCATACCAAACTATGATGTTTTTTTAATTAATTTTAAAATAATTAGTAGTATTTTTTAATAATCAAAAAATAATGTGAATATGTTTGCTTACTAACAAAAATATTTATTTTTTAGTCACATGAAAATAATTGAGTTAAATCAAAGTATTATTCATTGAAAATACACTTATTAATTGATAATGAAATTGAATTTTAAATTATGAATCACAGCATTGAAAAAAATTTGAATCTTTTGTATAAAAACACAAAGAGTGATAAGAAAAGTAAAATCTTATTATAATTTGGGGAGGTAAAACTTTTTAATGATTATAAAAACTTCATAAAAATATAAATATATAATTCATTTTACTAGGAAAATTATGTGTAACTTAAAAATATTCTTAAGAAGTTCACAGGCAAAACAATCCCGATTACGAATGTATACCATATGGCGTTCTTATAACTCTACTGCTACTAGTAAAAGTTGCCAAAAAATCAGTTTTAACAAACGATTTAAAACTTAATTCGTACTTGTATACTTTTTCTTCATAAATTTAAAATGTGATAGCTTCATTTTCTTGTATTTCAATGTTTTACTGTGTATAACAAGTATGTAAATATTTAACTTTATATATCTTCGATGTTGTGTTTTTGTTTTCCTGCTTATTCAATGCAAGTTTTGCAATTCTTTTTCGTCATCTTTACGTTTAAGGCATACTATCTTAAGCTCAAGCACGAAGTGATAAAGTAAATACAATCCAAATGTATGAATATTTATTCTGCTTCCATTTATAATGATGTGTCTTTTTGAATTGTTATTGATGTGCTTATACATTATAAGTGTTTTACAAATCTTGTATTGCTTAATCTCGAGGCTTTGTAAAAACTTCTATCGTAATTATGTAATAAATAATAAATGCATATTGGTACTTAAAATTACATTTTCTATTGTTAAAAAAGACACTATTTAGTGTTATAAATGGTAGTTATACATTTAACATTCTGTTCCTGAGTTTATATAGTTTATTTTCGAATATTTTGTTCCTGAACATTTTCATTAACTATTAAAACTCGTGAATGTACCTTAGTAAAAAATTCCATTTTTTGCAAAAATATAATTTATATTACTTTTTATTACCTCTCATAACAATTACAAATAATTTTACCCCTCCCTCATTTTTAAACTGGTGCATATGAAATGTCAGGCTTTCTTTATGTTTCAAAGTTTGTCTCCCCATTTTCGTTTTGCTTTTATTTTTGGCATAACTTCATTTATATTCGAATTATACCATCGTCAGAGTCACGTTACAATCAAGAAAGTGCTTCCAAAAGCGTTCCATTTTGCTATTTCTTTTGAATTTCGTAAATTTAGAAATCAATTGACATTCGTGTAAATGTTTATATGAGTATAAACTTGTTAATCATTATACTAAAACTGCACACAATATATATTAGGTTGACTAGTATGAAACGGAGCAAAGTTAATGCTATTTATTTCAATTGCACATAACCTCTTTTTAACGCATATTTCAGTTTGTGAAAAAATTAACAGATCATCATAAAATTTTAGTTTTTATTGGTAAAAAATAGAATTCAATTATGTGCATTTTTTGTTCCATTTCATACTTGACAACCTTATATTTATTTCATTTATTTATTTATCCAACGCTCATGCTTGGCTTCTTGACCATTTGACTCCGAGCCTCCCTGTACCTACTGATGAAGTCGTCAATCGAGAATTCATCAAGTACAGTACATTGGAGCAAGTGGTCGCCATCCATTCTGGCATGGCCGCAGACCGAGCAGGCCTCGTCAGCTGCCAGGTCCAGCCAGTGGAGGTATACTTCCAAAAATTCGTGTTCGGTAGTTAGGCGAAAGCAGGCAACTTCCTCGGATCTCTCCAGGTGCCTAGGGATTGGACCTACAGTGACCAGTTTCCCATGGCTTTCCAAATCTCTTGGTTTTATGGGTCATGGTAGAATGTGTATTGAGATAGTAGTTATTTGCAAGCAATATACACCAAGTATTTGAGAGGATATTGTTAAGTGCAGCGTTATGTTAAAAACTTTTGGTCTGGAGATTTTCCCTACAAAATGAACAACATAAAAGACACAAAGCATGTGTGAAAAAATACTCTGAAATCATTGGTGGAGGTGAGACATATTGTATCTTTTAAACTGATAGTATATGTTATGAAGTGCAAAAGTTGAAAGCTATACTCTCATCCCTTGTTCATTTGCGTGGTCCAATTCTTCTCCACGACAACGCATGGCTGCATACGCCTTAAAAACAACTGCAAAATTAAATGAATTAATATATGAAATTGAACCACATCCATGTTTGTCACCGAATATTTCGCCAAACGATTTTTACATTTTTTAAAGTATTTAGAACAGTTTTTATGGACTGAACAGAGAGTATGAAAATGAAGACAGTTCGAAGATGTTTCTATTAGAGTTAATTGACTCAAAAGATCAGAAGTCCTCTAATACAGGCATCTACGCATCCAAATCTGATTGCGAAAGGTGTATTGAAGCAAATGAAACATAATTTGGTTAAATAAACAGTTTTTGGAGGAAAAACAAGTTATTAAATAGATTTTCTTAAAAGTCTACATTTCATACACCAACCTAATAAAATAATAGTAAATTAAATAGCTATGTTCGTTTATTTTCCACCAAAAGGGGAGAGAGCACCCAACAAAACCTAGATCTGCAGAACTGGTCCCTTGTGAATGCTATAGTACTCAATCAGGTACCGAAAAAGTACTAACTCGTCGAACATCATTTCATTAATTCCAAAAATTTGTGGCGGTATAGAACTCGATACCTTTTCATCCGTAAGCACGTAAAATATCACTAGACCAAAGCGATCACTTCAGTCCGGGAGACTGTTGCTGGTTTATACAGAAACCTACCCTACACACTCCCCCACCAGTGAGTCGATGGATAGGCAAACGAACGATATAGTTGTTATGGTGAGCGTGTCAGTTATTGCTGTCAATTGATGGTGTTGCGTCAGGTGGGCCTGACGGCTTTTGATTGCTGCATCAAGTGGGTCTGACGGCTTTTGATTGCTGCGTCAAGTGGGTCTGACGGCTTTTGATTGCTAAGTCAAGTGGGTCTGACGTCTTTTTGATTCCTCTTTTTGCGGATAGATGGCGCCAAGACAGCTGCACGAAGTTTCGTTTTAACTAGTTCAGCTTCCAGGTCACTAATATGGGGTGGATAGAACTCGGTAATTTCGGATTCTTAAGCACGTAACATAACTCTAGACCCAAATGATCAGTTCAGTCTGGAGACTGTTACTGGCTTATAAACGAACCACCGCAACAGATCTATTACAAAAAAATACCTCACGCAGAGAGAAGAGTTTTATAGAGTATTTAACAAGTTGATTTAAAAGGAAATTTTTGATTACTAACCACTTTTCATTTTTTGGGTAAGTTATTTAAGCTTGTAATAAGTAAATTTTCAGCTGTTTAGAAGAAAGCGAGAAAATATTCTCACTTTCTTATAGCATATTGTAAAATTAAACGAAAATATTTTATGTTTCACATCTCTATGTGATGAAAGACGTGGTGCATGTATAATATATTATATATTAATAGTAGCCAATGCTTAAAAAAGCCTCGAGATTAAACAGTGGTTAAAAAAACCACGCAATGTATATCAATATCAGGCTTTTACGCCTAAATGTATTGTTGATAATGTGATACTGTTAATCGACACTTTTTATCACATGAACCTCAATCTAACCAACGACATTTCGAACTCTTAGAAATATTTTCGATGTAGTGAATTTATAAATGCCTTTATTCAGAATATTTTTATGTACCAAGCTTGTGCACTCCGTGTCATTGCAAGATTATGATAAACTGTATATATACTGTACTAAGTGTTAATCGTTTTCTGTGTGTATAATTTATGTATCATGAATAAAGATACAATAAAAGTTTTGACTTGTCATCTTTCTTTTTAGAAATTAGTTATATTTTTTTTCCAGAATTCTGCTCTCAGTTATTACTAAATCCGTTTTGAAATAAGATTTACAATTTTTCTTGTTACATATTACTCATTAGAGGATTTAATTATTTAAGTTTACAATACAAGCTATATAAAGCAGCGTTTGTCAAACTGTGGGGTGCGCCCCCAAAGGGGCGGGACAACGTGAGCATATTGAAAAAATCAAAAACAAAATATTGATTACAAGAATTATTAATTTACTGAAAGTAATCAAACAAAATACATTCTGACATAATAAAAAATAAAATACACATTTATACTAATATAATACACATTTATACTAATATAATACACTTATAAATGTATCAGTACTTCACAATGTATTTTATAATTAATTTCATATACTAAGTTAAGAACAAGTTTAATAATTACCAGTGACCCCATGGGCTTGTCATAAATAAAGTTATATGCAAACATCAAGACTTTCCTTGATAATTCGTACGGTTTATAATTAATCTCTTAACCGCTGATTGAAAATTACGCGTTTCGCTTCCCAATGCCAGGCGAGCGAATGTCATGTAAGGGGGAGAAAAGGAACACATAAGCCAATCCTTTGAAATAATTAAATCCTCCGTAAGCATTGCCAAGTTCATTCTACTGAATTCCAAAGCTTTCGGAATAATTTTATGGATATCAGTGCACAGAAAAAATCTTAATTCGAAAAGTCGTATATATACGTCCGCGGAAATTAAAGCGCTGGTTTAGCGATCCGGTGCGTTATATATGACGGGGGCTCTTTTGAGGTTAAAGTCGTATTATAGCTTTAACGCCAAAGTATAGTATTATTGAATTCAATACTTTGTTATTGTATGAAGGAAGGGGCGATGAACATTATGATTACGTGTTGTGTCGCTAATATTGAAATTTTATGAATCACTGACCAAAAATAACATGACGGTTATTGCTGAAGAGCCTTGTAAACTTGAACCACGGTCAAGTGATTTGGACGTCCCCTGAACAAGGGGCTATTCTCTCTATACTTCTACACCCAGCTAATAAGGGAGGAGGTCTTAGAAACTTCAATTTTTAAGGCTACATCAGTCCTTCTGCAATGTGGTGCATTCGGCTACCACGGCCTCACAGAATAAAAAAAACATCACATAACTATGCAAAATTTTCTTTTTATAAATCAATATTTACATCTAGATGCATACTTTCAAAGGGAAAAAAATAAAAAACTATATCAGAAAGTTTGATAATACTTTTTTTTTTAAATAGCTAAGCAAATCAAGTTCTTGAATCACTTTCGATGATGTCCCCTGTTTCTAGTGAAACCTTGTCTGTCAGCCTTCTTAATCGTATGACCTTGTTAACAATGCAGCAATGGATACGTACTACCCGGACTCAGCTACTTATGAATGTAAGTAGATATTTTCACTTCTCTCTGTAAATATATATATATATATATATAAAATGACTGGGGTACTTTTAAGTTGGCGTATTTCAGATTGATAATTAATAGGAACAATGAAAAGTTGAGCCATTTATCGTGATACTTAATTCCAATGATTTAGCAAATACTTCTGAGCTCCAAGCCATGACTAGAGATGAGTCTTATTTTAAGGCGATCAAAAAGAGAGCGTTCACCGTGTTTTGAATTAAAACCGGTCGAAAACGGAAGTATTTTTCGGGGAAATGGGGTTGAGTTGTCCTGGGCAGGAAGTATACCACAAATGACATATAAAGGGCTGGGGACTCTCATTACACTCTCTATCTCTCTCTCTCACACACACACACACATATATATATATATATATTCTATATAAAATAGTGATTCCAATTTCTTGGGTGTTCCATTTTATTTTATTTTACATTTTATTCTAGTTTTGAGTAAACTGACAGAGAATCTTTTGGAGAAGGCTAGTTTTAAGAAGGAAATTCTCTTCAGAATAGAAATTTCATCAATACTGCTTGCCTCCTCTTTTGTTCTTGACTGATACTGCATTGTATCGTCAAAACATGACAAAGTGACATACCATTTACCTGTTGATTGATGGGAATAGTTGCGGTTGTAGAAAGAAAGAAACAAACTGGAAAATTTCGTAACCCGTTTTCTGAAAAACAAGAGAGTTTGGTCAAGTGATGGTGTTTATGATTTTTGACAGACCACATGGTATTCAGAAAATAGTTGAAAGGAGAAGAAGCTTCTTGATTGATTATTGAGCATAGCGCATCCTTTATGATTCTTTTTCTTACATTTGAAACATCAATCATCCATCCTGTAAAGGGTTATCAACAAAAAACTACTCGAGCAAACACAAGAAATTTAACTTACCTCATAAAAGTATATGAATGTTTTCTCCTTCTTTTTGGTTCTTTTTTCTCAAATTTATTTAAAACTCGTGAGTTTGCTTAGAAATATTGACATTTTTGATATTTTGAATGAAAAGGACATACTAATATATTTTAAAAAAAATATTATTTAAAATTGTATTATCCTACAACACATTTTAGAACCTTTTGAAACCTATCATAAACTTATATTCTAACCCTATAAAATTTTATTTTAGAGTTTGCCAAAAAAATAATTCAATACTTACTTGAGAAAAGCATCCATTCTATATACAAAGCTTCTTTAAAAGTTCATTTGGGGGAGGGAAGGACTTAGGATGTCTACTAGACGTATGCACGGGGTGGGGGGAGGGCGATAGAACGGGTTTTAAATTTTTTGGGGAAAAGTTAAAAGATATCTGAATAAAAGTTAATTTACACATTAATTGATCCTTTTCTGCATAATCTTAGAAGTTACAACTATCACAGTTGATTTTTTTCGCTTAAGAAAACCATAAGTTGAAAAAACAAAGGGCGAAACCCCTCTGTGCCCTTCTAGATTATCAGCTGAACTAGGGGTTTAAGGAATAAATGAAAAACCCGGGAAGCGCCATAATCTTAATATTACTTTATTAAGATCCTAATTTTAAAACTAAAACGATTAGATAATAATATGATAGGGTGAGAAATTTTACGGTGGCAAAACGAAACAATATATTATACCAAAATAACGAACCCGGCCCCCACTATCGATAACTAACTCCCTAAGCTCAATTTCAAAGTAAATACACATCCGAATATTAAAATGGTAACTCCTACCTTAATGTCCAACAAAACAGCAATCTATTGACCCTTTAGTTTAAGTTGGGTTCATTTGGCGTAAAAAATAGTATCTCCCTTTTGACTAAAGGCTCTCTGCCCCAGGTTAACCCTTTGACTAACATTTTAATTTCCCTCGAAATACTTTCTCATTTGCAACCGGGACTATCATAACACCCCCAACCCGCCCCCCCTTCAGTTACTCTAAACTTCTGTTTTTTAAAAAAAGCTTCCAAATTTTTGCATCTTTCCTTCACGTTTTATTTCCCCGGATTTTGGGAAAAAAATTTTGACACATTTATTTTTCCCCCCCACAAAACCCCAAAAAGGACATTTTAATGAAAAAACGCGTGAACCCGTCACAAACATAATTTGTAGAAGGTAGAGGTTTGCAGTGTGATAAATTTCATTTATTTGAAATATTACTGTAGACAGTAAATATACAATGAAATAAAAACTAAAAACTCATTATATGCCACCTTTTTTAGCTGGAGAAATAATTTTCAAACTTCATTAATGTCCCTCATATACGATCCACGAAATGGAAGACCATCACTCATGGATGATTGATTGCCTTACAAGTGAAGAAAGTTGAAGATGTTATCCTCTTTGACCGAAGATCAACTAATTCAAATGATCATGAATTGAATTCTTTTCACCTGCAAACAAGACCTTTAAATTTTTTAAGAGAAATATTGAAAAACTTTTTCACCAAAAACAAAAATTAAAATTTTTAAAACCGGGGATGAATTCCCTTTTAAAACTCCAAAAAGGGTCTAAAAGACCAAAGAAATGTTCAAAAATTGAACTCACCAAATTGCTCCTTTTTAAAAAGGTTAAGGGCAAGGAATTTTAGGGAAAACTTGAGTTATTTTTTATCGTCAAGAAACCCTTTTAAAAGATTTCTTGAAAAAAGATAAAAACCCCCACTAGGGGTTTTTTGCAAAGCAAATCATGTCATGTTTTGATTTTAAAAAAATGGAGCAGAATGTTCACCAAAGAGTCCGCCTTAAAGTGGATAACTTCCACCTATCACTGAATCCTTCCCTTTGGAATTAATATTACGAAGTGCGACTACCGGTTATTCGCACTATGTTTTTCGCTTAACATCAAATTTTCAACCATTACCTCTACTACTTAGCCACTAGCACTTAAATACTAGTTTGCATTTACATAAAATCAAGTCCTCTCTACGGAAAGCAGTTGAATTAAAGTTACAAAATTAATAAGGAAAATTTTTCCACAAAAAAAAGCTTTGAATAGAACCGTTACAAGGGGCATTAATTGAATGAAATAACCGAATTTGATTTTGACTTGATATCTAAAAAAATTAAACAAGTCGAATCTAAATAATTTCGGAATTTTCTATCTAAACTTGGATAGAAAGTTCCGAAATTATTTTTTCAAAATCATTTTTTAACTTTCTTTCGGTTATGTTCGCCTAAAGTTCAATGAAAGTCATTCAATTTTTATTCACTGAAAAAATTATATATAAGAAATGTGTTTTAAACTCCTAATGCCCCAAATTGTGAATTAAAAGCAATATGTCTTTAAAGCTGTTTTGATTATATTGCAAAAGCTTATTTGAATATTTACAAAATAATAACACAAGATTTTGAAATACATAATTCATTAGAGGTGATGAATTGAATTGGTACTTTTGAGTACCGTTGGTCACTTAAGTTGAAAGTAATTCACGACCATGATAAAAAAGAAACTTCACATTTCACCGCACTGTTGTAAAACCATGTATACCAAGATGCATATATCAGTTTGTAATGAAAGTCAAAAAAATTTTCCTTTTCATTCAAGCATAAAAATGCATTGCACATTTTGAGAATGGTTGAAACAATACAGACCTTTCTCACGCACTTCACAATCTCCTCTATTTTTCATTGCAGTCCAGATAGAAACTTAAGTGTGGCATAGCTTCTTCCATTACACCTCGAGTTCTAAGCATATCTGAAATGCGATACGCCATATTCAAAAATGGAGTAAACTAAAATACGCATTTCGAAAGTAATAATAAATTTGTTCGAGCACAAATCAGGCTCTCTTTCTCCGTTACGTTCCATACGAAAAGGAAAATATTTATGGCTGAAATAAGTAAAGATCACTGATTTAAATTTATTTTGTGCATGGCGATACAGCTTTACTTGAGGAAAGGAACCACGAGAGCTGAAGAACTTATTTTTGCGACTCTTATTCTTTTCCTATACATTTGCTGTTCATCTTTTTAAATGTATGTATCTGTTTAATGTTTTATTAAATGTTTATATATATGTATTTCCTTGAAACACATACGTCTGTTGATCAGGATGATGTCTGTAAAGTTCTCTTTGGAAAGGCTTTTTAGACTTAGTGTAAACATTTCGGCACAATGGGGATTGGTAACAACAACAAATTAATTCTTCAAATAATTCGTAGTAAAAACCATTATTTTTCATTTCTTGACCTAAAAAGTATATATAATAGACTCATGAGCTCGTCAGTATTTAAAAATAAGTTAAAATCGAAAACTTTGGCATTTGATGATTAGTCTCATCAGTACTTAAAAGTACCACTTTTTGAAAAATAGAATTAAATTTCAGTGAAACAGAAGTATTAAAGTAAAAGTAAGAAATAATTTATTATTAGATAAATAATTTTGTGATAGAGTGCAAAGAATACCTGGGCTTTCCCAAGAAAGGATATTAAAATTCAAAGTAGTTGACAAAGTAATGCATATTATGATGGTCATCTAATCCAGTGCTTCTCAAACTTTTAATATTAGCGACCCAATTTTCAATCAGAATTTACATCGTTCCCCCCTTCATACAATATTAATGTACTTAATTCAGTAATAATATACTTCGACACTAAAGCTACAATGCGGCTTTAATTATACACCGTACAAATTATCCTGATAAGTATTGAATTTTGTATATAATTTTATATATGACAAGACCACATGGGGTCACTGGTAATTACTGAATTTGTTCTTAACTTCGTATTGTTAAATTAATTATCAAATACATTGTGCAGTACTTATACATTTATAAGTGTATTGTATCAATTTAAATGAGTATTTTATTTTTTTTATTGTGAGAATGTAATTCGTTTTGCTACCTTTCAGAAAATAAAAATTTTTTAAAAATATTTTGTTTTACTGTTTCGATATGCTCGTGCCCCCACGTAAGATTATTACGCCCCTCTAGGGAGGCACGCCCCATTTTTCTTATTATTGTGCGTATTTATATCCAGTATTTACAAATATATATCCTTCCTGTGAAGTTTAAATAAGAATATTTCAATCCTAAATATATTTTATCTTAATTTTTCAATATGTTTATCTTTAGCAATCATTAAAAATAAAAAGAAGTGAGTAGATACCTTTTTTTTACTAGTTATATATTGGTATAAATTCTTTCCATGGTCTCTATTCTTAGAAATTCATACTATTGTATATGTGCAATAAAGTAAGTAGGTAATTGTTGGAAGAATGATGCCTTTTTCAAGGACTGTTATCCGATATTTTAACCGGAAATAAAGTCTATTATCCATGAATGAGTTCCTTAACTATTTCCCGAATATCATGTCGTCTTTCAAAGCACATTAATGTCGATTACTGAGCCAAACTCGCGTACTTTCAGAAACGAAGGTATTGTAAAATGTCTTCTTTTCTTCTTGTTTTCTGAACCTCATAAACTTCAGTACTCAGTAAGTGAACAGCAGGTAATTTTGTTGTCATTGTCCGATAACAAACGGTATTGTCCGTTGACAAAAATAGACAAGAAAGAAAGCATAACAGAACATATAATCTCGAAGAGCAGTTATTTCCTTAAAATAGCCGTTTCCTAAGGGTTGTGCATCTGCGTGAATGATGGGAATAGTAAATAATAGTGATAAAATTTCTGAATTGGTTATGACGAAAGACATTTTTTGGCAAAGTAACCCAGCGTCTCTCAAATGGTGGGGCGCCCACCCTAGGTGGGGCTTGATAACTCTTAGAAGGGGGCGCGAGCATATTGAAAAGTCGAAAACAAAACTTTATTTTAAAAATTATTAATTTACTGAAAGTAAAAACAAACAAAAACATATTATGACATGATAAAAAATAAAATACACATTTACACTGATATAATACACTTATAAATGCATCAGGACTGTACGATGTATTTCATAATTAATTTAACAATACTAAATTAAGAAAAAGTTCAATAATTACCAGTGACCCTACGAGCTTTACAAAAACAGAAATTTCCCAAGACTAGAAATTGCAAGTGAACCGAAAAAAAGAACATTATTTTTTAAAAACTATTTATGATTTATTTTTATTTATATTATGCTTTAATTCTTAAAAAGGTGCAAGTTAGGAGGCAATAGTATTTTCACAGTCAAAGGTGCATTCCCTTGAGATACTCACTATGCACAATCCTTACAAAACCCTACTTACTTAGAATTTCTTCTACATGTTAACATTTGTTTATATTTTAATTTATTTTTTAATATTTTCTCAGTCTAAATGCTCTCAAAACCGTTATCATTTTATACACACTAAAAGTTGTTCATTTTAATATCAAATAAAGTGTATCATCGTAATAGAGTAAATCTTATCATAATAAATATTCTTAAGACCACATAAATATATCAAGTAGTATCAACGTAAAATTCTCAAAATAAAAATATTAAAAAATTAATAAGAATTCAATAAACACTTGAAAGAAAACTATAAAAGCACCAATTCTCACATTTAAAATAAAATTCAAAAATATTAATTATGAGCTATGCATTTTCTTTTGAATACAAAATAAAGCAATGAGTAAATTTAACCAGAAATGTGTAGACCCGAGATCTCTGGAAACGTTTGTAAAATTGCAACTTTATAAGAACATATACACAATGGTAGGTGGAGCTGAATGCCGAATCAATAAATTTAGATATAATCGAAATATGGAAATGTTTTGTTACACATATATTAAAAAACAGAATAAACCATAATGGATAGTACAATGGTGGTGGGGATCAAAATATAATAAAAAAAGTAAACGATGGGGTAAGATCCATACAATATAAAACGAAACATTGGGATAGAACCATACACATATAAGAAAAATTGCTGGGGTAAACTCAGGCTTTATACACTGCTGGCCACCGTAAATGCAACACCAAGAAAGAAAAGAGATAGCACAAAAAAATTTATTTTATAGATAACATCTTGAACAAGTATCAAATGATTAAATTTATAGACTTCTGTGAAGTGTGGTTCCTACCAGAATCAGTAGCCACAGTAGCCTCCATTGTTGGAGATCACCGCCGCCACACGCCACGGCATTGATTCAAAGAGACTTGGTTTTGTTCTTGGGGTACAGTAGGTGGCGGGGCCCCCACACGTTGCCAAAGTTGATCTGGTGTGGCAGCTGGGGTGTAACCTGGGGCAATCGTTGAGCAAAACCCTGGACCACATGTTTTCTATCGGCGAAAGATCCGGAGAGCAGTTGGCCAGGGAAGCAATTCAACCGGTGATTGAAGAAATACCTTGGACAATGGTGCCATTTGTGGCCGTGCATTATCCTGTTGAATATGGCTTTCTGCCGCTGAAGGCTGAAGACAACTGCACCAACTCTCGGGGATGTAGTGCTGGCTCCCTTAAAGTACCAGCAATGCGTACTAGAGGAAAAATGAGACTGATATCCAATACCACCCCATACCATAATACCCGGTGCAGGACCAGTGTGGCGGTGCAAACGCAGCTGTTCAGCATCCCTCTCCACGGTGTATCCAGACTGAATCCGACCATCGTGGTGTTGCAGACAGATGCGTGACTCGTCAGTAAAGACAACTTCATTCCATTCTGGCACCTACATTCTTCTTTCATCGCACTATTGGTGGCGGAGATGTCTGTGGTTCTGCATGAAGGGTAGACCTAGCAATGGACGTCTTGCGGACAGACCACTCTGCTGTAAACGGCGTCGAATGGTACACACGGACACTGAATGATGCGTTACAGACTCAATGTGATGTGCAATGGTTCGTGATGTGACTGAGCGATCCGTCACTGCCATGAGCCCAATTTGCCTGTCCTCACGTGAAGTGGTGCACTGAGGCGGATACGGCTGACCACGTTGGTCCGTCGTACCCTCCTGCATCCAATGGTCACATATCCACATTACAGTTGTTTGGTTTCGTCCAACACGATTACCGATTTTCCTGAAAGATAATTCCCAATCTCGGTAGACCACTATCCTTCCTCTGTTGAACTCGGATACTTGATCAAAAGCTGATCGCTGTTTTGTACGTTAATAACGATCGTTTTTGAAAAAACCCCAAGAA